>OX352772.1:191181951-191564451 GCA_947095535.1 Poecilobothrus nobilitatus
AATTGCATGTAATATATACAATCTACTAACGTATATTTAATTAAAATTAAATTTATTGTAATTAGTTTTTTAGAATTTATACATCTTACAAACATTGTTGCAAATATTTGCTTGAAGAAAATTTTTTTTACTCTAAAAACGAAATATTTAAATTTGTTTTGGTTAGTTTGGTCAAATAGCTACAGCAAGCAAGTCAATACAAAAAAAAAAATAAAAAATGTCAAAAAAAAAATTTTATTAGAAAGATTTTTTAATCATTCACCGGAGATAGAATCAATTCCGTATAGGATTGAAAGTGATTCAGCAACAGTAGTCAAACGTTTTAACGTACGCGGACGTAAAGTCAAATTTATAATTAATTCAGTTCCTAATAACGTAGAATCGGTTAACTGGATAAAAAACGCATTGTATAAAATAATTCAAGATGTTACAAATGATTTGCACCCTCTAGATAAGGTAGGATTAACATTCTGTGGAGAAAACTTTCAACAACATAGTCCTGGATGGCTAAGTTTTAGAAATGCAGGCGATCTAACATTTTCTGATGTATGGGAAATGATATCAAACATTTTTCAAAGTAATTCTGAAGGTAACTACTAAATAAATACTTCATTATTATTTTTATTATTAATACTTTTATTTTGTTTTTATGTTACAGGTTTAAGCACAGATACATTTTGTCTTTCAGTTACTTCTGTAAGGCTACCATTTGGCGGAGAAAGATCACAAAAATATTCATCATATGATGAGGAAAGCTTAAAGCGAAAGGGAATAATTTGCATTAAAAACAAAAACAATTTATGTCTACTGCCTTAGGCCTTAATTGTGGCAATATCACAAACTAAAAATGATAAGAACTACAAACACAAAATTCGTAATGATACAGGAAAATTACAAACTTTAAAAGCTATCGAACTAACCAAAAATGCAGGAGTAAAAATTCCAAATAAAGGTTGTGGAATACAGGAACTCAAAAAGTTTCAAGAATATTTGAAAAATTATAAAATTGTTGTGTACAAATTGTGGACAAGAGGCAGAGAAGTAATATTTGAGGGAATTGGACCTGAAAAACGGCTAAATTTGTTGTTTTATAAAATCACAACAACGTAATAAAATCGCTGACTGCAGCCTTTTGCGCCAGTTATTATTGTGAAGATTGCCACATTCCATACAACAACAAAAGTAATCATAGATGCACAGGAACATGTCCATGCTGTCAAAATTCTCCACCCTGTCTTAATAATTAAAAAAAAATTTTATGCAATCATTGTTCAATCGTTCATTTCGAGGTCGAATGTGTTTAGATAACCATAGGGCGTCAAGTTCAAAACGCAAAAGTATTTGTGACGAGGTTAAAAAATGTTTGTCTTGCTTAAAACTTTATAGAGCCGACAGAAACCATGTATGTGGTGAATACTTTTGCAAGATTTGCAGTAACTATCTTCCTGAGAATAATAAATGTTTTATTCAACAAAACAAAAATCAACCTAAACTAAAAAATTTTATTTATATATTTTACGATTTGGAAACACAACAAGAAAAAACTTTTGGAGAGAAGTACATAAGAGGCATTCTATCAGATATTAAACTACATGAACCAAATTTGTGTGTTTTTGAGCAAAGATGTGACGCATGTATTTCGTTGTCCTCGTTATATTTTTGTGAAACATGTAAATTTAGGAGGAGAGGAATTAAAGAGGGGAATATTATAGAGCAATTTCTGATGTACATAATGGAGATAAGAAAAGAATTCAAAACTGTCGTGGTAATAGCGCATAATGGACAATCTTTTGACCATCAATATATTTTAAATATTATATTAGAAAAAACTTCTTTAAAAACTAAGCTAATTATGCGAGGTTCAAAAATTATCATGATGTTATTAGATAATATAAAATTTATAGACTCCATTAATTACTTTGTAATGGCATTATCAAAATTACCAAAAGCTTTTGATTTACAAATTGATTTGAAAAAAGGATATTTCCCGCATCTCTTCAATACAACGGAAAATAAAAATTATATTGGTCCATTACCACCTGTTGAATATTATACCCCAAATACCATGAAAACTAACGAACGTGAAGTATTTCTGAAATGGTATGAAGATCACAAAAATGATAAATTCTATATGAAAAATGATATTATAAAATATTGTATAAACGACGTGGCAATACTAACGCAATCATGTTTAAAATTCAGAGAATTTTTTCTTAGAGAATGTAACGTTGAACCTTTTCTAGAGGCTACAACTATAGCGTCTGCTTGCAATCTTGTATTTAGACGTAATTTTTTAAAAACAGATACGATTGGTTTAATACCCAAAAACGGGTATAGGTATTCAGATAACCAATCAAAGGCAGCTATTCAATGGTTGGTTTGGGAGGAGAAAAAACGGATTATTAACATTAGACATGCTGCTAAACAAAAAGAAGCTGTCGTAGCCGGTGTACAAGTTGATGGTTTTTGTTCAGAAACTAATCAAGTTTTTGAATTTTATGGATGTTATTATCACGGTCATCCTAACTGTTTTCCACGTAATCGTAATTCATATTTATATGATGATAAAAATGATGCAATGAATGAACGATATGATAGAACTATTATAAAATCTGATAGGTTGAAAAGATTAGATTACGAAGTAATTGAAATGTGGGAATGTGATTTTTATTCTCAAATAAGTAAAAGCAAAATGAATTACTTAAATAACCATCCATTAGTACAACTTTCACCTTGAAACCTCGGGATTCTTTTAATGGTGGTCGTACAGATAATGTTTACAACTACCACAAATGTAAAAAAGGAGAAAAAATAAAATATATAGATATTTGTTCTTTACATCCATGGGTTTGCAAATATGGAAAATTTCCTGTTAGTCATCCAGCTGTTTATGTAGGAAACGTTAATTGTACTAAACAAAATTTAAAAGATTTGAATGGACTTATAAAATGTAAAATTTTACCACCAGAAAATCTTATACATCCAGTATTACCTGTAAAACAAAACAACAAATTAATGTTTTCCTTATGTCGCACATGTAGTGAGGAAAAAAACTTAAATGAATTTTGTTTACATAATGATAACGAAAGAGCTTTACTTGGAACATGGATTATTGATGAAGTGTTAAAAGCTCTTGAATTGAAATATAAAATATTAGAAATTCATGAAATATGGAGTTACAACATATGTCAATACAATGGTGTAACAAATACAGATGGTCTTTTCACTCAAATGATGAACAAATTTTTAAAAATAAAACAACAGGCATCGGGATGGTCTAGTAACTGTATAACAAAGGAAGAGAAAGAAAAGTATATAACGGATTTTCTTAGAAATGAAAATATTCAACTAGAATTTAATGAAATTATTAATAATCAGGGATTACAATCCTTTGCAAAATTAATGCTTAATTCTTTTTGGGGTAAATTTGGACAGAGAGAAAACTTACAAAAAACAATAATTATTAATCTACCTAAGGATTTATATGACATGTTAACAAATCCGTCTATAGATGTTTGTGGTATTCTTCCAGTAAGTGAGGAAAACATTATAGTTAATTGGCAGTACAAAGAAGAAGCAGGTGAATCATTATCTACTGTAAATGTGTGTATTGCACCTTACACAACTACTCAAGCACGTTTAAAATTATATAGCTATTTAGAAAAACTAAATGATAGAGTTTTATATTATGACACTGATTCCGTAATATATATAAGTCGTACAGGAGAATATGAACCCCAAACAGGGGATTTTATAGGAGATATGAGCGATGAACTAGAATGTTATGGTGTTGGAAGTTACATTACAGAATTTGTAAGTGGAGGCCCTAAAAACTATGCATATAAAGTTCACAGTACGAAAGACAATGAAGAAAAACTAGTTTGTAGAGTTAAAGGAATTTGTGTAAACTATACAGCCTCCAAAAAAATTAATTTTAATACAATTAAAGAAGCGGTGCTAAATGTGAAGGAAGACAACGATATATACA
Source organism: Poecilobothrus nobilitatus (assembly GCA_947095535.1). Lineage (NCBI taxonomy): Eukaryota > Metazoa > Arthropoda > Insecta > Diptera > Dolichopodidae > Poecilobothrus > Poecilobothrus nobilitatus. Next base: position 191,185,940 of record OX352772.1, read on the forward strand.
TACTTTCACAAAATATTAGACGTAATAAAGAGCATACAGTTATCACAGTTGCTGAAATAAAAAAATATCAAACTAGGTTAGAAAAACGTAAATTTATGGAAGATGGTAGTTCATTTCCCTATGGATATAAAAGATCTAATGTTAATAATTAATTAGAAATATAATGTTTAAATTTTTATTTAAAAATTTTGGTATAAATAACACAAATAAATATCAAATATGTTCAAATTTATTAAATACTATTTTTTTTATTAATCCAAGTATTATGATTATCATTGAACCCTAACCATTTAACAAAAACTTTATTACCTTGTTTTTTAATAATTTTTTCTACCAGGTAAGAATTTGGATATTTAACAGGAGTGATTTCCTCTTTGTAGAAACCACCTGAAATAGGATTATTTTTATAATCTGATAATTGATATGTAACTGGATAGGTATTATTGATCTTATCAATTTTAAATATTTCAGTTGACCAATTTGGTTGATAGCCTTTTTCGAAGTGACCTTTATATTTACTTATTCTTACATATTCACCAACCTTATATTTACTTTTTTGAAAAATTTTAGGTTGCATATATATATTTTTCAATATATTTCTTTCATTTTTCCGCGTAACTTTTTCAGGTGGAAGCTTTATTGTAGAATGTTTTCTTGAATTATAATCTTTTATTATTGATTGCAGAATAGATAACCATTTATAATTTCCATTTAGACTAAATTTTTTCCACATAGAATTTTTCATTGTACGATTAAATCGTTCAACAATTGATGCTTTTAATTCACTGTATGTATGATAGTGATTAATTATTTTTTCTCTCATATAGTTTTTTTGAATTGTGAATTAAAAAACTCTTTGCCTTGATCAGAATGAATATTTTTGGGTATAACTTTAGCGCGCTCAAAAATTGATTTCAGGGCATTTAAAACATATTCAGCATTTTTTGTTTTCACAGGTTCAGCATAGGCATATTTGGAAAAAGTATCAATGACCGTCAGCATATATTTATAACCATTATTAAATTTTCCATAAGGTATGATTTCGACTAAATCGATTTGCCACGTGTCATTTAGACCTTTCTGTTTGAATTTTCTTCTAAGAAATTTACGTCTTGCCTGTCTATGAATTTCAGTCACTATTTCAGCTCTTGACATTTTGTTTTAAAAATGTCAAAGGTAATGTTATAATAATTATTATACATAAAATGATAGACCAAAGCATGGTTTAAACTAATCATCTAATTGAGTTTAATTTGCTTTTATACTTTTCTACATGAGTATATAAGTCAACTTTTATTTTCAAATTTAATTCATTTCCAAAAACTCATCAACTCCTCAACAACTCATTGAAATGCTGCCTGATTCCACATCATTTCCATTTAAAGAAACTGTAGATGATGTAAATACACAAGGTCAGATACAAGAAAATGAAATTACGTCCACTATGGACGACGAAGATTTAGCAGAAACTGAGGAATTTATACCACCGTTCCAGATAATTGAATTAGAAGACGAAGAAGAAGAAGTGGAAGAAGAAATTGAGGAAAATGAGGAAGCAGTTCCATTTAATGAAATTTGGGACATAGATAATCAGCAGGGAGATCTTGATTATTTTAATGATTTAATAATCCTAAATAATTTTAATTAAATAATCTAGTGAAAGGTGTACAGAAAAATATTTGTCTATCTAAAACATATAAATAAAAAATAAAATTTTTTATATTATTTGCTGTGATTTATTTTGTTTGTTTTATGTAGTATATTACAGATTTGTTCCTTTAAAATTACAGGAATTTCAAAAAATTACCTTGAATAATTACATTGTACATTAAAACGTTGTATTGGTACATAAATTTCTCTTTTTAACCTAAATAGTTGTTGCTCGACACATAAATTTAGATTTTCCTGAACATAGTCTTCTACATTTAACTCAGCAGATTTATAATAGGTCATCACTGCGTGAAGAAAATCGCTTAAATTGTAAAACTGCTCTGCTTCTTCTTTATTGATACTTATACTTTGCCCGTTCGCTGATTTTAGCCCATGATGAAAGTTCTGTTTTATGTCTTTTATTATCACCTTATCGAGTTTTTTGTTAAATTCGTAATAAAATTTATTCCATTCATGATATTTTAAAACAATTGACTTTTTACCAATACGGTGAATCATACTTGAGACTTCAAATGACTCACTGTCAAATCCAACAGCAATTTTTAATGTATGACTCTTATTGAGAAAATATGTGTAACTTAGCAATAAATTTGTGTTCGGACCTGGTGCTTCCATTCCTTTAATTTTACTAAAACCTGTTTATATTGTTTTTATTATTTATACGTTTTAGGAACACAAATTTGTAATGAGTTATATTTTCCAAATACATTTTGAAAGGTACTTAAAATATACTTATCGTTTTCTAGTTGATTTCCTTTATTAAATTTTTTTAAAAAAGCGTTCATACTATAACCGCAACATCTATACCACGTATAAACACAACAATATTGCCCACAGACATCTGAATAGTTACTTTGTAACAAGGTATTATTATCATCACTACAAAATGTTATATCCAGAAGTGCACAAGACAGTGACATTTTGTCAAATATTCAAATTTACTTTTATGTATGCTATTTATAGTTTTGAGAATATATTTCGGTTTTTATCAATTTGTAAACTTGCATCAAATTCTCCATAAACAATAGCAGTCAGTGTAGATGTAAGTGGTTTTGATAGCCTTGCCTCAATTCTAACTGTACCTTGATTTAGTAGACCTTGACACACTTCATTTCCTGATGCATCTGGAGTTAAATCAAAAGCTAGAATGAAAAACCCATTACTAAACATGGTTTTTGTTATCTGATGACGTTTATCATTATGGTAAATTCCAGTTCCTGAAAAAAGTGTACTGTATGCTCTTGTGCAGCAATTATTTTCATCTGAAAAACTGGTTTCAATTGCTGAATTAGGTATTTAAACACCATTTACGTTTAACACAAATTGTGAAATATCAAAATGTTTAAAATTGTATGGCTTTTTTGACCTTTTTCCAGATTAACCTGTATTTTCTGTCATACAAAAAATGATTGTGTTTGGCAACTGTCCAATAAACACATTATCAAGTGATATTGATGAACTATTCTGTGGAATGGTAAAAGTTTTTACCTCTACCCGTTTGTAATTGTATTTGGCATTAGTTGTTTCCAATACGGTATTATGTGCTAATAGCACACTAGGATTAATTGTTACATGTCTCATAAATAAAGTGGCTTCTAAAATTTTCAGTTGAGATTCATCAGTATCATCTGCAAAGAGGTAAAAATCTGGTTTTTCTAACGTTAAGATAACTCGAACATCGACATTGTTTATACGAAGTGTAGGTTGGTTAAACATATCTAAATGTAGTTTCCCCATAAATTCCACTACATTGCTATTTTGGTATAATTTTTGACGTTCTTTTGAACCACTATTATCTGTTTTTGCTATATTTAGTTTATCTAACATCCATCCACCACACTCCAAATGCGTAGTAGCGGCATCCGTACCATAATTTAACAATGATTCAATATAAGCTCTGTAATGATAATTACCATCTGATGGAGATATATTCTTTCCATTTAGTTGAACATTGCATTGTTTTATTAATGAATGTAAGATATTATTAACCACACTTGGTTGTTGTTTAGGTGTTCACTCAGTTTTTAGCACATTTCCAAAAAAATTTTGAAAAAATGTGCTTATTAGTTTCACTCTGTCCGTTCGTCCGTCCGTCCGTCCGTCCGTCTGTTTACAAAACTTCTACACCGTTAAAGATAGAGAAAAAAATTTTTAACCATGGGTAGGTATCGTAAAAAAAATAATTTTGTGGAACAACTTTTTCATGTAGCCCCTCCCATTACGGAGCTACAGCCCCTCAAACTTTGAAAAAGCCTATTTTTAAATACATATATCTTATGTTCTGCTTAAGATTTTTTCAATCTGAAAACGTTATTCGACAGGTATTTCTTTTATCTTTGTAAATTAATATCAAAATTATACAATTTTTTTAAATTTAGTATTTAAATTTACCGTTATGTGAAAACCAAATTTTGCATGATTTTTCTACTTTCATAACTCCGGCACGCTTTTAGAAAGAGGCTTGCAATTTTGAGGCAAGAAAGAACTTTTAGAATTAGTATAAGTTTGCTTAGAATATTTTTTTGGACCACCCCCTGTTTATGAGATATGAGGGCTTAAAAATTGAAAATTTGCTATTTTTAAACACCTGTAACTTAGGAACCTGTACACATTTTACTTCTGCAAGATATAAAATTGCTACAGTAATATATTTTAATGTGTGTTAAAGGTTTGTTTTAGTTGTAAAGGGTTCCAAAGTTGCAGCTCTTCAAAATTGCGAAAAAGTCTTATTTTCAGATGTATATATCTCAGGCGCTACGTAATTGTTTTACAATCTAAAACCGCCAGAAGATCGAAAATTTTATTATCTATATAAAACAATATCAAAATTATGTAATATTTTGTAATTTACCATTTAAATTTACCGTTATGTGAAAACCATATTTTGCATGAAATTTCTTTTTTCATAACTCCGGCACGCCTTTAGATAGAAACCTGAAATTTTGAGACAAGAAAGAACTTTTAGAATTAGTATAAATTTCCTCGGAAAATTTTTTGGTAGCACCCCCTCTTTAAGAGTTATTACGCCTCAAAAATTGCAAATTTGGTGTTTTTAGACACCTGTAACTTAGGCACCTGTAAAAATTTTTCTTCGGCAAGACATGAAAATTAAAGATTCAATAATATATTTTTACGCGTGTTAACGGTTTTTCTTAGTTATATAGGGTTCCGGATTTACGGCCCCTCAAAATTTCAAAAATGTCCTATTTTGACGTTTTTTCTTATTACATGAAATTTTCAAATTTTTGTGCAAGTCACAATTCTAAACAGTTTGTATTGAGTTTGGAAATGTGCTCTTTTAAAAACCGTTGGTTTATATTCTACCTTGTTTTATCTTTATTCCATTGAGTTTCATTTTTTTTTTAAATTTGTACTTTTAATTTTAGATATGTCGAAACAAGTCTCTATATGTATCACCGTGCCCTAGTGAAACAAATTCTATGACAGATGGATTATCTAAAGAAGCAATAGGGTTATAGGAAACTTCTTCAGATCGTAAAATACTTGACTGAATAGGCTGTGTTTTAAAAATATCAAGCTCTGATTTCATACATTCAATCATAATTATTCAAAAATATCTTTTTGTTTGTTTTTGTTATTAACTTTGCGTCGCTTCGACGTAAAATAATTTAAATTATTAATGAGACGTCTTTTTATAGGTTTTCTTCGTTTTCTTTTGCCTTGTCCATACATTTCATTGAGTTTCCGAACTGCACCTCGTCTTACATTTTTCATTATCTCTTTACTTCGATCTTGAACCACTTCTTTTACATTTGCACCTGTGGCAATATCAGATAATGCATTAATACCAGCGTTAATAACCTCTTTTTTTAATATATCAGCTCCAGACGTAAATATTGGTTTTAAATATCTAAAAAGACCACCGAAAAAGCTCCCTAACCCTTGTCCCCTTTGGTAAGGTACAATTGAGTGTAACAAAGGACCAATATCCTCAAGACTTTTTCCTGATTGAACTAAATAATATTTGTAGTACGCTCAATCCATAATGAATAAAATAAAATAATATATAGTTTTGTAAAATCACTTTTATTTATACAATCACTTTTACAATACAATTTTAAAATGTAATACAATTTTTGTCGGAATCGAACTATTGGAAAAGTTATTTTGTATCCATATTTATTTTTATTTTTATTTTATTTTACAAAACCTAAGCAAGGTCGTTACAAAAAAAATTCTTAAATTAATGCTTATAATTAAAATTAAACAAAACAATGACTTAAAACTACATTTATAATAACTTAAAACCTAAAAAAAGTTAATGTATTGTTATTGTTATTATTAATTTTTTATTTAAACTACATTAACAACTTTATAATAACAAAAAAAATTGAAATATGATATCAGTACAGATATGTACATATATATAATGACAATCAATTTAACATTTTATGTAATAACTTATGTAGCAAATTAAACGTAAATAAATATCTTATTATTACGTAGAATTAAATTAAAAAAAAAAAAATGAACATTTTTTTTTTTTTTTTATTAACAGTACTTGAAAGCATTAAATTACTATTTATAAAATGTACAAAAAAAAAAAAAAATGATCTAAATGAAAAACATTAATTGTATTATAATGCAATACAATAAATGTGCTATGTTTAAAATTATATCATAATTAAAAAAAAATTTTTTTTTTTGCTTAAGTAAGAATTAATTGTCTAAGGTCATTAAATTGGAAAAATGTAGTTGTAAAATGTGTTTGAACGTATTTCTGGAGATAGATGTAGAATATAGATGACTAATTTTGTTAAAAGTAGTACAACATCTGTTGATGGGTTCATTTCTACCGTACTCTGTATTATGTTTGTAGTCCATTAAAAATTTAGTATTTCTAGTTTGCCTAACACTATCGTTAAGTCTAAACTTGTTATTAAGAGATTGGATAGAAATACTATTATTCAAAATATCAAAAGTAAAGCACGATGACAATAGTTGTCTACGTAAAGATAAAGAAAGCAAGTTTAATGAATTAAGTCTTGTGGTGTAACTAGGTAGATTAGCAAAATCAAAGGGTTATATTGATTCCTTAATGCACATAATTTCATTAATTTATCACATAAAAGTAATGAAATGTTATTAAATGATTTCTCCACATTGCAATATTGAATATTACTGAATTCTTTTACAGTATCAGTGAAAGAATTTTGTATGTTAACAGATCTTAAACACCTTATATCTTTATCACCTATTTTTTGCGGTTCAATTATGTCTGTGTATATAAAAAACATATCTGGTTTACTAATGGGAATCAATTGTACACTATCTATAAAAGTTTTGAAAGCTTCTATTACACGTGATTTATATTTTTTAAAATCTGTAACTTTAAAAGATACTTGATTGAAACATGTTGTCAAAAGTCCTTCGAGAGTATAAGCGTAATTTGCTCTTATTTTTATATCTATTTTAGGCTTAGTAACACATATTGTGGTGTAACTTAAATTTTTAGGCATTTCCTCAGCTTTTGTTGGTTGTGTATAATGAGCTTCATCGTTTATAAAATTAAAAATTCCCCAAATCAACTGTGTTTCAACTTCTTTTCTTGTAAACCTATTAAGTGGGCGTATATTTTGAATTAGTGTTGGTAGTAGAAAAACTTTCCAGTCGCATATCATTTGTTTTTCTATGTATGGAATATATGATGTTCCAACTCCTATCATATCTTTCTGCATACCTTTAATAAATATTTGAGTACTTTTTTCCCATTCTTCACCATACACATTTGGAACGAAATCATTAACATACATTTCTGAAATACCGACTTTACACCTTGAATCACACATGTATTTATTCACTTTATTTGTAAAAGAAGATAACGAATTTTCTGGATCATCTGAGTAAAGTGACATAAAAATCATCATTTACTTGTTTGTTGTCCATGAGCTTGCGGATTTATTCTTACGAATTGGAAAATTAAGTTCTGTTTGAGTATTACCTACTGCTGACCTTAAAACACGTCTTGATGAATTATTCAACTCTTTGCTATTTATAGTTTTTTCTTTTTTCGTTGATGGACTTGGGCTATCTAAAGGAACAGTTATAATGTATCCTGTATCAGTTTCAAAAATTTGTACATTTTGATTTCTAATTGATTTTCTTTTTCTAAGACGTTCTCCAACTGAAGCAGCTGACAATGCTTTTGTTAAAACATTTTCCTGAATTTCATCATCAAATACTTCGTCATCAACTTCTTTTTCATATACTTCTTCTTCTTCAGGAACAACTTGTATTCCAACATTCTTATATTCAGGAAAATGCGATTGAGTTTCCGCATCTATATACATTGGTTTTGCACGAGTTTGAGTACCTTTTGTTTCCGTAATTTTAATTTTCTCCTCTTTATTTCTAGGAAGTTGTCGTTTTTTGTTTCTTATTTTAAATAAATTTTGTCTGTATAAATACCATTTTTGAGTATCCCTGAGATGTTTATTTAGCAATATTTTTTTCATATTTTTATCCAACTCCTTAAGTTCAACGTCCGCATTTTGCTTCATTTTCTCATAAATCTCAGGTTTTAAAATTATCATTTTATTAAATGTTGTATTATTCATTTTATAAAATTTCCGATTATCTCTGATAGTATTGCACCAAGAAGTGTAGGTAAAAATCCACCACGTTGAATAATAATTTTTCTTTTGCTATTTATAGATTTTTTCCGGCAAATAAGTGACCTTAATTTTTTGTTATACTTTCGTAATTGGGTTGTTGCTTTTTTACTCAGATTACAATTACCTTTTAAAATATTTAAAGAGATTTCGCAAAATGTTTTTATTACTTAGGGTCACAGTGTTTTATAATTACTTTCTGGAATTTTGGTTTAGAGGTTCTTAATAGGTGCAATATATGTCGATTGGTCTTCAAACGTTTCATATTCCTCCCCAAATTGTTCTAAAATTGATCTCTTGTACAATAACACAAACCTTTCCCAAATATATCACTTTTTAATCGAAATATATCATTAACGTCTTGAGTAAGATCTATTAATATATAGCCATATGGGACTGACGTCATTATATACTTTTTCAAATGCTTTAATTTGATTGGGATATATTTGGCGAGCTAGAGGTAATATCTGCGATTTATCTCTTGGATTTTTGAAAAGTACTAAATATTTACAGATGAGTGAAATATCTCTTGAAAATTTACCCTGGTGAAAAACATTTTGTGTAACAAATATTACAGATAAATTTCTATGATGTGATCCTCTAGTAAATAAATCACATACAAACTTATCATGAGAACTTAACATCATATCATCGATAATAACTAACAAAGGTTCTTGATTATCATTAAAGTCTGCAATAGTGTTACTATATTCAACATCTTTCATATTTAGTGGAACAGCATTTTTGTAATCCACCAAATAATTCTATTAATATGTGGTAGTATATTTTCTTCTTTATATTTTATTAAATTACGAATAAATGTGGTTTTACCACAGCAGGATGGCCCCACCACCATCATTGTAAATGGGTGAAACAACATAGTTGTATTAGTTAAAACAATCATTGCTAACCTATATTTATATGAACAGCTCTTTTTCGAAATGAATATAAATATAAATTTAGTTATTTCATTGAACATTCTTTTACAAACCTTCGACATGGTTAAACAAGTTTTTATAGTTGACCTACAATTTTTGCAAGGAAATGAAAAACAATATTTCCTAAAAGAGTTAGCCATACTTGAAAAAGGAAGTTTAATTCCAACTGTGTATCATTTCAAAGCACCGTACCCCGCAGAAGAGCTTAGTCAAGATGTGAAATATAATAACCAGTATTGCGAAAATAAAATAAATGGATTTAGAGATGGAATAACGGTTTAGTTGAATATTTAGATGTAAAATGTATATTAAAACACTATTTAGAGTCAGCGGAAAAAATTTATGTTAAAGGAGAACAAAAAAAACTTTTCCTTCAAAAGTACATTGACAGTGTTAAAATAGAAGATCTAAGCAGAGACTTGCCATCATTACAAAAGATTGAAAACTTTAATTCAAATTGTCCTATACACTTATCAAACAAGAGTTTCAGATGTGCTGTTAAAAATTGTTTTAATATATATATGCATCTTTTAAAAGAAAAAATGTTAGATTAAGACCTTCAATTTTCATACTTGCACAATATAAATTTAAATAACAAAAAAAAGTTTACTTCAACATAAAACAAGAAATTTACGTTATGCATGTATGGGTCTATGCTTACAGATCAGCAAGGAAAGGTCATTGGGAAGAATACGCACGTAATAGAAGTAGATTTCAAAGACGTATAGAAAAAGTTGGTCTCGCTATTTCTAAAATCTTAACATCTGATCATCGTAAAAAAATTTTCCAACACAGATTTCTGTAAAATATTTTCAAATACAAAATTATTTCAAACATATAAATAAATTTGTTTTATTTTTGTTTTCAAATAGGTACCAAAAGCAATTAACTTCTTTTTGATTTTTGTTATTTTTCATTTTTTCATTTCTTACAGCATAGAATGGAACGCAATAATAACAAAACCAAGTAAATCAAAGATTTCCGGTTATTTTCCCAATGTTATTATAGAACAGAAAAAATCTTACATAACAGATGCATCTATAATTATATAATTTTTTTTTCTTTTTTTTGTTTTTATTTTTACTTTTTTAGTTACTGCATTCATAAATTTTAACATTGTTTAAAAAGAGTCAAACTAGTTTTAACAATTCATTTTACACCAGGTAAACAGAAATTAGAAGAATACAAAATGTTTTCAAAGTTCATGTGTATACTTACTTAATATACATACGCAAGTTAAAAAAAAAAAATTAATATCTTATTCAATAAATTTAGATAATAATGAGAAACAACACATATTCTAAAAATAACATAATTTTCTTTTTTATTTTGCAGCTTTAAAACTATAATAACAACTTACAACATTTATCGATCTTCTTTAATAAACAAAAATACACTTTGTATGTACTTCTTGTTTACGTTTTGTTTTTATTTTTATTATTTACATCTTGGTATTCAAAAGTACTTATGAATATTTTTCTTATTAAACAATAAAAACAAGTTTTTTTTTCGTTTCCTTTATATCTCCTTTTTACGTTTGTAGGTATATTTTATTAAGCATGCGATTTTGCGCAATTAAAAAAAAATAATCTTGATTTGATCTGAAAAAAATAATCTTTCTATTTGTATGATATCCTATTACAAAGTTTCAATGAATATATTGTAAATAAATATTGTAAACAAAACCAGATTTAATCAAACGAAAAAAAAGAAAAAGGTACATGGGGACGCTAATTTCTAATTTGAATTTCTTTTTAACCTTTTTATATGCAACATACAAAAAGTCATTTCTACGTTCTTACTTATACTATACCAATCTATTTGCATTAAACTTTTGTTGCCTCTTTCTTTTTCTACCTTTTTAAAATACTACATAGTAATCTAAACAAGATATTCTGCTAAAAAAAAAAAAAAAAAACACGCATTCCTTAAAGATACATTTTAAAACTAGTTCACCAACATTAAATAACACGTGTATTATTATTTACATATAATAGTTTTACTAACTATTTTCATGTTGACCTATTATACAATACAGTCAAAGAGCTCTAAAGAACTTGTTTTACCCCAACTTCTAACAGAATCCAGGTCACAACACTTCCGGTTTCTCTATAACTCAAGGCCATTCAAATGTAGGTTAATTTGCGTGGGCGTGCGATATGGTTTATTAAAAACTAGGTCGTGCGATATGGGCTTATTTTTTCCCATGCCAAAGTGCCCCTATACCTACTTATAGTTATACCAATTTGACTCCAGGAAGAGTATGGATATGGTTTACTGCAGAAAATAGCGTTATTGGAATGTTAAAGTAATATGTGAATATGTGAATTTATTTACAGTAATGAGCATTAAATGGTTAGCCTTGAAATTAGTGTTATTGCAATTATTTATGTGTGCAATATATTAATGTAATGAAGCTAGGAAAATTCTATTAAATAGCTTTTGATGTTAGTTAAAGTGTTATTAAGCCGGCGTTGTTATTGAGTAAACTCATATAATATTTTTGAAGGTTAACAAGTTAATAAATCCAATAAGGATCCAATAAGTAAAAGAAAATAAATCTAATTAGGAAAAGAAAAATAGTAGCATACTTAATTATCTTCCAAAATTCTGGTCGAGTAAAAACCTTAAAATTGAAATCGATCATAATAAAAAAATTTTCAGTAATGATAAAATACAATACAAGTTTTTTAAACCCTAACTGGAACAAAGGTGAAACACTAAATCCAAAAACCGAAAATAAGGAACAGATTAATCTCAATATTTCTCAAGATACCAATACAAGTTAGCTTGACCCTATGGTGCCTCCAATTGTAAAACTTACGAAAAGAGCAATTGAAAGTGGTGATAGCGTATATGTACTATCCAGATTAAGAGACCATAGAATATATACCAACGTAAGAATATATTTATCATATTTTTATTATCAAGATGATATTTGTTATAATGGTATGACACACACAAATATCAAAGTACTAATCGATCAAGAAGGATTACCAACAGGTTATAAAGAACTACGTAAAATATATTATAAATATCATGAAAATATAGGAGTCTCTCATGAGGATGTTATAAAGGATCTAAAATCGTATAGAAATCAAATTAATAATAAATATCGAGAGTACCTGCAAAAAATAAGAGAAAACTGGCAAAATTATATGATAAGTATTCCATAATGATCAATCACCCAAATACAATAAAACAAATAGGGAACCTAAAAATTTTATACCAAACTATCTGTAGCATAAGAAATAAAATATTAGAATTTGAAGTTTTAATCACAGAGTTCAAGGATATTGATATAGTAGTACATACAAAGATATGGATATTCAACATCGAAATTGATATACATAATATCCCCAATTATAAGGCGGGTTAAAACTGCAAAAAAGAAAAAAGGTGGGAGGAACAGCAATTTTTGTACAGGATAACATTCACTTTAATGTAGTAATTAAGGATGAAAAATATAACTATATGGTAATTGAAATCCTAAACTCTCTATCAAAAATAAAAATTGGAACATTTTATAAAGATCCAGCGGAAAACAGCAATTTATTTATAGAATACCTAGAAACCAAAATGGAGGATATTTCAAATCACATATTTTTTGCTGATACTAACTTAAATTTGTTTGATAATACCAACTTACTAATAAGCTGCAAAGATATGATAACTATTTCTGGATATTATATACTTAATAAGAGGCAAAGTACAAGAAATACAGCTCAATCTAAAACTCTAATAGATCATATAATAACAAACTTTAATAAAAAATATCAGGTTCCTTTCACAATAAAGGCTAACAGTTTATCCGATCACCAAATAGCCGTAACATCAATCAAATTTAATTATTTAAGAAAATACCTATGCAAAACTATACTATAAATAAAACACACTATATTCAAATGTGTAACATCGTAAAAACTAAAATAGAAAATACAAACATTATTAAATTTACCCACTTGCTAGACAACTATTTCCCGAAAATATAAAAAGGTTCGTGAGAGTATATAATGAAATAACATCGCATGGTTATATGATTCTAGATTTAACACAAGACATTAATGATTGCTTTCGAATTAGAACTGATATATTTTCTCACAAATATTGTGTTTGTTTTTGTGCACCGTGCGATTTAAATAATTTAGAAAAATAAGAAACGATTGAAGAAAAACCGACGTAATATGTTACGAGTACTAAACAAAAAGACTATAAAAGCAAAACGAAAAATGTTAATTCAACAGAATGGTTTTTTACCTACTTTGATTGACACCATTTTATCTGGTGTTATTGGATAACTACTTAGTAAAACAGAATTCAACGAATGATTCTTATGTCGCCTGAAATATTTAAAAAACTTAAAAATGTTGGAGAAGATAAAAATTTAAGTACATTAGACCAAAAAATGAAAAATATCTTATACAATAAAAATTGAAACCAGTTGAAAAATGGTATTTATAACGGCAAAATTTAATGAAATATGATATCAATAGATGATATACAAAGAAATTACGAGAAAAATCAACTGCAATCTTAATTTATAAAGAAACTCAAACAAGATTCGTGTCAAGACGCAATACCCATACAGCAACTGAATCACCTAAATACCAATCGAAACCTAAAAAACTAAATATCAAAACACAAGTACACAAACACAATATTTAGCTATTATTGAAAATGACCGTCACCGTCTTTGAATATGATCCTAAAGAAGAACAGTCAGATATGGATGTAGACTTTACAAATTTAAAGTCGGGTGATGATATGGAAAACTATAATGATGATAATAATGATGACATTGCTAAAAAAAAATTAGCTGGATTTGAAATAAAAGAAAATTAAAAGCTTATTAAAATACTATCTTAAGATTATTTTTTTCGTATATTCCACACCTACTGGTTATAACAGTTGGAGTTCCTTCACCTAAAGAAACTAAATTAAGATTAGCTGGTAATGTAATTTCTCCTGGCATATTATCACGTTTTCCTGATACGAAAAAAGCAAACAAAGCGAATTACTACACAGAACTACAAAGAGAACAATGTCTCTACCAACATGGTCAACATATAAATAAAAGAGCTCATAATAATTTTCAATAACTCAACAATTATAGACGAACAGAATGAATTCTACATTACCTTGTTTAGCAACGATAGTTTAAAATTGTTTCCGAATAATTCTCTAGCTACATTTGAATTACATTTACATTAAATTACCTATTCATTTTTATTTAAGAAATGGTAACAAGAAAGTTGGTATTGATGAAATGATTCCATATATAAGGTCAAATAATGGATAGAAATATTTATTAACAGTTATAGACACGTTTTCTAAATATGCTTATGCACAGCCAGTTAAAAATAAAAATGCTTACAATGTTACATTGGCAATGAAAAATGTATTAAAAATTACAAAAGTAATACCAAAAATATACAAACTGATCAAGGCAAAGAATTTTTCAACAAAGAATTTAGATGTCTAATGGTAAAAAATAAAATCAATTACTATCACACTTATTCTGAATTAAAAGCATATATTGTGGAATGTTTCAATCGTACTTTAAACAAGGTAGAATATAAACCAACGGTTTTTAAAAGCGCACATTTCCAAAACTCAATACAAACTGTTTAGAAGTGTGACTTACACTTTGTTGAATTTGAAAATTTCATGTAATAAGAAAAAATGTGAAAATACGACATTTTTGAAATTTTGAGGGGCCGTAAGTCCGGAATCTTTTACAATTAAGAAAAGCCGGTAACACACATAAAAGTATATTATTGAACCTTTAATTTTCATGTCTTGCCGAAGAAAAATTTGTACAGGTGCCTAAGTTACAGGTGTCTAAAAATACCAAATTTTCAATTTTTGAGGCGTAATAACTCTTAAAGAGGGGGTGTTACCAAAAAATTTTCTGAGGAAACTTATACTAATTCTAAAAGTTCTTTCTTGTCTCAAAATTTCAGGTTCCTATCTAAAGGGGTGCCGGAGTTATGAAAAAAGAAATTTCATGCAAAATGTGGTTTTCACATAACGGTAAATTTAAATTGTAAATTAGGGGCGGTCCGAAAAAATTTTCTGAGCAAACTTATACTAATTCTAAAAGTTCTTTCTTGCCTCAAAATTTCAAGCTTCTATCTAGAAGTGTGCCGGAGTTATGAAAGTAGAAAAATCATGCAAAATTTGGTTTTCACATAACGGTAAATTTAAATACTAAATTTAAAAAACTTGTATAATTTTGATATAAATTTACAAAGATAAGAAAAATACCTGTCGAATGACGTTTTCAGATTGAAAAATTCTTAAGCAGAACATAAGATATATGCATTTAAAAATAGGGCTTTTTTAAAGTTTGAGGGGTTGTAGCTCCGTAATGGGGGGGCTACATGAAAAAGTTATTCACAAAATTATTTTTTTTATGAGACCTACCTATGGTTAACATTTTTTTTCTCTATCTTTAACGGTGTAGAAGTTTTGTAAACAGACGGACGGACGGACGGACGGACGAACGGACAGAGTGAAACTAATAAGCACATTTTTTCAAAATTTTTTTGGAAATGTGCTAAAAATGCGATCTGTAAACAAGGCAAGGCTTAAATCCATATTCATTGTGATTTAACAAATGGTAACTGGAATTGATGAAATTTATATTAACGATTTTTTGTTAAAAGATGAATATGAGAAAAAAAATCAATTATTATTTATATAAGACAGCATAATGTTTATGTAACTAATCCTGAAGATCGTCTTACAAAAAATAAAATAACAAAATCTATTGGATATACTTACTATTCATACAATAAGTCAGAAATTCAACTCGATGATTGGAAATTTAATTTTTTACCAAATCTAATAAAAAATATTACTCCTAATAAAGGATTTAGCAGAAATCAAGTATTACAGGAATTTTTTAATGAAATTTTGGTATATATTTCAAATAACAAATATTATGAAAATGTAGAATATAAAAAAGTATCAGAACAAAACCAAAAGGATTTGATTTGAACATCAGAGACTTTTGATGGAGAAAGCTTTTACATAAAAATTAACCACGAGCATAATGTAAAAAAATTTCTTACTAAATTATGTCTACAGAAAAAAAATATAAAAAATTTTAAAACTAAGTTACCTGAATTATTTAAACGAACCATTGACAACAACAAGGTTGATTTAAATGGTATGATAATGATTTATTCTGATGTAGTATATTATTTCAAATACGGAACGGGCTTACGTAAGATATTACTCGTCGCAGGTGGAAGGTGGTATCAATGATATTGGCCCTTTGTTACAATTGTATCCAGTTATACAACGAGGTAGAGGTTTCGACAACATACTTGGAAGTTTAATACGTTACCTAAAACCAGTTTTTTTTATCAGATGGGGGGTTGATTAAAAATAAAGCCCTAAAGACGGGTAAAACTATTCTTGGTGATTTAGCCTCAGATGCAAATATAAAAGAAGCAGTACCTAACTGATCAAAGTAAAAGTGGTATAAAAATTGTACGAAAATCAATGATCAATTAGTTACATTCAATCCTTTACCCTCTCTAGAAGCATCACCATCACCTATAGAATTTGTATCGCTTGACAACGGCGATACTTATTGAGATTTAACTTACATTAAATTTAAAGTTCAAATATTAAAAAAAGATGGTTCATTATAAACGGAGTACCCGTACCAAACTCTCCAATAGAAACCAGTTTCACATCAAATAACTTTTGCAATTCACCAGCTTATTTGACATTGACAAAAAAAAAGAACTTAGCTCGCCATTAACTTCAACATTAACATGTGTTGTTTTAGCTGAATTCGATGCAAATATAGAAATCAATAAAAATCTTAACGTCTACGTAAACATATAAAAGGAAGCAATACCAACCTGCTTTATTCATTTTACAATTCATTTCACAGTGCTCTTAATGATTTAATATTCTCTACAGCTGAGAATCATTCAATTTTTGTAAAGAACCTTTCTGTAGCTGGCATCAAGCCAAATTGTAAACGTATTGTAGAGAAGGACAAGTATAAATTTCCAACAAAAAAATTAGCCCAGACAAATATTGAAAATTATACATTCGGACTTATTGATAATCAAAAAATAACAAATAGTTTAATAGGTTTAGTTGGAAAATTTGATATAATTATAACAAATGGAAAATTAAAAGTTGTTTTATCAATGCATCTAAAAGGAAATGCTCGTCTTATAGATATTTGTCATATACACGATAATAAATATATTTCAGATCGTGAAAGCTTTGCAATGTAATAATTTAACAAAACATATTTTTAGAGCTGTCTACGCTGTCGATTAAATACCAAAAACAGTTCCGAAGCCAAGTATTTTAGTTGTCAATACTGATAATTACTATCATAAAGGAACACATTGGTTGTCAATATATATTCCATCACAAAGGTGTGCCGAATATTTTAATTCATTCATTTAATTCAAATCCGCCATTTCATATTGTGATTGTCAAATTTTAACAAAATCATTCCAAATGTTTCATTTTTAATAACAAGCGTTTCCAAAGTAACGTTTCATCAGTTTACGGATGTGTTGTGTATATTTATGGATGCGGTGTACCTGGAAACGCATGACGCATTTTGTTAATTTAATTAACACAACTTCTCCACTCAATAATTATAGAAAAGTAAAAGGCATGTTTAAAAGAATATTTAAATGCCAAGCAAAAAAGAATATTGTTTAGTTTTACAATGGAACAAAATTCTTGTTTACTTGATGTTTTTGCGGAAGAGCAGAAACGTTGTCATTCAGAACTTTTGCTTTCTTACATTTATTATTTAGACAAGAAACAAACATTAAAGATACAAATGGGATTTGATACCAAAACTTTTTATAAATTTATTGTTATTGTTTATTTAAAAAACAATAATATTTCATCATCACAAAAAACTAATTTTTCAAATGAACTATTTGGAATATTATACATTTTACCAGGAGTTTATTCATGACCAAAAGAAGTTAACAGACAAAGGTTTTGTTTTACATTTTAAAACTGATGGTCAAAAAAAGAAAATAAAACTGAAAATATAAGATTATATGCGTTTTTGCTTAATGCACTATTTTTGATTTTATCAAAGCGGTGATGTCAGTAGTATAGTTATACCAATTTGACTCCAGGAAATGACGTTATGACCATGTAGTATCAAAGAGTATGGATATGCTTTACTGCAGGAAATGGCGTTATTGGAATGTTAAAGTAATATGTGAATATGTGAATTTATTTACAGTAATGAGCATTAAATGGTTAGCCTTGAAAGTAGTGTTATTGCAATTATTTATGTGTGCAATATATTAATGTAATGAAGCTGGGAAAATTCTATTAAATAGCTTTTGATGTTAGTTAAAGTGTTATTAAACCAGCGTTGTTATTAAGTAAACTCTTATAATATTTTTGAAGGTTAACAAGTTAATGCAGAATAAATTTCATAATTAGAATAAAAATATGTTATTATACGGAAAATATATATTATGTATATTATTGAATGAAGGGTATTATGGATTTGAATTTAGGATTAGAGTGTGAGAATATGTGTTATGAATTTTAAAAATTAAATTATTAAATTAGTTTAAAAAGTTTTAGGTAGGGCATTTAAAGCTTAATACGATGTTATAAGCGTAGAAGCTTCAGCAAATTTAGAGATTTGGAAAAGGGAAAGTTGGGAATTCGGCAGGTTCGTAGAATTGGAATAAGATCATAAGGGGCCAAGTACAGAGATTTAGGATCTCAAGATGGAAAGTTTGAACATAAACAAATTTGATGGAATTAGTACTTTGGTACTAAGATTTAATAGGAGCCCGAAGCGAGTCGAATCGGAACCCACCGAAGTTGTTGGGAGCATGTATCAACCATCTTATATTTTGAAAAGACTATATTATATTGGAAAGATATAGTGTTGTGAAGTTATCAAAAATATCCTATAGTATGTAGTGAATGTTTATGGTTTTATGGTTATTTTCTGCGGTTGCATTTATAAAATCGTGACTAAAATGACTAATGAACTTAATCATGAACTTGATTTGAATACAGAATTGAATAGGTACATACAAAATGTAATATAGAACAAGATTTATAATGTTCTTGTAAAATTACTTACACTTATGTAAACTGAGGTATGTTGTTGGCAACTAATACTATATATAATGCAAATAATTAAACATATACAAAATGAAAAAAAGGTTTTTATGATAAATGTATTTTATTAAAATCATATTATTAACTTTACTAAAATAAAAAAACGAAAGTAAACTGTATAACAAAAAAAATTAAAATATTTTAAATATGTGTGGAGTATTAAGTAATATCTTCTGTGTTTATCCATGAATCATGCTTTTTATCAAAACCAAGCCATCTAACTAAAACTTGATTTCCTTTTTTTTTAATATTTTTTCTACAATATAGACATGTGGATTATTAACTGGTGTTAATTCAGGCTCATAAAAAGAACCCGTTATTGGATTATTTGTGTAATCAAGTAAATTGTATGTTATTGGATCAGTTCTTTTAATTTTTGCAATTGAAAATATTTCTTTTGACCAGTTGGGTTGATAGCCTTTTGCAAAAATACCTTTAAATTTGTTTATACGAAAAAAATCTTCAACTTTATATTTTACGAATCACTTTTAACTTACTGTAGACAGTTTTTAATAGTAATTTTTCGTTTTTGTTTGTAACTTTTTTTGGTTGAAGTTTAATTGTACGATGATATGTTTAGTTATGTTTCTCAATAAGTGAGCGTAAAATAGATATCCATTTGTAATTACCCTGAAAAGTTTTACCCAGTTTCCCCAATAAAAATAACAAGTGGTTAGATCTTGCATTTTCGAAAGCATATGACAGCGTAATGGTAAAGCTCCCTAATGACGCATTAAACCTTTTCACTAACACCTCTCATCATATCGACATCGCCAAGTCTATACCACTTTACACTAACGTACAATAATAATACTAATCGTACAATAATAAAATTGTATATGATTTTTTAACGCCGATTATGAATTTTTATACTGATTAGCATCAACAATGCTTTATCAGTCATCAATTGGAACAAGCTTTTAGCACAACAGGACATTGATTCATTAATCTCTATCTTCTATATGAACATTTTTTCAACACATAATAAACTGCTTTGTACCAAAAATTCGTAAAAAAAACAAGACAACTAAACCTTGGCTCGATAGAGAACTTAGGACATTGCGTAACCAACGCAACAAATTGTACAAATAATCAAATTATCAAAGGAGTTGGTCAAAGGAAAAATTAAATTATCAATTTGTTGAATATGCACAAGGATCTTGCATTTGAATTCAAACAAAAATCATACGATAATTATGTCACCGATATCGGCAAAAAATTAATTTCAGATCCAAAAAAATGTTTTCACTTTATAAATGTTAAGCGTAAAAGTTACGGCAACACTTACTCTTATTGTCTTAATCTAATGTGTAATTTCTGTGCTGATTGTTTTTAAAAAGTTTATCGTCCACATGAATCTTCTATAAATTTTGATCTTTCAAATCGAAAAAATTACTCAAATTCAATTATTACAGATTTATTTTTTACTGAAAATAAAATATTTGAAGCTAATCATTAACATCGATACTAAAAAAGGTGTAGGTAATTAAGTCAGGTAATCCCGCAAAATTTTTTATACAATAGTGTCAGTTTTATTTTATTGATAATGTAACTATAGAAATATATATAACTATAGAAAGGGTATACAGTAAGACCGATTTAGGGATTCGTTTTATTTTAGAATACGGCAACATTGTTTGGAATCCTGCATTTCAAAAACATTTCGATAGAACAGAATCTGTTCAAAAACAATTCCTATAATTTGCTTTGAGAAATCAATGTAATCCTATTGATTATTCATTTCTACCTAATTATAATGTAAGATTAAATTCATTGAACATGTTAACTTTATCTTCAAGCAGACAGATGCTTTCATCCTGTTTTACTTTTGACGTTTTAAATAAAAATATTGACGTTCAGTTTTTGATAGATAGATTTAAATTATAAAGTTGTGAAGTTAGTGTTACACGAAACACTAGGTATTTAATTGAAAATACTCATAAAACTGAATATGGAGGAAATGAACCAATTAACAGATGTTGCAATACATTCAACAAACACAGAAATCTTTTTTCAACACAAATATCAAAGAACACTTTCAAACAAAAATTAATACAAAAATTTGTTACTAACCTTACACAATAATTTTAACCTTCATAATATTATATTACACTTCATATTGTACAAATTATTTTATTTTTACCTAACTGAGTTATATTAATTCAATTCTAACTGTGTTTTCGCCATTACCATATAAGTTAATGTAATAATTTTTTTTGTATTTACTATGTATCATGTTTTATTTTGTTCGTGTATTATTAAGTTTTAACCGTAAGATTTTTTTTGTAAAAACCTTGTTTTGGTTATAATAATAAATAAATAAATAAAAAATGAAAACTAAATTGTTTCCACATTTATTTTTTTAAAGTCCGGTTAAAACGTCCTGATGGTTTCATTTCAGAATAGGTATGGTAATGATTAATTTTTTTTCTTTCCATAAATTTTCTAAATTCTGTGTAGAAAAACTCTTTACTTTGATCAGATTAAATATTTTTTGGGTGTGTTCCAGCACGTTTAAAAATGTTTTGCATGCCAAGTAAAACGTTATTAGCATTTTTAGTTTTAATTGGCTCAGTGTAAGCATATTTAGATACATAGAAAAAGTGTCTATTACAGTTAATAAATATTTATTTCCTTTATTATACTTTGCATATGGAATCATTACTACTAAATCGATTTGCCATGTATCGTTTAAACCTTTTTGAATGAATTTTCTTCGACTAAAGTTTCGTCTGGCTGCTTTATGTATTTCCGATACTATTTGTGCCCTTGACATTATGCTTGTACCATTTAATAAGATTTTTCAATTCTATTTTATAATTTTCTATAGAACAACAGTTACATGTATCTGTAAGGACAAGGAGCAAAATGAGTTCCGTATGTTTATGTAAATTTTTCTGTTGTTGAAAATTCTTTAATGTATTAATACATGTGAAAAACACGTTTCTTATGTTCATTTAATAACACAGAGGAATATGATTTTAAAAACTCTTCCATTTCCACCTCCACTTCCAACTCTTCACCTCCATCTTTTAAAATGATAATAAATTATACATCTTTCACCTTCATTTTTTAAACTAAGAAAAAGCTATAATACACCTTTTCTGCTTATATATAATTCAAGATGAAACTATTTTACCTCTTTATCATTTTTAAATACGAACCGATAATGATATATTTTAATCATCCATTTACGATGATGGTAGCGGGGCCATCTGGATGTGGGAAAACAACATTTGTATGTAACTTAATCAAAAATATTATTAGATTGATACATCACAAAATAGAAAAAATAAAATGGTGTAAGCCAGAAATTTTTGCTGTTCCAAGAAATAGATGTCCCTGATATAGATTTTTATACCGACATTCCGGAAGAGCTTAGGGAAAATGAAAATAAACCTTGTTTTAGATGATTTAATGTTAGATTCAGCAAACAATTTCGTTTGTTTTTGTGTTACCAAAGATTTAAACAATTGTTTAAAATACGAAACTGTTGTAGAAAAACAGAGATATGTTACATGTATTAGAAAAATGCCGCAACAAAAATTTTCGTAAAAATATTCTAAAATATTGTGATGATGATATAATAAAAACTATTGCTGAAATTGCAATTAATGTGTTAAACGGAAACAACAAAATATCACCATCACAAAAAGCAAAACTAAAAAAAACATTAAAAACAATTGAGACTATTAGCGTGTCTAGAAAAAGGTATAAAAGCTAAACGAAAAATGTTAATTCAACATGGAGGATTTTTACCTACATTAATTGGTACTATATTATATGTCACCTGAAATATTTAACAAATTTAAAAATATAATTGAAGATTATAAGAATCTAAGCGAAAAGTGAAAAAGGTTCTGTATGACAAAAAACTAAACCCACTTCAAAAATGGCATTTGTATAGACAAAATTTAATGAAATATGGAATCAACAGACGATTCGCAAAGAAATTACCAGAAAAATTATAATTTGGTAAATCATTTGATGCGGCATCTCAAACTAAATTAGTTTCAAACCGGAATGCATATACAGAAACCATATCACCTAAATATCAAACAGCGAATACACAAACAAAGTTTAGCCCTTTAGTCCTTGAAGATGAAACTGTTTTCGGAAAATACTTTGGCGTCATTCGAAAATAAATTACCTATTCATTTCGATTTAAAAAAAATGGAAATTGGAAAGTTCGTCTCTCAGAAATTTATATAAACGATTTCCTACAAACAGAAGAATTTAACAAAGAGAAATGTGCTTTTATTAATATTAGGCAGTATAATGTTTATCTAACAAATATTGAAAAATCTCTTGAAAAAATCAAAGTAACCAAATCTATAGGTTACACATATTATTCATATGACGATTGGGAATTACATCTGGATGATTGGAAGTTTAATTTTTTACCAACACTTATTAAAAATATAACTCCTAATCCTGGATTTACTTGAAACCGGGTTTTGAAAGAATTTTTTAATGAAGTTTTGTCATTTATCTTTACTCCAAAAAATTATGATGATGTAACATTTAAAAAAGTGTCAGAATCTAACCGACACGATTTAATACGAATATCGCAGACATTTGATGAAGATAGTTTCTATATAAAAGTTAATCACAGTTATAATATCAAAACATTATTAACTGAATTATTTCAACAGAAAAAAATATAAAAAGTTTAAAACAAAATTACCCCAACTATTCAAATTAGCTGCTAATAATAAAGATGAATTGAATGGAATGGTGATGATTTATTCAGATATAGTTCAATCATCTGTTTTTGGAAGTAGTAAAGTACTAGCAATAATTAATAAATTGAGAGAGCATTGAGAGAGCTTCGATTGATTCAGCATTGAGAGCAATCAACTTAGAAAATTGTAGAATACCTATAAATATTGAATTTCAAAATGTTCATTACATACATTTAGAGAAAAATACTTTTGAAACTATAGGTATTAAAATCTGTAGCCAATACGGTGATGCAATAAATTTTGTTTCAAGTTACTATCCAACAAAACATTTAAAACATTCCAATCCAATCCATCCATCCAATCTAACATTTTAAAACATTAATTGCCAAACAAAATAAATACTACAACTCAAATAAGATATTCTATCAAACATGGAAAAAGTTTACGTGAGATATTATTCCTCTCAAGTAGGAGGAGGAATTAATGATATTGGACCTTTATTACAATTTTATCCAACTATACAGCGTGAACATGGTCTAGGTAACATATTTGGAAGTTTATTTCGCTATTTGAAACCATTTCTTTCATCTGGTTGGGGTATTTTTTTTTCTTTATTTATTTTCAAATTTATATCTTAATTTAATTTAATTCAAGTATTTTATTAACTATAACAAGTAAAGCATAAACTTGTCTTGTTTTTTTTATTTATGGCCGAAGCCAAAGCCGACGGGTCTTATAATTTTCAAAGTACATACTTCAAAAATAATTATTATCAATCAAACTTGTAATAATAATTCATCAATAAACATATTAATTCAATCAACATCAACATATTATGATATGTAATTGTATTAAATACACAATCTATATTTTACCATACTTAATAATAATGTATTAATATACATATCAGTTCTAATACTTACTTACATATATTTAATGTAATATTTTTTTTACATTACGTTTACATATATTTAATGTAATATTTTTTATTCCAATGTATCCAACCTACATAATTATGTAGCTGTATATAATTGTATGAAAAAAATATTATAAAAAGTGTTTTTTTGTCGAAAACTTTACTTAGTCTTCTTAAAATAAAAACATAAGGGCAAATATTTTTACAGACATAATCAATATGTTCTTCCCATTAAATTCTAGAGTCAACCACAAGCGCTAAGTAATTTGACTTCCCACTACATCAAGTTTAAAATTGTTGTACTGGAAAACAGGTTCAAAAAATATTTTATTTTCAAAGAGTAAGATTTTGGTTTTTTTTACATTTAATAGTAATTTACTTTTGGACATAAACTCTTCAATTACTACAAGATCCTGTAAAATTGCTTCTCTCAAGTCAGACTCACTATTTTCCGAACACTTTATGACTGCATCATCTGCAAAAAGGGACTTAACTCTACGTAGGTTTAGCCGTGCAAGGTCATCAATGTATAATTTAAAAAGATCAGAACCCAATATACAACCCTGAGGTACTCCCTTCTTTATTGTCACAATTTCACTTATGCAACTACCAATACGAACACATTGTGATCTTTTTTTTAAGATCAAAAAATTTAACTGTTCAGTAGAAAAATTCAGACAAGACAATTTGTGTAACAGAATATCATGATCCACACTATCGAATGCCTTTTGTACATCTATAAAAATACAACCAATGAATTTACCGTTATCTGAGCTTTTTGATATGAAATCATTCAGGGATATTATACATACAGAAGTCGTACTCGAGTTCCTTTCAAATCCTTATTGCTCCGGGTGTAAAATACCATTAAGATTTATAAAAGATGATAATCTTGTTTTCACAATTCTCTTAAAAATTTTAGAAAATGAGCTTAGTACTGAAATTGGCCTATAATTTAAGGCAATGGTAGCGCCACCAGCCTTATAGATAGGTGTAACTATTCCTTTTTTGAGACAATCTGGAAAGCAGCTTGTTTCAAAACTTCGATTGATAAATTTCACCAAAATAGGAGACAATCTCCCCGCAAATGTCTCAATAAATTTCGTTGAAACGGCATCATATCCCGTTGCAGCAGAAGATTTTAAGGACTGAATTGTCTCAATAACTTCATCTACGTTAGTTGGAGAAAGATTAAAATTTGAATGCATATTACACCGAAAAAGATTAAGATAATGATAATCGTTGTTGTCAGTTGGTATATTGGCGACGGATAATCCGTTATAGTCGAAAATGTTTTATTCATTATTTCATTATTTCTGCTATTTCATCAGGAGAGGATACTTTACAGTTTTCATAACTAATAACCTTAACAGAGCTTGTTTGATTTTGGTATCTAGTATTGAACATTACTGATTTGTAAATTCCTCACAATTTTTTTGGATTTCCCAAATCCCTATTGATTTGTTCAGAAAAAAAAGCCTTTTAGCGTCTACAGCCAACTTTTTTACTTTTCCCCTGTAAGTTTTATTTAATTCTACTAAACGTGCATTATTAGGATATTTTTTCTTAAATTTGCCAAATGAATCCCGAACCTTCATCATATGTAATATTTCCTTATGTTTCATGTTTCGTTTTGCCATTATTTATCGAAAGAATACGAGTGTATTTTTCAACTTTTATTTAGTTAAGACTTCAACGATTTGATCAAAAGTTTCACATGAACTCAAACTATTCCATATCTTTAGCTAGGTTATCATATCTTCAGCCATTATCTTTAGCTAGGTTATCATAATTGAATATAGTTTTCGTATTGGTTATAGTTTCTTTAATGAAGTTTAAGTCAATACTAATAAAGAACATTTGGTGATCAGATAAACTAGTATCACCGATATGGAAATAGTACTGATAATTCAATATATCAGTAATAAAATGATCAATGACAGTTTTAGATCCTATTCCTATCTTTGTTACGAATTCTTGAGTAACTTGGTTGCATATGAAGAAACCATTACTTAAAAGAGTATTACAGTAGACTCGTACATCCCTATCATTTTCATTTATTAAATTAATATTAAAATCAGCTACTATAATGGAATTTTTATTCAAAAGGGTGATCTCATCAAATTTTTCAATAAAGTCATCTATTTTTGTATATATGTGATTTGTAGCATGCAATAACATTAATGTTGTGTTTTAGTAACTTTACAACCAAAAAACTCGACTGCTAATATTCTGTTTCAAATACTATCGTGCTACTTATAGAATTCTGCATAAATATTGCAAATCTTTCGTACGAATCTTTCCTATTAGAAAAGTATCCAGTATACCCTGGTAAATTTAAAAATTTAAACCATAACCATATTTCCGAGAGAACAACAATATGTACATGACACTCATATGAAGCTATTATGAAGCTCATATAAAGCTACTCAAGTTCAAGCAATTTATTTCGTAAGTTTTGAATGTTAAAATACACTATATTAAAATTTTTCTTACACCTACGTAATATATTTTCAAACGATCCCGTAAAATTTTTAATGTTCATATCATAATCCAAACTTATCACACGCATTTGACATATTGTATATTTTCGTAGAAGATCAGTAATAAGAATCGACAAATAGGGAGGGTTCGTTTTGAAGAGCATAAAGCAATGGAGATGTAATGAAAGCCAAATATGAACAACAAAGATATCGTTTGTTTATTGCTGTTATGACTTTTTACGTAAACGTTACGCGATATAATATTTTGGATTGAAATTTGTTAATAAAATAATGTCTAGATTTTAGGAAAATTGTTTGCTGAAATTTTTTACTTTGCATATTAGAGACATTTAGTAATTCAATAATAAAACGAGGAAGAATACAGGTGACTTTGTCAACTCTTAGATATCCGTAGGAACCGTTAGTATGTTCATAGCCTGTCACTCTGCTTTTAGTATTATTTTTTTAATTTTTTAGTTTTTTAATATTTTTGGGTGAGTATTTCGTATTTTTTGGTGAATTTTATATTTTCTAGAACTATGATTTGTACATATATTCAATCTATATGTTTATACATTCTTCAAAAGCAGATTCTAACCTTCCACATAACGATTATCAATCCAAAACTTTTGCAAATGTGCTATAAATGTTTGTTATAAAAATTTAGAAAAATGATGTCACACTGTCGTCAATTTTAAGATAACCCTATATTATTAAGAAAAGTTGTCAATAGAAATAAAAATATAATGTTGCAGCTTTAATTTTTGTATATTACTTCAAAAAAATTTGGACAGGTGTTCAAGTCACATGCCAGGTGTTTAAAAATAAGGAATTTTTAGTTTTGACCCCATACAGCTCCGTAACGCGGGGCGATACAAAAATATTTTCTGAAATGACTCATTCTTATTTTCAGAGACCTAACTTCTCTCAAAATTTCAAGTTTCTATCTTAAACCGTTTGGAAGATAAAAGGAGTCAAGAATTTTGCAAAATTTGAGTTTCGCCTAACAGTAAATTAAGACACCGTATGCTACAAGTATATATTTATTTTATATATATATTTAAAGCTAATAAAAGCAATAATCGTTTGGCGTTTTCAAATTGAAGATATATACCTTATACAACTTGTGTATTTAAATATAGAGCTTTTACGAACTTTAGGGGGCTGTAGTTCCGTAACGGGTGAGGCTAAAGGAAAAAGTTGTTAAAAATAAAATGAATATTTTTATGATATCTATCAGCAGTTAAAATTTTATTTTATTTTTTATTTTATTTTATTTTAATTACCAAATACATACCTTGACATATTTAAAAAAAAAAGACAAAAAATAACAGACATTATAACATTGATATTGAAAATATGATTACAATTCTAAATGACTAATTAATATGTATAATATTAAAAATATATTTCAGACTTAAAAAATAAAAGTTATATAATACAAAATTTGATTACCTACATAAAAACTTAAATTCTTAAGTAAACTTTATAATTCTTAATGATAAATGTAAGTATGTAAAAAATAAACAGTACTACTAAAAAGAAATAAAAACGAGGAAGAATACAGTTGATTTTATTTGACCTAAATTTTATTTGACCTAACAAAAAACGAGGAAGAATACAGTTGCCTTTGTCAACTCTTAGATACCCGTACGGACCGTTAGTATGTTCACAGCCTGTCACTCTGCTTACAATATTATTTTTTTAATATTTTAGTATTTTAAAATAATTTGGGTGAATTTTATAATTTCTAGAACTATGGGTTGTACATATATTCAAACTATATGTTTATATGTACATTCTTCAAAAGCAGATTCTAACCTTCCACATAACGATTATCAATCCAAAACTTTTTCAAATATTCTATAGTACCATTTAATACTAAACGCTAAATGTATATTAAATTTACTAAGTACAAAACCGTAAACATAATTTTAAATATTATATTATATTATATTTAAATATTCCATTAACAGAATAATTTCTTATAAGTACAATAAAATACATATATTATGTATGTAAATACGGCGCTATATAATATACATATTATATACTCTTATCATTCACTCACTAGTGACATACGATATGTAAATAAACATGATATTATATAAGTATGTATATATATCAATATCATATAAATAAAAATTCTTCAAGCAACCGTTATGTTGTTTATTTATTTACATTTTTTTGTACTACGCATTATATCCTCAACAATTTCAAATTATCGAGTAAAACAAATGCAAAAAATTTGTTGAAGAAATTTGTTAGAAAATTTGAAAAAATCAAGTAACACTTTCGTCAATTATAAAGTAACCCTATATTATTAAAAAAAGTTGTTAACAGAAATAAGAGTATAATGTTGAAGCTTTAATTTTTGTGTATTACTTCAAAAAATTTTAACAGGTGTTCAAGTTACAGGTGTTTAAAAATAGGAAATTTTCAGTTTTTGACCCCTTACAAAATACAAAATATTAAATTATTTTAAAATACTAAAATATTAAAAAAATAATATTGTAAGCAGAGTGACAGGCTGTGAACATACTAAGGGTTCGTACGGGTATCTAACAGTTGACAAAGGCAACGGTATTCTTCCTCGTTTTTTGTTAGGTCAAATAAAATTTTCAAAAATATAGAAGAAATTTCTGTGTATTTGGATGAAATAGATTTCGATGATGAAGTAGATATTGTAATTATACCACCAAAGGAGCCTTAGTGATAATGAGGGTAATGATGATGATGAAATGATAAATGAAAATGATGCTGATTCGCTTCCAAAAGAAATAGCTGGCACTATCGAATTAATTAGCAGAAAACACAATGACAACGATGAAGATTTTTACGATAATGTTCCGCTAGCCTGTTTTACTAAAAAAAATGTTAACAACGTTCTGAATTTACCAACTTGGAAAGATGCTGAAATAAATTATTTAAGTGAACCCGAACATGTTGATAAAATTGAAAATTTTATTGAATTATTGATAAATAAAACTCCGGTTGACTTATTTTTCGAATTTTTTAATTCTTCCATTATTCAGCTTATTATACAACAAACAAATTTATATGCAAGCCAACAAAACTCTAATCATCGTCTCACAGAAGCTATGCTAAAACGATTTCTTGGAATTCTAACTTTTTCCGGACATCATCCAGTACCTCAAGAAAGTCTTTATTGGACTAAAGCATCTGACTACAATTTCCCTGTGATCCGAGAAGCAATGTCAAGAACAAGTTATAGAAAAATAAAGCAGTTTCTTCATTTAGCTGATAATCATAAAAAAGACACATCTGATAAATTTTACAAGGTTCAGAATTTTCTAAACAAAATTTCTGAAAATTGCTTGAAATTTGGCGTCTTTGCACATTCGCTTAGCATTGATGAATCAATTAAGGCCACATTCGGCAGGCACAGTTGCAAAATGTTTATACGTGGAAAACCTATCAGATTTGGTTATAAAATGTGGTGTTTATGCTCGAGTGAAGGTTACGTTTTTAGATTTTTCCCATACGGAGGTTCTCAAGCAATATATAGTAAAGAAGATGGTTTGGGATAGAATGTAGTTTTCGAGCTTCTAAAATTTTTAGAAAATCCGAAATTTCATAAAGTTTATTTTGACAACTTTTTTACATCACATAAATTAATGGTAACGCTAAAACAAAAAGGCATATTTGCAACTGGTACTGTTCGAGAGACTCGAATGGCGAAATGTTCTCTTGAGTCAAACAAAGATTTAAAAAAAAAGGAACGTGGTACCTTGACTCATAAATTCGATGTGAGCAATGAAATTTTAGTGGAATTCAAATGGAATGATAATTCAGTAGTATCACTACTTAGTAATTTTGAGAGCATTTTTCCATTAACTGATGTTAAAAGATTTTCACGAAAAGAAAGAAAATATGTGAATATACAATACCCCAAATTAATTCAAAATTATAATAAATTCATGGGTGGTATGGATTTATTAGACCGATTTATGTCTCAATATCGTATTCGCATCAAAGCTAAAAAGTGGTGGTGGCCTTTGTTCAGCAATTGTATAGATTTAGCTATATCAAATGGATGGAACTTGTACCGAAAAGTACATGGATCTTCGAAAACGTTATTAGAGTTTAAACGGGAAGTTGCAATATCACTTTTGTGTACACCGTTGTGAACCCAAAGGCATAACATTGAAGCTGGTCCATCGGAAAATGCAAAATTTTTATCGAAGGCACACACAATTATGTTTCACAATATTATTAAAATCGGTGAAATAAAAGGCGAAGATGCCGACATTGTAAAAGTCATTCATACTTTAAATGTCAAACGTGTTCAGTAAATGATATTATTGTTCCGCTTCATCAAAAATGTTCAAATGATTTTCATAAGCAGATGTAAAATTTTTATATTACTAATATTGTTTTAATTATTTACATCATTGAATTTATACTTACTTTATTAATTTTAGATTAATGTTTATGTTTTATTTTTCATTGTTTTATATTAAAAATTTATTTAAAAATTATTTATACAATTATAATAATATAAAACATATTATTATTATTATAAAAAAGTTTGTTTTTCATTTTTGATATGCTTTTAGGCCAATGGTGCGTTTTCGCACCCGCTCCTACCTGCTAGACTATTGGTCTAATTTTTAAAATAAAGACCAAGTTTGCTTAATTAGACCAATATTGAACAATCTTAATACAAAGAATTAAAAATTTAAAATTATTTTTGATATCGGCCAAAAACTCGTTTGTAGAATTATGAATTATGTTCATAATTATGAAATTAAATTACAAAAACTTTTTGTGAAAATTAATACAAAAAAATTATACATTTGAATAAATTAATGAAAAGTATATTTATGAATCGGTTAGAATTAATTGTCTGTGGTCAGTAAATTGAAAAAGTGCTGATGTAAAGTGTTTTTGAAGGTATTTCTGGAAATTGTTGAAAAATAGAGATAACTGATTTTATTGAATGTAATACAACATGTGTTTATCGGTTCATTTCTTCCGTATTCTGTACTGTGTTTATATTCCACTAAAAATTTCGTGTATCTTGTTTGTCTAACTCTATCATTAAGTCTAAATTTATAATTAAGAGATTGCACAGCAATATTATTATTAAAAGTAACACATGATGAAAATATTTGTCTACATGAGGACAAGGGGAGCATGTTTAAGAATTTAAGTCTAGTTGTGTAGCTAGGAAGATTTAAAAAGTCTGAAGGGTTATATTGGTTTCTTAACGCAAATAGAAGAAACTGTTTTTGAACTGACACAATTTTGTTAGAATGAACCTGAAAAGCTGTAACCCATATAATGCTACCCTATTCTAATATAGAACGAACTAGCGAACAATATAGAGTTTTTGTCACAGCTAAGTCACTAAATTCTTTAGCTCTTCTCTTAATGAAACCTAACATTTTATTTGCTCTTGAAATTAAGTGGTCATAGTGCAGATTAAAGGTAAGCTTATTATCAAGTAGAATTCCAAGATCAGTAATACTAAAAACTCTTATAAGTATTAGATTTTCTATTCTGTAGTCGTACAGTAAAGAAGAACGGTTACGGGTAAAACTGATATCCTTGCATTTCTGTATATTTAGCTTTAATTTGTTAGCTGTACACCAATCATATAATGATGATAAGCTTGATCGAAGTAAAGCTGCATTAGAACCATCGTTTACGACTTGATATATTTTTAGGTCGTCAGCAAACGCTTTGTGAGGTATGGTACCCAGATATTCTGAAAGATCGGAGATAAATATATTGAATAAAAGTGGCCCTAAATGGCTACCTTGAGGTACACCAGAAGTAACCTCGATTATATTGGACAATATACCTTGATATTTAACGTTTTGTGTCCTTTTTGATAAATGACAGTTAAATCATGCAAGAAAAGAACCCGATATACCAAAAGTTGTAAGTTTGTTTAGCAAAGTATAGTGATTTACACGATCGAATGCTTTGCTAAAATCAGTGTAAATTGCATCAACTTGATATCCTTTCTCCATTTTATTCAGGATTTCTGATGTGTATAACATAAGGTTCGTTGTAGTGGAACGACCTTTTCTGAAACCATGTTGTTGTTCGTTAAGTTTGGCATTTATTACAGGAGTAATCTTATCGACAACAATTTTTTCGAATAATTTCGGAATAGTCGATAGGATGGCTATACCTCGATAGTTTTCTACTGATGATCTTTCACCTTTTTTGTAGATGGGAGTTAAATAAGAGGTTTTCTACACATGTGGAATAACACCATTCGAAAGCGATTTATTTAAAATGAAATGAAGACGAGTAATTAGATAATAACCACAGTTATATAAGAAGATTGGAAGGATTTGGTCAGGTCTGGCACCCTTCTTTGTGTTAAGGCTCATAATAGTTTCATAAATGTCCCTTTCGGAAAGTTACAGATCTGCAATTAACAAATTTGAGCTATTAGATAAAGAAATAGCAGAGATATCAAATTGTTCTTTTGGACAATAGACTTTTCGAAAACTTTCGGAAAAAAATTTACAAATTGTTTTCTGGCAAGAGAAATATGTATTGTAAAAAGTAAGTTAGGTGTTCGAGAGCTACCCGAAGTTTTGGTTGGATCTCAACTAAAAATAATGGGGAACCTACAAATTGTTGTAGGAATATTGTTGTAGGTATATTTTGTGGTGGAATATTTCAAGACCCTAGCTTTCTTAGTTTTTGAGTTATCTTGCTGACGAAGGGACGGGCAAAGCTTAATCGACTTAGAATTTGATTCTGATCCGATCCATATCTTTGAAGGTATATCTAGCTAGCTTATTTCGATGTGTTACAAACGGAGGAACAATTTTAATACACCCGATCCTTATCGTACTTGTATAAATACTAAGAATCACAAAAAAAATGTGTTCTATGATTTTTCTATGATTAAGTACATAATATTCACAATTAACTTTTTTGAGTGTTTCATATAAGTAAATGAGAAGTACTGTATGTGGAATACCAATAGTATGTAAATTTTTGAGTGTAATTTGGTTTTGAGTAAAATTCGCTAATTATAAAAAAATATTGATGTGGATTGATAAAGTGCTTAGGAAAAAATTTAGTACAATATTTGACTATTACAATGTTTAGAAAAATAAATAAAGTTTTTTTTTAAATTCTATGAATGCTAATAAAATCATTATAAAAAAGTGAAATTTTCTTTGAACTATACTAATTACTTTGCGATAACAAAAGTTTTTCAATAAAATTAATATCATTATATGAGGAAATATTATATATCTTACTTTTATCCTTTTCGCACACAAAAATTTTGTTTTGTTGTTCTTCGCCTCTCTGTATAGCCTAGCTTGAAGCGGTGTAAGGTGATCATGAAATGGGATTTGCTTATTATCCTCTACAATGTTTAACTCTGCTGTAAATAGTTGTTTGAATTTAATTTTTGCATCTATAAACTTTTTTTTTGAAGAAGTTGAATTAAGCTCCACAGTATACAAGACACAGTATTTTTTACCCAAATAAGCTTAACATCTACAATATCATTTGTCAAATTACAATTAATTTTTTTTCTTATTTTTTAAATTATTTCTTTGCGATTTTGTAGATTGCGTGGTAAATCTGCCACAACAATTTTTTTTTTTAACTTATCTTAAAATGTTACATCGTACATACTTTCTAACTTATTTAATTAGTACTCCAACTCCGTATTTTTATATCCGTACGATAAGTATCGGGTATAATAAAATTACTCCTCCGTTTATAACACCTCGAGTAGGTATGAAGGCACTTTGGCCAGACGGCCTTGATGTCATCACGTAATGTATGGCGCCAGTGTTACAGAAGGTCAACTAGATAATATAGAACAAGTAGATGATTAGTTTCCGGAAAAAGCTTTTGTAAATAATACAAGTAAGTGCAATGATCTTGTTGTGATAGTATATAGTAACGTAGTTTATTGTAAATAAGAAGAATTTATTTTATTTTTTAATAAAAAGCTTTCACGGTCAACCAGTATTAACAATATTAAAACAAGAATGCAGTTGTTATTTATGAGATAAATAAAATGCAGATATTGACCTTGATATTGTATCTTAGTTTTAAAGTAATTTAAAAAAATATATTTATTGATTAATTGTTATGTTTATTGCAGAAAAAACTTTTAAAGAAAAAATCCAGGTGTTTGATATGAATTTATGTTAATGTTAATTGATTTATTATATTAACTACTTTGTATTTTGCAAATAAAAAAGTCAGTTATTGTTAAATTTTCTGCTACTTTGTATAATTTAAATTAAATATTCTGTTATTGTACATACAAATTAGAACATTATAAAATCAAATAAATTTATTGTGTTAGAATTATAATTTTCATATTTTAATTCTTTTTATATTATGCATATGGTAAGTAAAAGAAGTAAATTAATTAATATAGAAATCGTGATTTTAAAAATACGTCAAATAAGATTTATGCAAAAGAAATTGGAATGCGGAATTACTTTTAATATATTATATACTTGCCTTTTTATATGCATACTATGCAGGTGTGTTAAAATGATGAAAAATTTATTAAATTTAATTGTTAACTAATGTAAATTAAAATAAGCTTATATTATTTTAAAATACATACTTTGTATAATGTAAATGAAACAAGTTAAGTAAGTTTAATACAATGTCATTTTTATTAATCTATAAATTATAATTTTCAAATAATATATTTGGAGATGTATTTTAATACGTTTTATTCTATTTGACGCCTTTTAAACCCATACGGTAATGAACTGTAGTCTTCAAGAAATTTTCTTTTTTCTGCCATTGGGCGATAAAGTTTTGTTTCAGGAACACTAATTACTTCGTGATTCTGAGTACGGCGTATATTATTTGATAAAATATGTATAGGTTCCACTTCATTATAATTCAACACAGCATGTTTGATCGTACTGAAATTAACCTTTTGAGATGCTGAATAATAAAGTGATATTCCCTTTACTTTACATACAATTTTTTCTGTATTATCTCTAGTAGAATGTACTTTAAAAGCATAATTTTTTGGGCCACCACTTACAAATTCTGATATGTAACTTTTAATTCCATAGCAGTCTAACTCATCGGTCATGTCTTCGATAAATTCTCCTATCGGCGGGTCATATTCACCTTCCCTGGATACATATATAATCGAATCCGTGTCATAGTATAACACTCTGTTGCTTAAACCTTCTAGATAATTATATAATTTCCAGCGAGCCTGAGTTGTTGTATATGCCGCGATACAAGCGTTTACAGTAGAAAGGCTCCTTATATTGCCAGCTCAAAATGAGATTTTCTTCGTTAACGGGCAATATATGACATATTTCTAAAGCTGGATTCGTAAGCATTGTATATAACTCTGAGGGCTCATTTATAATTTTGGTTTATTGTTGATTTTATCTCTGACCAATAAACCAAAAATTACCCCAAAATGAATTCAACATCAATTTTTCGAAGGATCTTATACCATCATTTTTAATAATTTTAGAAAATTCTAATTGAATGTTTTCATTTTGGAAGAAATCTTCTGTATATTTATTTTTGTCTGCTTCTGTAATATATTTAAGGCCACCCTGATGCCTCCATCTTCATTTTTAAAAATTTGTCCATCAACTTAGTAAATAAACCATCATAATTGGTTAGTTTGTCATATTGAACAACATTGTATTCCTATATTTCATAAATTTCCACTATTACGTAGTTTTTCTCCAGGGTTTTTAAAACTTCGTCTATAATCCATGTTCCGATTAAAGCTCGTTCTTCATTAGAGTGTGTACGAAAAACATTTTGGCTTTTTTCTTCTCCGCATTTGTGACACAAAGAAAACAGTAACTTGTTGTTTTGTTTAATTGGTAATACTGGATGTAATAGTTCTTCAGGTGGAAGTATTTTACATTTAATGAGACCGTTCCATAGACAGAATCTCTGGGATTTAGAGGAGCATTGTGCATTAACGGATGGTTTTTTAAATGTGAAAGTTCTTCTCCTAACAAGTGCTTTTTAAATTCACAACTCCACATTTCAATTACTTCATATCTATGGGACAAAAGAAAATTTATATTATATGAAAGAAGTTTTAATTTTATATTTTTAAAAATATGAAATAAAATATTGTAATACATACCCTAATTTTCTTAATCTTGCAGATTTTTCTATTGTTCTTTCATATCGTCTGTTTAACGTATCATTCGGATCATCATGTAATGGGCTGTCTCTTTCATGTTGCAAACATACAAGATGACCATGAAAATAGAACCCATGGAATTCAAAAATTTTACGGGTTTCAGGGCAATATTCATCAACTTTTGTTCCTGAAATAATAGTTTCCTTTTCTTTAGCTGCACGTCTGATATTAATATTCCTTTTTTCTTCTTCATAAATCAACCATTGTATAGCTATATTTGACTGATTATTTGTCAATCTATATCCATTTTTAGGTATAAGACCTATTGTATTTGGTTGTAGAAATTTTTTTCGATATACTAGATTGCATACTGAAGTAGTAGCCTCTAAAAATAGTTCCACGTCACATTTTTCGAGAAAGATTTTTCTAAATTTTAAGCATGCCTGTGCTAATATATTTACATCACTTAAGCAGTACTCAACAATATCTCTCTGCATATTAAATTCTTCATTTTTATTTTCCTCATACCATTTAATAAATTGATTGCGTTCTTCTTCTTTCATTGTGTCAGGGCTATAAAATTTCTGTGGTGGCAGTGTTCCAATGTAATTTTATATGCTTTTATATTAACTCGTCGCTGTCGGTTTATTTATTTATTTATTTATTTATTTGTCATTCTGTCACGCTTTTTATTATCTTCGTAATCTGTTAGCAACATTTGTAAGTGTAGTATGGTGCAGAGGATAGTGTACAGGTTTCAAAAGTGGGGATCATGTTGTTCGAATCCAGTTCACATGCAACATTTTTTTTTTTTTAACTATCTATTCATCAACATTTTTTGAATAAAATATGTATACATTTTTGTATATATCAATTTAAAACTTACATTTTTATCTCTTATTCATGCATACAAACATACACATTATATTTTTGATCTTTCCTGGTGTTTTGTATTAGCATAATTAGCAAAACACAATCCATACATACAATATTTTTATGTATGTTGCTAAGTTATTTTGTTTACAACATTTGTTTAGTATTTAAATCAAAATATTTGCTGTCAACATTCTTTAATGCATATTGAATTAATGCATATATGGTGCAGAGGAAAGTGTACAGGTCTTGAAAGTGAGTGTTAATGTGTGGACTGTGGTTCGAATCCAATTCGTTTTTTTAATATTTTTTTTTTTTTTTTTTTTTTAACTCTATTCATCAATATTTTTTAAATAAAATTTTATGTATAATAGATTCAAAACTTTATTTTTCTTCTTATTCATAATTCATGCATACAATACCCATGTATTTGATCTTTCCTGCTATAATAATTTAGCTCAATCAATCTTGATGTGCACATGGGTTTTGTATTAGGATTTAGCAAAACACAAAATATATAGGTACAATATTTTTATGTTGCTAAATTATTTTGTTTTAAAACATTTGTTTAGGATTTCAATCAGAATATTTGTTGTCAACATTCTTTATTGCATATTGAATATGTATGGCGTTAAAAATTAATTTTTTATGTGTTTTATTTAGG
Source organism: Poecilobothrus nobilitatus (assembly GCA_947095535.1). Classification (NCBI taxonomy): domain Eukaryota; kingdom Metazoa; phylum Arthropoda; class Insecta; order Diptera; family Dolichopodidae; genus Poecilobothrus; species Poecilobothrus nobilitatus. Next base: position 191,225,080 of record OX352772.1, read on the forward strand.
AACATTTATTATGTATATTCTGTATATAGATATACAATAAAATTTTATTCAAAATAATTCCAATTGCCAAATTCAAACTACATACATACATAATATTATTTTTTTTGTACATAGAAAAGAATATAAAAAGTAAAGATCATTACAAAATTATGCTTTTGCGCATTACGCATTATGATTTACAAACAAAATTTTGTCAACACAAAAAATTAAAACTACGTATGTAAATATGTACGTACGTATGTACATAATATTTATTTATTTATTTATATTCAGGTACCGTGGTACATAAATGTGCCAGGTAGCTATAACCCTTGTTTCCTGGTATGAATGTGTACGTGATATAATGATATAGTATAAAGTATTTACATATTGCGATATATGAATATTTTTTTTTTTTATTTTATAATTATTGTACCCAGCCGGGAATCGAACCCGAGACCTCTCATTCTCTTATGAATGAGAAACGGTGCGTCAACCACTGCACCAATGGCTGGATACACATAATATTATGTTAAACTAATTTCCTAAATTATTTTGTTCCGCTCCATTTGTTTATAATTTAAATCAAGATATTTGTCAACATTTTTTACTGCATGATCTTATTAAGCAATTAGGTAGGTAGGTGTTCAAGGGTAGATGTTTGTTTGGATATACGATATACTACTAATAGTATACTATAGAAATATACAGTAAAGTACATTTATGTATATCATTTTCATTCGAGTTATGTTGTTGGATTGTAATATTTATATAATCACAGTATTTTGGTACATATTTTACCCTTCGAGGTACTTTCTTTATTTATGAATTACATACTGGAATAAAAAATTTTTACTCTTGCTGTAGTGGAATCGACTTAACATCTCTTAATTTACTTAAACATTTGGTATAAAATTATAAAACGTATTTTATATCAGAAACAATAATTAATGTATGTATGAATAAAAAATATCCCATATTTTTAAATTCAAATTATGTGTTTCCTTTAAAACTAAAAAGTATAAAATAAAATAATATGTAAAAAAAATATTTTTTAAAATATGCTTTTATCGAAACCAAATTCGCCCCCTAAAAAGTAGAAAATAAAATTGATTGCAAAACTTTAGCTTTTTTGACTGTTATAATATAAAAGTGAATTGCTAGTGCAAGCATTTTGGACTGTTATAATATAAAAGTAAATTGCTGGAATAAAAAAGAAACACGAGCCTCAAATTTCCTAGATTTTTATTTAACCTTATTTCAGCAATTTACTTTTATATTATAACAGTCCAAAATGCTTGCACTAGCAATTCACTTTTATATTATAACAGTCAAAAAAGCTAAAGTTTTGCAATCAATTTTATTTTCTACTTTTTAGGGGGCGAATTTGGTTTCGATAAAAGCATATTTTAAAAAATATTTTTTTTACATATTATTTTATTTATTCTCAGTTGTATTGAAGTAATGTGGAAAATATCCCTTCTTGTATACTTGTGGTAATCCAAAAGTCTTAGGTAATTTTGCTAATGGCATAGGAAAATAATTCAATGAATCCAAAAATGTTATATTTCCTATTGTCATTAAAATTATCTTAGTACCTCGCATTATTAAATCAGGTTTTAGCTTAGTGTTTTCTATTATGTACTTTAGTATGAATTGATGGTCATATGCTTGCCCATTATGTGCTATTACAATAACTTTTTTAAATATTTTACGCTGATTCAATATAAATTGTACGAAAATGTTAATAATATTTATTTTTAAAATATGTTGCCTTTGTCCACATCTATCGCAAAATTCTTCTTTTTCATCTTTATTAAGACATAAACAACGTTGTTGTAGTACACATAAATTAAACGTTGTTGTAGTACACATAAATTAGGTTCATGTTCCTTTATTTCATAAACTTCATTATCAACACACTTTTCTCGGAAAAATTTTTCCTGCATACACTCCAAATCGTAAAAGATGTAGAAAACATATTCAATATTCGGGTTTCTTTCATCTGGTAGTATAAAACAATAATATTATTGAGGAACATGTTTACTTCATGTTTTGCAATAATATTTGCCGCATGTATGTTCTCTATTTGTCTGGTATATTCTTAGACATTTTGTGCATCTCTTTGCTGTGCTGCAAATGGATGGTTCCTTCCGTGAATTGGAATCTTTATGGTTATTGAAACAATTACTCCCTCTAAAATGTCGGTTACAATCTTTACACAATATATTTAATTGGTTTCTTGGGCAAGCTGAAGAATATTAACATTGGACAGATGTTCCGCTACATCTGTGACGATTTCGGACATAAAATGGCTTATAGCACTTTTCACAATAATAACTACAGCAAAATGCCGCAATAAGCCAAGTGATTACGTTGTACAGGAGATTTATCCTTTTTTCACCGCCATTTCCCTCAAATACAATATCTCTACCTTTGCTTCCATATTTATAAACGGTTATGGAGTATTCCTTTAAATATTGTTAGAACTGCTGAAGTTCTGGTATTCCAGACTCTTCTTGAGGTATATTTATGTTAGCGTTGTTAATAAGTTCTGTTGCCTTCATTGTTTGTAATTTTTCATTATCTTTTGGAATTTTAATGTAATGAGAATGCTTATCAATGTAAGACATTGCCACTACTAACGCTCTTGGAAGGCATAAGTTATCGTTGTTGCTAATACTTACGATACCTTTTTTCTTAGCACATTCCTCATCGAAGGTATTAACTTTTTCCTCTCCCTCTGCCCTGAGGAAGCTTAACAGAAGTAATACCTATGCAAAATGTATCAGTGCTAAGTCCAAAGTTGCTTTGAAATATTTTTGATATCGTTTCCCAGATATCTCGAAATTTAATTTCTGAAGCGTCTCTAAAATTTATCCACCCGGGATCTCGCTCTTCAAAACTTCTTCCACAAAATGTAATACCCACCTTATCCGTGGGGTTGACATTTTCGAGAATGTAAAGTGTTACTTCATTTATTGCATTTTTGATCCAATTGGTTGGTTCTTCATGATCCGGTACCGGGTTGATTTTAAATTCAATTTTACCTCCTTGTAAATTAAACCGTTTGACCATCGTACTAGCATGTTTTGTGATTGCAACATGATTGTCGTGATGCTGTTGTTGCTGCTCTTCTTGATATTTATTTAGTAAAATTCTTGATATTCTAGATTAGTATTTTAACTTTATTTTATTTTAAAATTTTTTCTTGCGAGTCTATACTCGTATTTGGAATTAACTCAAACAGAGCCATATTCCACCTATTTGGGTCCCGTCCCATAACTTAAAATAAAAGCCCTGGCTATTTAGTTCTTTTAATTCTTTTTCTGATATAATTTTTTTGGAGAACCGCTCCGGCATAAAAAAGGTAATGCTGCTAGCTGAATCCTCCAAAACCCTTGTTACTTTACAGAGAACCGTTCTCTGACCACTTTTTGTGTTTAAAAATTTCCATTCTTTTACCTGATATATCATATTCTGCACCAGTGCATCTATTGTTTTGTAGTTCTCTTGCTGCCCTTTTTATGAAGATAAAATTAATAATTAAAAATATAATTGAAAAATTTGCCAAGAAATTATTAAAATTTTTTAAAAAATTTCAAATCTAATTACCATTATTTCTTTCGGTACTGGTACTGGAACTGGTGTATTAAGTTTTGTGTAGAACTCAACAGATGAAAATGAAAGTTTTGTTTTTTCTTTTATACTTTTGGAAAAGAATTTTCTATCACAGTTTAAATTACTTTAATAAATACCATAAATTATTTAACCAGGAACTGAACATATGAGAACATTTAAACACTCCTAAATTTCTTTGTTTGAATTCGTACCATAGTTTAAATTACTTTAATAAATACCATAAATTATTTAACCAGGAACTGAACATATGAGAAAATTTAAACACTAAATTTCTTTGTTGAATAATAAATCTTTTTAACAACTCAAAAGCTCTTTTTAAAATTGTTCTATTCTTAACACGCGCTTTATTAAAATATATGCATAATTTTTAATTACATTTACATAATATAATTTGGCAACTTTTCAGTACAGAGTAAGCACTTTAAATAACTGATAAGGGTACTTTTAATTAAGCTTTATTTAACAAAGAAGTAAACTAAAAAAGGGAATTTAAACACTCTTAATTTCCCTTGTTAGATAATAATTTATAAATTCATTTGAATATTATTGCAATCTTAACGGTAATTAATTTCTCGATCAAATACAAAATACAATCTTATATTATGCTAATTATTACAATTGTTATTAAACTGTTTTAATAAGAATCTATTCTTTCACTTTTCCTAATATTATATTGACTCAAAATTAAATTTATAATTTTCATTCTTTTATTGCATAGGAATACAAATTATTTTGGTATTTAACAAGTAGTTTTTTAAAAAAATACAGCAAATTAGTTTTATAACTAGTCATATTAAAATGTTTAAATTCCTTTTTTTAGTTTACTTCTTTGTTAAATAAAGCTTAATTAAAAGTACCCTTATCAGTTATTTAAAATGCTTACTCTGTACTGAAAAGTTGCCAAATTATATTATGTAAATGTAATTAAAAATTATGCATATATTTTAATAAAGCGCGTGTTAAGAATAGGACAATTTTAAAAAGAGCTTTTGAGTTGTTAAAAAGATTTATTAGTCAACAAACAAATTTAGGAGTGTTTAAATTTTCTCATATGTTCAGTTTCTGGTTAAATAATTTATGGTATTTATTAAAGTAATTTAAACTGTGATAGAAAATACTTTTCCAAAAGTATAAAAGAAAAAACAAAACTTTCAATTTCATCAGTTGAGTTCTACACAAAACTTAATACACCAGTTCCAGTACCAGTACCGAAAGAAATAATGGTAATTAGATTTGAAATTTTTTAAAAAAGTTTAATAATTTCTTGTAACATTTTTCAATTATATTTTTAATTATTAATTTTATCTTCATAAAAAGGGCAGCAAGAGAGCTACAAAACAATAGATCCACTGGTGCAGAATATGATATACCAGGTAAAAGAATGGAAAATTTTAAAAACACAAAGTTATCAGGGAACGTTTCTCTGTAAAGTAACAAGGGTTTTGGAGGATTCAGGTAGCAGCATTACCTTTTTTATGCAGTTCTCCAAAAAAATTGTATCAGAAAAAAAATTAAAAGAACTAAATAGCCAGGGCTTTTATTTTAAGTTTATGGGCCGGGACCCAAATAGGTCGAATATGGCTCTGTTCGAGTTAATTCCAAATACGAGCATAGACTCGCAAGAAAAATTTTTAAAATAAAATAAAGTTAAAATACAAAATTTTTTACAAATTAAATATTATCTTTTTTATTTAAAAAATTTTTAATTTCAGGTTTGATGGCATTCTCATAAATTTTTTTGCATATACTTTTACCATTTTTAAAATTTTTTAACTTTTCAGAATATTTATTAATTTCAGGTTTGATGGCGTTCTCATAAATTTTTCTCATATACTTTTACTTTTATTAAAATTTTTTAACTTTTCAGAATATTTAATTTAATAAAACATTATTTAATTAAATAAAAAATATTGTTACCTTTTTTTTATTTCGATTTTTTACCTTTCCAGATTTTATATATTATGTAATAAGTCTTAAGAAAAGACTTAGAAAAATTTTTAAAAACTCAAGTTTAGTTCTTAGATTTATAAACTCTTAGGTCTTTTTCAGATTTTTTAAAGAATTTTTAGTTTGCAAGTCTTTTTTCAGGTTTTGTACTAGCTGACAGAGAAGCGTCAGTTTTGAAAAATTTTACAGATTTTTCCCTCCTTCTATTAAAAGTTTTTTCCTTTTTAAAGAATTATTAAAATAATAATAAAAAATATTAGAAAATTTTAAGAAAAAGAATATTAAAAATTTAAAATAATAATAAAAAATAAAAGAAAATTTAAAGAAAAATAAAAAGAATATTAAAAATTTAGTATACTTAATTCTTTTTATTGATTCAAATTTAATTTATTATAAATTATTTTTATCTGTTTCTGTCGCTCTCAGTTGCTCCTCAGCAGGCATCTTTTCGCTACAAACAATTCTGTTGAGCACATTCAAATCGTGCTCACTTTGCAACTTTTCAGTACAAAGTAATTTTTGGCCTCTATCACCGCCACCTGTTTCTCCTCTAGGAAGATTGGTCAAGGTTGATGTCGTTATTTAAAATTGATGTTTTTTTTAATTGGAAAATATCGCATTTTCCAATTATTTCTTCAAATGGTTCAGGTATTTCCATTTAAATTAAAAATAATTTGAAAACACAAATTAATTTATACTTTTTATGCAACATTAAATATATTGCATATAAGATTATGCCACATACATAATTACAACATTCTAAAATATGCAAATTATATTTTTGCATTCTCATTAATTAATCACTGTACATTCTATAAACTATTCCTAAGAATTAAATTATTATGGAGTTAAAATGTTAGTCACCAACAATTTGTAACTCTTATCACAATTTGTTTTTTTTAACTTCACATTTTTGTTGAAAAATTGTTTGTATTTCATATTTTTCAGGTTAATCCATTTAAATCAGACCTTGTGTCTGAAGGTCCGATTTCGGTTGCCGAAGATTCCATTTCGCTCCCCGAAGGCTCGATTTCAGTCCTTGAGGATCCAGCACCCTTTAAAATGGGGCCTTCTTCTGGCGACCCCTTCCCGATTTTGGATGGGGTCCTCGGAGGTCTGAAATACGGTCCTCATAGGTGCGATTTCTGAAATAGTGAAGTACCCAAGGCACGGTTTCGGCCTTTGAGAGTTACCCATTCTCATTGATTTGGTCCTAGAGGTGATCCCTCCTTTTTTTCCCCCTCTTTTTAAATCGTATTAATTATAAATTAGAGGTTTTCAAGGTATTTCAATATAGTAAGGCACAAAATGAGCAGTAAAAAAGCAGTAGCAGATTTACAATTTATTGTTGAAAATAATAAGCAATATTTCTTGAAGGAATTTGCTTTGATAGCTGATTGGTCACTGATACCAATGCTGTTTCAGTTTAAAGAACCTTACTCGTTCGAAGAGCTAAATAGTGATGTTAAACAGCAAAATGAATTCAATAAAAGACAAATAAATGGTCTTGACTGGGATGATGGCTTTATAGAATATTCAGCAATTAAAAATACCTTAAAGGAACATTTAAATTAACTCGATGTCGTTTACGTAAAGGGGTACCAGAAAAAGGAATTTTTAGATAAATTTGTTTCGAGTTCAGTAGAAGTTATCAACTTAGATAATGACATTCCATCTCTTCAGAAACTAAGGAATTTCACAACCATTTGCCCTCACCATAACATTACTGAAAATTTAAAAAGATGTGCTGCAAAAAATTGTATGAATTTATATTTGTATTTAATAAAAGAAAATAATTGGTTTTAAAAGGTATCTTCTGATCCAGCTACGGCAATACTTATTGTTGACCAAGATAAGTTTTCTGACAAAAACATAGGTATTTCATAAAATAGTCTAGAATAATTACACTGAGCTATGTGTAAATTCATTGGAATGTAGAAATCTTTTTGTTCCAATCTTAGTTTATTCTTTTCAAAACATTTCTCAAAATATTTGAATACATATTCTCCGTATATTAAGTTCAGCTCCGTTGTTAAATGACATCACTGCTTGTATAAAGTCTAGCATAAGACAAAAATGAGTGTACTCATCTAACTGCAATTTAAGTTTTTTAGTGCGCTCATCATGATTAAATGCTAGCGAAAATCCTTTTGCATTTAATTTTGCTTGACTGTATTTAAAGTCGTGATAAAATGTATATACCACTCCAAATAATTCATTTCGCTTATGGCTTTGTTTTGTCGTTGGAAAATTATTGATGCAGCAAAATTCTCAATATTAAATCCAATTTGAATTTTTATTGTTTGTTTTTTATCCAAAAAATAAATATTGCTTAATAAAAGGTTCTGCGGTGGCTCACCTTTTTCTGTTTTAAATATTTCTGAATTTGTAGATTGCTCCATTGTTTTGTTTTGTTTTAACTGAAGAATTCTATTTTAGAATTTTGTATTTATAGTTTTTCTTCCACGTTTTTTAAAAATTTTTCGAAATATTCTTTGTATTTTTTTATCGTTTTTAAGTGGGGATGATGTGTCGAATAAATTAAGAAAATATCTTATGCTTTTACGGGAACTTCGCATCCATAAATATACAGAACAGTAATGTCTGCAAACAGATGTTAAATTACTTTGTAAACGCTTATTGTTGAAAATAAAACATGTTGATTGATTTTATAGAATTTTTGTAATCTCATTGCGAAAGGGCGGATTTCCAAATGAATCAAAATATTCTGCACACCCTTGAACTGGAACAAATATTCCTAACCAATGTGTTTCCTTTTCATTAGAAGTATCAGTATTTACCACTAAAATACTAGGTTTTAAAACTTGTTTTGGCAATTAATCAAGAGCATAAACACGTCTAAATATTTTATGTGTTAAGTTATTACATTTCAGCACCTTTGAAATCTGAAGTGTATTCATTTTCTTGCAAACGTGAAATATCAATTAGTGGAATATTTCCTCGTATAAATGTTGTTAATAATTCTGCTTTAAGTTTTCCATTTGTTAAGACTATATCGAATTTTTCAAGCAAATTTATTAAGTTATTAGTTATTTTTTCATTATCGATAAGACCAAAAGAGTAATTCTCAATGTCTGTTCTTTTCAAATCTCTGACAGGAAATGTATACTTTAAATCTATTACAATAGTTTTACATTTTTCTTTTATTCCAGCTACGGCAATATTTTTTAGAAATATTGTATTGTTGTCTTCCGTACAGAACGATAAATCTACTAGAGCACATGCCATTTTCAAATGAATAGAAATAGTCCATTAAACTTCCTTTTATATGTTTACGTATACGTTACGATTTTAATCAATTTCGATATTGGCATCGAATTCTGCAAATACAATACAAGTTAATGTTGAAGTTAATGGAGAGCTGAGTCTTGCTTCAATCTTTACTACTCCCTGGTTTAATAAACTCTGACATATATCAGTTCCCGAGCCGTCTGGTGATAAATCAAAAGCTAGTATTGTATAACCTTTTGAAAAAAGTTCTTTTGAAATTTGATGTCCTCTATCAGAATGATGTATACGTGTTCCGCTAAATAATGTTAAATATGCACGAGAATTACAAAGATTATTCGGTGTAAAACTTGTTTCAATTGCAGAGTTTGGTGTAGGCACTCCATTCATATATAATTGAAATTGTGTAAGATTTTGATTATCGAAATGGTATGGATTTTTTGATCTTTTACCATTAAAATTTTCATTATTAACCATATAAAATGTAAGAGCTTTTGGTATTTGCCCCATAAATATATTATCCAATGATATGTTGGAAGTGTTAGCTGGAATTGTAAATGTTTTGATTTCACTTCTCGTATAAAATATTTTGCGTTAGCCTTTTCCAGTACAGTATGTGTTATTACACATTGTACATTGTGTGTTATTAATATGCTAGGATTAATTGTTAAATGTTTCATGTTTAATGTAGCTTCGAACATTTTTAAATAACTTTCATCGTTATCGTTAAAAAAAAATACAAGAATCTTGTTTCTCTAATGCTAAAGAAATGCGAATGTCAACATTATTTAAAAGTATGGAAGAAGTATGGAAGAAATCTACATGTAATTTTCCCATTAATTCTACTATTGTAGAATTGTTGTATGATTTTTGTCTTGATTTAGAACCAGAATTGTTGAAATCATTGACATTTGGCTTATCTAATTCCCAACAGGATGCTTCCAGATGTGTTTAACTGGAATCTGTACCATAATTTAGTAAAGTAGTTATGTATGCTTTATAATGGTATAAGGAATCTGAAGGAGTGATGTTTTTTCCGTTTAGAGTTACATTACATTGTTTAATTAAAGAGTGTTATAAATTGTTCACAACACTCGGCTGGGGAGTTGCCCTTGCGTCAGTTCCGATTCCTATTTTATCGTTTGTACTCCAAACTGATCCATCTTTTTTTTATAATTGAACTTTAAACTTTATATAGGTACTGGATAAATCTCCATATGTATCTCCATTCCCAAGCGAAACAAATTCAATATTTGACGGCGATGCCTCTAAAGAAGCTAGAAGATTGTATGCTACTTCTTCTGAACGCAAAATACTTGTTTGTACGGGTAATGATGCAAAAAGATCAAGTTCATATTTCATACATTCCATTTTTAATTAAATATAACGTAGGTTTTATTTTGCTGTTTTCGTCGCTTTTTCGACTTCAAATTTGTCTTTTTAGAAACTGCTCGTCTTTTTATAACTCTTTGTCTTTTTATTGCTCTTCGCCTTCTACCATACATCGAATGCAGTTGGTTAACTAATGATTTTCGTAAATTTTTTATGCCGCCTTTGCTTTGATCAATTACAGTTTCTTTTATGTTTGCACCAGATGCTATATCATTAAAAATATTTTTACTTGTATTTACAGCCTTTTTTTAATTAAGTCCCAACCTGATGTAAAAACAGGCTTTAAGTAACGAATTAAACTTCCGAATATATTTCTAAAACCGCGACCTCTTTGTGTAGCTGGATAAAATTGTAATAAAGACCCAATATTGTTGATTCTCCTTCTCCTTCTACTTGAGAGAAATAATATCTCACGTAAGCTCTTTCCATATTGGATATGATATTATATTTGAGCACTAGTATTTATATTGTTTTATGGCAATCAAAGATTTTTAAAGTGTAATACAATTTTTGTTGGATAGTAACTGGAAACAAAATTTATTCCTTCGCCGTATTGATTGCAAATATTAATCGCTATCGTTTCAAAACAATTTTTTTCTATATGTATGTAATGGACATTTTGAAATTCAATATTTGTAGGTATTCTACAACTTTCTATGTTGATAGCTTTCAATGCAATCACTTTGCTACTTCCAAAAACAGATGATTCAACTATATCTGAATAAATCATCACCATTCCATTCAATTCATCTTTATTATTAGCAACAGCTAATTTGAATAGTTCAGGTAATTTTGTTTTGAAATTTTTTATATTTTTTTCTGTTGAAATATTTCAGTTAATAATGTTTTTACGTTATAACCCTATTTAACTTTTATATAGAAACTATCTTCATCAAAAGTCTGTGATATTCGAATTAAACCCCTTCGATTAGATTCTGACACTTTTTTAAATGTTAAATCATCATAATTTTTAGGAGTAGAAATATATGTCAAAACTTCATTAAAAAATTCTTTGAAAATTTGGTTTCGAGTAAATCCGGGATTACGAGTTATATTTTTAATAAGAGTTGGAAAAAAATTAAATTTCCAATCATCCAAATGTAATTCCGAATCATCATATGAATAATATGTGTAGCCTATAGATTTGGTTACTTTGATTTTTTCAAGAGGCTTTTCAATATTTGTTACATAAACATTATACTGTCCAATATTAATAAAAGCACATTTCTCTTTGTTAAATTCTTCTGTTTGTAGGAAATCGTTCAGATATATTTCTGAAAGACCAACTTTCCAATTTCCATTTCTTAAATCAAAGTGAATAGGTAATTTATTTTCGAATGAAGCTAGAGTGTTGTCTGGAAACAGTGTTTAATTATCATTACTAAACAATGTTACATAGAAGTCATCTTGACTATCCATCTTTGTTAACTTCTTCTAAAACATAAAATGTTGTACTATTTATATGTTAGTTTTCGCTTTTTTGTTTCAGGAAACTGTGAAAGGAAAGGAAACTGTTAACTTGAGGAAATTGAACTACCGGCCGATGTAAGTGTCTTCTTTTTTTCAGGACATGGTACAGCAACCGTAATTACATCATCACTTGGTGTTTCAAACATTCGATAGTCGGAGCTTAAAGATGGTCTTTCGACTAATTTTTCATCTTTCAACATTTTAGTTTGCGCTAATTTTCATCATCCAATCGTAATGTGTTAAATCGATATCCATACTTGAATGTTCTTTTTTAGGATCATATTCAAACATATCGTCAGTAACTAATAGTAAAAAATCAGTCTGTCCTGATGTTGATTTGTATTTAGGTAATTCAGTTTCTCTATATGAATTTCGTTTAGAAAAGAATTTTGTTTGAATGCCTAAATCAAATGTAAGATTATTAGCCTTTTCTGGTAATTTTTTTGCATGCCTTTTGTTAATTCCATATTTGAGGAGATTTTGACGGTTAAAGTTGATAAAAATCCACCATATTGAACTAATATTTTTCGTTTGGCTTTTATACTTTTCTTTGCACAGGCTAGAAATCTTAATTGTTTTTTATGTTTTTTTAATTTTGGTTTTTGTGTTTTTATAATATCATCATCACAATATTTAAGAATATTTTGACGAAATTTCTTCTTGTTGCACTTTCTTAGTACATTTAATATATGTTGTTTTTTCTTCAATCGTTTCATATTTTTGACAGCTGTTCAAATCACCCGTATCACAGAAGCATGTACAATATTCTTTAAAAAAAATATTAGTTCTAATACGAAATAAATCGTTAATGTCTTGTGTTAAATCCAACACAATATAACTATGCGGTTTTGATGTTGACTCATTATATACTCTCAAGAAACCCTGCATATTTTGCGGATATAGTTGTCTAGCTAGAGAAAAAATCTGTGATTTGTCTCGAGGGTTTTTGAAAAGCACTAAATATTTTTTAGTGCTTTTATAAACAATTTAATGAAATATCTCGGGAGAATTTCTCCTGATGAACAACGTTTTGCGTTAATAATATAATAGATAAATTGCGATGGTGCGAAGCTTTAGTAAAAAGTTCGCATATCTATTTATTTGCAGAATTTAACATTAAATCATCTAAAACAATTAAAGTAGGTTTCTTTTCCGCAAGCTCTTCTGGAATTCTGTTATAAAAATTTATATCAGGGAAATTTATACTTGTTGGAATAGCTGACATTTATGGGTTACACCATTTTATTTTTTCAATTTTTGGATTTATCAATCTGTTAATATTTTTAATTAAGTTACATACAAATTTTGTTTTTCCACATCCAAATGGTCCCGCAACCATCATTGTAAATGGATGATGAAAATATATCATTATCGGTTCGTGTTTTAAAAATGATTAAGAGGTAAAATAGTTTCGTCTTGATATATATATATGTATATAAGCAGCAAAAGTGTATTATAGCTTATTCTCATTTTAAAAGATGGAGGTGAAAGAAGTGGAAGAGTTTTAAAATCATATTCCTCTGTTTTATTAAATGAGCATAAGCAACTTATTTTTCACATGTATAAATACATTAAAGAATTTTCAACAACAGAAAAATGTACGTCAACATACGGAACTTATTTTTCTCTTTCTTCTTGGGCTTACGACAACTCGTCATCTGGACCGGATACATGTAACTGTTGCTATATAGAAAATCATAAAATAGAATTGGAAAATCTTATTAAAATTAAATTAAATGGTACAGGCATAATGTCAAGGGCACAAATAGTATCGGAAATACATAGACCAGCCAGACGAAACTTTCGTCGAAGAAAATTTATTCAAAAAGGTTTAAACGATACATGGCAAATCGATTTAGTAGAAATGATTCCATATGCAAAGTATAATAAAGGAAATAAATATTTATTAACTGTAATAGATATCTTTTCAAAATATGCTTATGCTGAGCCAATTAAAACTAAAAATGCTAATAACGTTTTACTTGGCATGCAAAACATTTTCAAACGTGCTGGAACACTCCCCAAAAATATTCAATCTGATCAAGGTAAAGAGTTTTTTAACAAAGAATTTAGAAAACTTATGGAAATAAAAAAAATTAATCATTATCATACATATACTGAAATGAAAACATCCATAGTAGAACGTTTTAACCGTACTTTAAAAAAAATCAATGTGGAAGCAGTTTTAGTTTTCAGGGTAATTATAAGTGGATATCTATTTTGCCCTCACTTATTGAAAAATACAATTCAACATATCATCATACAATTAAACTTCAACCTAAAAAAGTTACAAAAGCAAACGAGAAATATATTTTGAAGAACATTTACATGCAACCGAAGTTTTATCAGAAAGCAAAATACAAAGTTGGAGCAAAAGATTATCAACCAAACTCGTCAACAGAAATACTTACAATTAAAGAAGTAAAACGCACAAACCCAATTGCTTACAACTTACTTGATTATACAAAAACACCGATTTTAGGTTCTTTTTACGAGACTGAACTTACTCGATTCAAAAATCCTGACATTTTTTTTTTGAAAAAATATTGAAAAGAAAAGGATATCAAGTTTTTGTTAAATGGTTAGGTTTTGATAAAGATCACAATTCTTGGGTAAATAAAAACGATATTATGTGAAACTAATTTGCTTTTTTTATTTTTACAATTAATTATTAAATTTTTTTGCACATTTATAGTTTTCAATAACATATCTCAAATTTGCATAATACATAAAACTAAGATACAATATCAAGGTCAATACCTACATTTATTTATCTTATAAATAACTACTGTATTTTGGTGTTACAAAAGCTTTCAAACTAGCATTTTAATAATGCAAAAAAAAAAAAAAAACTAAAAACTGCATCTCATTTTTCTACACTTGTTCTTAAATTTTCGTTCTACATTAACAAGTACTCATAAATCAATAAATACAACTTTTTTTCTCTTATGTGGAGTAACTAAAAATTTAGTTCACATTATACAAAGTAACTAGCAGAAAATATACCAATAGGTGAATTTACAAAATACAAAGTAATTAATATAATAAATCATTTTATATCAAACACCTGCATTTTTTGTTTAAAAAATTAATCACTAAATACGAGTTTTTTTCTCACGATTTTATACATACATATAAGGCCAATACCTGCATTTTATTTATCTTACAAACTATACCTCATTTTTCTACACTTGTTTTTAAATTTTCGTTCTACAATAACAAGTAAAAGAAAATCATACAATTAAACTTCAACCTAAAAAAGTTACAAACGCAAACGAGAAATATATTTTGACATGCATAAATGAATAAATACAACTTTTTTCTTTTCTTTTTTTTTTTTTACTTTAAATTAAATCATATAATTTTATTATTTATGGTGCACAACGCTAATTTTAAAAATTCTGGGTTAGATAACGCCATTGTTTCAGTTATTGAGTCTTCACTACTAGATTCAAATTTTACACTTTGGATTCAGAATTTTCATCATCAATTATCAATTAGAGAGTATACATTATCTGGTATTTTTGTCTCACAGTCTAATATTTTGTAAACCTTTTTTAGTTTATCCCTGGCAAAAATGAAATGTTCTAATAAATTTTTCTTGTTTTCGCCTCTTTCCCACAGTACCTTTATAATCTTAATCAATTTATTATAGCTTTTAGTAATTCTTATTTTGTTTTAATCTAAAGTAATTGAGTTTTTTGATCTATGCTTTTTCAGTACGGTCTTTGTCGCTTTTAAGAATGCCTTGCTGCTATTGTTACTATTAGGCTTTTATACATGGACCTAAGGCTATAAAAACAATGATGAAATTTATTTGTGTAAGTGATAAATTCATTTGTACTTTTCATTTAGACATAGTTAAAAAAAATTTATTTTTATACTCATATGATTTAAGACAAATTTAGACTTAGTTATAATGACAAAAAAACTTCTTGTTATTAAATTTATAGTTATTAAAAAATATAAAAAATGTATTTAATTAGAATAAAAAAAATATAAAAATTTAAAATATGCTGATTATAATAATTATATATATACATGTTTAATAATGTAATAAAAACTTAAATGTAGTGAAAATTTAATATATACAATTTTTAACAATATATAGAATATAAAAATTTAAAATTAAGACTTCAATAATATGATTTAGTTTTTAGCGCTTTTTTTTCAAAAAAAATGTTATATATATTGATAAAAAAAACATTAGTTTCATATAAATTTTTAACTTAAAATAAATCGGTTAAAATATATATATGTTGATATGTAATATATGTTGGTTAAAATATATTGTAAATATGATGGCAAAAAAAAATTAACATTACTTAAAAAAAATTTTAAATTTTTATCCATTTATAAGAATTTTATTTATTAATCAAAATTTAATGTAATAAATTCCTTTCTTTATTTTATATTTTTTTTTATTATTTATTAAAAGTTTAATTATTTAGTATTTTTTTTTTTAAATTTATCTATATTTGATTGATTAACATAACTTAATTATTATTTAAAACAACAAATTTTAATTATTTATTGAAATTCGGCACTCGACCTTGATACCTCCGCTTGATGTTTTTCCTGTGGTGTTGGTTTATGATGTTGAGCATAACATCTCTCTACTAGTTTTACTACGGTGATTATGATGATAAATATTTTAGTGCTATCGTGGTCATCCTGAAGTGTTTCAATTATAATGCTGTTGTTGTTTCCTGCAGTGTCCTGTTTGGACTTTGATCCACCAATCCTGATCCACCAATCTTAAAGTGTTTTAATCACTTTAAAAAATTTTTTTTGTTATATTGTTTTTAATTTTTTTTTTTTTAACGCGTTTCTCTGCCACGTGATGTTAGTAAATAAAAAAAAACGGCAAAAAGAGATTGTGTGTAGATTATCGCAAGTTGAATAAGCAAATTATAAAGAGTAGCTTTCCACTTCCTTTGATCGAAGACCACATAAATTCATAAAGTAATCCTAAGGTATATTGCTGTCTAGACTTAGATGAAGATAAGATGATAAATGTGTTCTTCCACATACCAATCGATAAAGATAGTCAACATTATACATCGTTTTTCACTCCATCAGGCCAGTGGAAATTTACAAAAGCACCCTTTGTGTTATGCACGACACCACTAATTTTTCAAAAATATATTAACCAAGTATTCAAAGAGTTATTAGATTTGAATTTTGTTTTGATCTATATTGATTACATCATCGTTGTTACTAATGACGAAGAATGCTTAGACCGACTAAAATAACTTCATCAAGTAGGCGAAAGTCATGGACTAAAAATAAAATGGAAGAAATGCCAATTATTTTCCAGAGAAATAGATTATTTAGGCTTTAAAATTAGTGATGGTTCGGATTCACCTTCAATTGCGAAAATAAAAGGTGTCAAAAAATTTTCAACTCCGAACAACATGAAAAAAGTTAAGTCCCTTTTGGAACTTACCGGATATTTTCGTAAATTTGTTTTTGGTAAAAACTTGCCCCAATAGTAAAACTACTGAGTGACTTGACGCAAAAAGAAAGGGTATTTATATTTGAACTACAAGAGAATGGTGCATTTTCAAAGCTAAAAAAAATATTATGTCTAAAACCTATTTTAAAACTTTACCAGCAGAATCGAGAAACTAAGCTCCAAACTGATGCATTCAAATTGACGCAGTACTTTTTCAAAAATGTGACGATATGAAATTCCATCCAGTTTATGACTTTAGTAAGAAAACTAAATCTTCTGCAGAATTATACCACAATTATACCACCAATTAGAAATTTTGGCTATAATAGAAGCTTTGAAAAAGTTACGAGTATTGCTGCTTAGAATAAAATTTAAAATTATTACCGATTGTGCGGCGTTCAAGATGACAATGGAAAAGAAAAGCTTATCAAATATGGTAGCAGGTTGGGCTTTGACTTTACAGGAATATGATTATCAACTTGGACATCGCATCAGTAAATTAATGAGTGACGTAGATGCATTAAGTTGAAACCCCATTGCAATTATGATTCCTACTTCAAACGAAATTCTACAACAAATAAAATCATCCCAAGAAAAAGATGAACATCTGAAACTGTTTATGAAACTATTGAAGCAAGGAAAATATCAAGATTTTTCAATAAAGAGAGGCATCTTATATAAAAGTTTGCAGATGGTGAGGAACATCAGATCAGCACCATCTCCAACCAAATGGTACAGCTTCATTAATCAACTTCAACGCTGTTTAAACTATACTTTACAAAGAAGTGTCGGGCGGTCGCTATTCGAACTTTTAATGGGTGTAAAAATGAAGCAATGTACAAACATTACTCTAGCATAAGCGGTAGACAAAGAAATTAGAAACGCGTTTATAGACGAAAGAGAAAAAATTCGCGAAGAAACTCGTAATGCCCAAAAATCAGAACCAAAATAAAAAACGTTTAATAGAGCGAGAAAATCAGCGGACGAATATAATATTGGAGAGCTATGCAATAAAATAATAATAATACTAAACAATTGTGGTTGTTTTTTTTTTAAATTTTTTCAAATATTGTATAGAAATTGTATCATAAAATTTAATAAAAATTTTGTCTCTTTTACTTACTTTAGAAAATTGATAGTGTGTTTCCAAATTGGCTATATATTTTTTACTTTACAAAAATTGATGGTGTGTTTCAAAAATTAGCGTTACACTATTATTTTACAATAACACCTTTGTGTTCTTTTTTTTTCTTCTTCAGATTACATACTGCCTTAGTTTGTTAACAAAATAAATATATTACTATTTACAATCTTTTTTTTCTTTGGTTACTTGAAAACCACTTTTTTGACGTTCCAGTATTCTCCATCTCGTCATCTTCAAAATTTCGTTTTTTCTTCTATCCAGGCTTTTCTTACCTACTGAATGAGGTTGAGTCCCCAACATTTAATAATTAATAATAAAATTTTATTTCGTTTTATTATTATTTTATTTCAATAAGAAAAACCAACTTAACTTTTTAATTTTTACAAGTACATTCCTTCGTCATATTTTAGAGTTCGCACTAGTGATAATAAGAACCGATATTCTATGATTTTGGTATTTTAAATTCCCACGTACAAATATAATGGATATATAAATGAATGTACATATATTTTTACGATTAATTCATTTTTTTTTCTTACAACTCCCCAAGGGAGCATAGGGCATTTGCTAAGCCTTTTCAATCTTGAATCAGCAACCTAAAATAAAAATATTATTGAATGTATCACTGGTGCTTCAATACATTAATTATACAAACCTGGTTATTGCATTCATATTCCAAACCTAACACAGCAACCTGAAAAATAACCACAAAACATTTCATTTTTATTTAATAACACAAATACTTGTCTAATTGAGCCTGTTCAGCATTCAACAACTTGTCCAGCATCTATCCAGTGTGTTCAGTGTTTCACTCTTAATATTTATATATATTTGTTTTATAATTAATATTTTCATTACTTTTAAATTATTTTGTTAAGTTATTTCTTACGGCTGCATTTAATGTTTAGTTTTGATTATCAATAATTACCGAAATTATCTTTCTCGCTTTTTCCAAAGGGAATTCTTATAGTCATTTCACAATTATATAACAATTTTAATAACTAATGATTAACAAAATTCCCTTTCTCTTTTTACTAAAGGTAATTATTATTATTATTTCATAATTTTAACATATAGTATAATAGTTAATTAATTTTATTCTTAATCCTCCTTAATCGTCACCATATGTCATCGTCATAGGATCTTAATTAATTTCTAATTATCGCTTTTGGATAGATTTCTTATGTGCTAAGATCATATGTTCCTTATGTAATATCGAATATCTTTCATTTATTATATAATAAAATATAATTCGCTACTGCTAAGTTCAATGAACTATATTACATAAGGAACTATATGTTTAAATTAAATTTCTAAATTAAATAAGATTATATTCTTAAATTAAATTACTCTTTTAATGTATATTTTACTAAATAATTAATATATTAAATTTTTTGAACTATTGTAATAATTTAATTCTTTTTTTGAGTTATTAAAATATAGTAGAATATTATAATAAGTTTTTTTTTTAAGAGAAGATATAAACATAAATTTTATGCAGACATCAAAATAAAATAAGAGTGTTTTTTTATAAAATTATTTTGAAGTATAAATCGTAATATTAAATAGTATTTTATTTAAAAATTGTTTGGTCTTTCGAGCCGAATCAAAATAATTTTGTAAAGAAAAAAAAATTAATCATAATTTTGGTCTAAGACCCGACAACACCACACTCCATCTTTGAACCATCAGTGAAAAGTGCGCGGTTAATTTCTCCCATGGGGCCTTCATGTCTCCATTCCCTTCTTGATGGAATCTTAACTTTGAAGTTCTTTATAATTTCCGAACTTGGCATTACGTAGTCTGTGGAATCTGCTAGATCATGAAATGTCGAGCTTAGAATACTGCTGTGTCCATTGGATTTTGCACGCCAGTACCCATTTTCTCGGAGTCTGATAGCGCTACAACAGACTAAAGCTTTAATATGAAGGTCAGCCGGGAGAAGGTATAGAAGTCCATCCAGTGCTTTACTTGACGTAGACTTTAACGCACCCGTAATACTTACATATGCATCCCTCTGTACTTTTCCAAGATTAGTTCGGATGGATGGAGATGTACTATAGCTGTGTACATCCATAAAGCCATTCTTGGCTTTAATCCCCATTTTTTAACCTAATATATTCCTGCAAATACAGGGCTACATAGGCCTTTTTGGCCCTTTCTTCTGTATTAGCTTTCCATTTCAATTTTTGGGTCAAGTACCACTCCTAGGTATTTAACACTCGAGGCTAGATTCAGATACACAGCATTCAGTTTCAGCTTAGCGAACTCCGGAATCTCGTTTATAGCATTAGTTCTGCTTTTCTCGGGTTGAAGCATAGTTGTGGTTGTGGCCATTGGCCCATCTACCAACCCTGACTAAAGCTCTTTCCATAATTCCACTAATTATGTCAAGATACTTTCCAGGCACTAGTACCACTAGATCATCTGCATATGCGATGGCTTTGATTCCCTCATCCTAAAGGTCTTTGAGAATTCTGTTCATTACTAAAATATTGGCGCACAGGTGCTCACTCCACCCTGGTGAGTACCTGTGCTTACTCTTCTAGTAATCTTATGATTGCCGAGTTCCGACTGAATCTCTCTTGATTGCAGCATACCAATAATTCACTGCCTAAGACAGTTTCACTGCCTACCAGTGAATCCTGTATAGCTAATACATTAATATTGTTGAAGGCACCTTCTATGTCTAGAAAGTTAGCCAAGATATATTCTTTGTATAGTATCGATTGCTTAGTGCCGTCTCGGTTGACTTGCCCTTACAGTAAGCATGTTGGTACTTACATAGTGGTGTACTCTCTAGTACTCTTCTAAGTTCTAACTCTAGTGTTTTTTCGAGAGTTTTCAATAAGAAGGATGATAAACTTATCGTTCTAAAGTGCTTAGCTATTTGATGACTCTTTTTCCATCCTTTGGTATAAAGACTACCTTCACCCGCCTCCATAGCAGGTGAATATAGCCTAGCGGGAGGCTACTTTTGAATAGTTTGGTGATTAATGGAACCACAAGTTCCTTCATTTCTCGAAGCATTTTTGAAAAAATACCATCCAAAGCTTTGTATGGAGAAAAATGATCAACTGCCCAGATTATTGAATGGCAATAATCTTTCCATTCGTAATAATCTTTCCATTATCTTGGCTAATCGGATTTCTCTTTTATATTTTCCAAGTTGGTCCTTGTAGAGTTGTAAATTATTCTGCTTGTAGTAGATGTTATAGGCATCTCTAGTATCCTTCATTAGGTTAGTTAAATTCTCATTCCACCAGCCCGGGAATGTTTTTTTGCAGCGTTTGATAGGATATGACACCTTAAATGAGACCTGCATGGCGTTTGTGAACATGTCAGTCCTCTTTTCTAACTCATTCTTTTTCGCAATATCTCAGTTAGCTACTACCAAAAGTTTTTTTCTTGCTATTTTTCTGACCTTTCTCCAGTTAGTAGCCGTAGGGTTTCTATAGGGCTGTGGTTTTTCAGGCTTATGATTGACATTGAAGAGTATCCAGCTGTGATCCGAAAAACGTCTCTTCTCGGATGCTATCCATTTTTCTATTTTTAGCGATCATCGGTACCTATACATGTAATACCTATCACATCCGCTCAGCCCGAAAAGGTATCCGACCTTAGGAATGTGAATGTGGGGGTACTTCCCCTGTTGCATATATTAAGGTTAGCATTTAGAATAAAATCCAACAATGACTCTTTCATTTGTTTCCAAGCTTCCCCATATCGTATGCCGAGCATTAGCATCGCAGCCCACAATCAGCTTACTACCTCTTGCACTTACCACATGCTGAAAGCAGCGAGCGAGTTAATCACAGCACACAGAATTTATGTACATACTCACATTGTTCTTCATTTTCAGTTTGACAACTGTCAAATCTTCGTAACTGAAATTAGAACAGAGATGTGCATTAATGTGTTTTTCCACCAGAAACAAGTTCTTGGCTTACCTGTTTCTAAACCTACATTCTTGTTGAATATATTGTAGTTACCGCTGTTGAATCCCCTGATCCTGGAGGCGTTGACCCATCTCTGCTGAATGAGGGCCATGTTGAGGTCCTCCTCGCCAAAAAGGACTAGCAGATTATCCGAGGCACACTTCCAGTGTTAGATTAATCTGCATCGCCCGCATCGTTTGTACCACTGGCCGCTGCTGCTGCAGACTCTTTGTCGACTGATATTTCTTCGAGCAGCCCATTCATCTCATCAAGGTCTGGACTACTAAGGTTACGTCTGGACTACCTGACTTAAATATTTTCAGTTTGGTATGACGTATATCAAACTTTAATTTGTTCCCCAGCTTCTCAACAGGATCCAGATTCTCCTCGATGATAAGAAGAAGAAACATATACTGTTCTTCAACAGTTCTTCGGATGATTTCTACTTCACTATCACCAACAATAGTTCCCCATTGGAACCGTCGGGTTATGGAGTCGGAGGTACTCGAAAAGTTCTCCCCGCTTATTCCCCGGCAACGGGCTCTAGGTTTTTTTGGGATTTCGCTAGCTCGGATTATGCCAATTTTGCCTTCCTCCCACGCATCGCCTAACTTAGCGATGCTGCTTCTAAAGAAATCCAAATAGAACTTATCCTCACATCAGATTATCTTGTAGCTCCTGACTACTTCGGATGAGTCAAAGAACGGAGGAGTCCTTTCCGCCCCTCCTAGAATGTGCTCATTCATCATTTCAGTTAATCTCACCTTAAGTTTAATCCACAGATCGCTCGATACTTTACGATCGGTGGCTTTTTCGTTGACAACTGCAACAAATAAATTATCTTTTACAATATCATTGTAATTTTTATGTGCTGCAGTTTTCGAATTGCTATGGAGACTTGTCCTCGGCACCTTAGTTCTCTCTGTACCCGGACTGGAAACATCTTTCGAGTTATTTCTTTTCGAGCACGAATCTTTAGCTGAGTTGCGCGACTCATACTCTCGTTCCTGGTTTAATTTTCACACAGGTACTATGACGGGTACCAATAATTGTCTACTGGCTGGAGGCAAGTAACTCATCCTCAGAAGATGAGTTTGTGCTTTTTTTATTTTATTTTTAAATTTTCCATTTTTTTCCTGCGCGAGAAATAACGGTCGACATATGCAGAGCTCCTGTACATATGCAAGACTAATTACAATTACAAGGAGACCGTTAGCGATACCACCTTTTTACACCTGGTACTATGCAACCCTCGGCACGGTTTTATTTCACACCTTGGCTTCGTTCACATGTATCCAAAAATATATAAGAATTTGAGGATGGCAAGTAACGTTGCCCGGGTACACCGCTTGGAGGAGTATAGATGATTAACAGTACAGAGAAAGAATAAAATTAAAATTAAATTATTAGAATATAACTGATTAGAAATAACATTGGTTTTTGCATAGATATATATAAAAAAAAAAATTAAAAAAAACAATATAACTAATTGTGATTCATTTTTAAAATTTAATTTACGTTCGTGAATTCAAACCCACAGTTTAAATATAAAAGAATAAAATAAAAATAAAGAAAATAAAAGTTTATTTATTCATATCAAAATATTGCTAACACGATTAGAAATTTACGCGCGCATTCGGTACGGTTGAAATTCTTGAAAGGATTGATACAACATCAAGTATGAAAAATTTATTAAGGAACAGCTCGCTGATCTTGGAAATGACAATGAAGGATTTTTTAGCAGATAGCAGCGACACCAAAAAAAGGAATGCTAAACGCAACTTTTGAAAGACATTCAGAATCAATTGCCTGAAATTAAAGTTCGTAACCGAAAAATATTGGTTACATCATACACTGAGAGAGGTTTTGAAGAAGCTAAGTATTTTTATTTTTAAAAAAATACATTCTCTGGTAGGTATTAAACAATTATACTATGCAAATTTGACAGAAAGTAAAATGAATGAAAAATTTTCTGACGTTATTGAAAATTGTGGAGCAGCGTCGTTCACAATATGTGAAGCTCCCAGTCCTAGAGCAATACATCTCCCAAAAATAACATTAGAGAAATTTCACGGGGATTATCGAAAATGACTGTCATTTCATGATTCATTTAAGACTTTAGTCCATGAAAATTCTGGTCTAGCGCCAGTACAAAAATTGTGATACTTCAAAATGCATATTACCGAAGAACCGGAAAATTTACTTAGGCAATTCCAAATAACTGATTTAAACTGATTTAAAGCGCGTGGCGACTTTTAAAAGATAGATATAATAACAAAAGAATTCTAGTAGGGACACAATTAATAGTGTTTTTTAGTCAACCTTCTCAACTTGCACACGAATCAGCTCAAAAACTTCTTGGATACTACCACAGAGTGTCTACAAACTCTAGAAAATTTAAATATAGACATAACTAATTGGGATCCATCCAAATCAAGCAGTGTCATAAATTGATCACTCTGAATCCGACTAAAAGATTCGTAATGGCAAAGAAAAAAGGGCTATGTATTAACTGTTTACGGACTGGGCACAGAGTTACAAATTGTTCCAGCTTCACTAATTATCTTTCCTGTGAACAACGGCATCACACTCTTTTACACAGAGAACCAAATTTGGATAATGAGCAGCATACACATTCGAACATAAATAACAAACAGTCGTTCTATCAGGACGTAAACATATGTTCAAAAAATAAAAAGTCGCATCGACCACATACGACCATTTCACCTTTAGTACCAAGTTTCAACCAACATGACCAGGCGTCAACATCGACAACCAATGCTCATATATGCGCTACGAACATTCGTAGTGTTCAGGTACTTTTAGCTATTGCGCAAATGAAGATAATATCGCCAATTACAGGGGATGTAAAAATCGTTAGATATTTCAGATATTTCGTTCATCGCGGAATCGATAGCTCAGTGCCTCAAATTGGAAAAAATAAGGGTCAGAGCAAATATACATGGGGTTGAACAAAGTCATTTAGGTACATCGCCAGCGCAGGTAAACTTTCTCAGCACCAATTTAAACGATGAAAATACTATTCACGCTAATGGTCTGGTTTTGGGTAGACAGACTATTCTCTTACTTAGTGAGATACTATAGACCATAAGATGTCCCACCTGGGACTCGAACTTGCAGATCCCGAATTTTAGAAATCGATGTGATACTAGGAGTTAACGTATACTCCCAAATATTACGAGACGGTTTGAAACAATATTTAAAAGAAGCTCCCATTGCCTAAAACGCCATCTTTGGTTCGGTTCTGACCGGAGTATATGGATCATGTTGACCGTGATCTGATAATACGAATCATGTTTTGTCCATCTTTAGTTTTTACATCAATATAAATTTTAAAAATGAACTGAAAAAAGTTTGTGAATTAGAAGGAGTCACTTTCAAAAAGGTGTTCACTGAAGAGGAAAAGGCTTGCGAAGATCACTTCCAAAAAACTTGTAAACGTTTGGATGATGGCACCTATCAGATGGAATTGCAATTTAATGAGCATAACTATATAACCCTCGTAAATTCACGAAATATGGCAATCAGCAGATTGTACGGCATGGAACGTCGATTCACTAAAGATCCATGACTTAAAAAGAATACAGCAAATGTCTTCAGGAATATGTTTAGATCACAATTAGATCATATGGAGAGGGTTTATACGACCGAAGAAACCTATCGCTAGTCAAGTGCCACAACTAAATTACGATTCGTCTTTGACGACTCAAGGGCTACAAGTAATGGAACGTCGTTTAATAAATGTTGAAAGAAGCCATATTAGAGGATCATATAGCAACACATCTTCTCGGATGGCGGAAATATAGGGTGGCATTCACAGCAGATCTAGAAAAAAATCTATAGTAAGATAAAAATATCGCCTCTACATGCAGAGTTTCAAAGGATCGTCTGGAGAAAGTCAATGAATACTGTGATTCAGAACTAAAAACTCAAAACGTTAACTTTCGGGACAAGATCTGCTCCATACCTTGCCACTCGCGTGTCGCAGCAGATAGCATTAGATGACAGGACAAAATATCCCATTGGATATGAGGTTTTGAAGTTACTCACTTTCGCCTCAAATGATGAACGCATGTTAAAGGCCGTTCCGATTTCCGTGAAGTAACTATACCATTCGAGATTAATTCAGAAGAGGTAATAAAGCCACTAGGGCTTCGTTGGAACAATAAAATTAAAGAACGTTCAAGGCGAGAGTTGGACAAAAAGAAAAATTTTATCAGAAATTGCAACATTATTCGATCCACTAGGCTGGTTGGCACCTTCTATAATAATAGCAGAATTATTCATTCAAAAACTTTATCTACGCGGATTAAGCTGGGACGAAGAAATGAATCGATTTTGAAAAATGAATGGCTTAAATATCGAAATAGTCTTAAGAATTTAGAAATGATTCGAATAAATCGATGGTCTCATTATTAGGAAATATATGAATCCGTAGAGTTACATGGGTTCTCAGATGCTTCCATTCGACCATATTCGGCCGTAATTTATTTATGTATGGCTGATAACACTGGTGAGAGAAAATCATCCATTCTGCAAAAACCAAAGTCGCACCTATTAGAACACTAGCATTACCTCGACTCGAATTATGTGGTGCCGCATTACTACCACAATTAACTAAGTACGCTATCAAACCATTGAAGTTGAATACAAACCCGATAATTCATCTTGGACAGACTCAGAAATTGTCTTACCATGGCTAAAGGGTCATCCTAGTAAATGGACTTATTTTGTGGCTAACGGTACATGGTCAAAATCGATGGTCAAAAACAAAATACATGGTCACATGTACGTATTAAAGACAATCCCGCCAATTTTTTTACGTGGGGAATATATCCTTTAGAACTTAGTTCATTAAGGTGTCACGTTTAAATTTATGCCCCCAGGCACTCCTCATTTTGCCGGGCTGTGTAAGGCCGGCGTCAAGTCCACAAAACATCATCTTAAACGTATACTCGGAAATACAATATTAACATATGAAGAGTTTTCAACAGTGCTAAATCAAACCGAAGCATGTTTTAATTCTCGTCCATTGTGACCAATTAACAGTAACATCGAACATTTATATCAAACATTTCAGAATCGATGGCGAAAGAAGTATCTATGCCGATTACAATAGCGCCCTAAATGGATTACCAAAAATGAAAATATAAAACAAAATTATTTCGTCATCCTAAAGGGAGACAATTTGCCACTTTTGTCGTAAACCGGGTACATTAAAACGCCCGATTACCAAAATTTGTCTATTACCATCACAATAATGTCATCAAAACTACAAAGTATATCTTTTTTAAATATAAAATACATATAAATCATATCCACAATCAACATATCTAAATAAAATTATATCTACAATCAACATATGAACCATATCAACAATCAACCTACATATCATATAAACAATGAACTCAAACATCTTGTTAACAATCATATTTCATGTCAATAAAAATTGTAATAATCAAAACAATACCACACTTCCATCAAAATAAAAAATAATATCAAGAGTACCAGACAACAACACTTGTTCAAGATCTACAAAAATATATCAAACATATCTAACTAAATAGTCCTAAATAAATTCGTTATACTAGCACACTCTAGATTCACATAATAACACAAAAAAAAATACAAATCGGTATAATATTGGTAAAAATCAAATCGGGAAAAATATCTCATACAGTCAAACTTAATAATGTTAAAAAAAGCGCAGAAGCGTGAGATCAAAAATTTTTTGTTTATAAATAAAATTATCATAATCATACATACATACATTTAACTTAACTTAACTTAACTTTTAATATATTTTGAACCAATAGTAAAATTGCCATGACATAATTGTAAAATGTTGTCATCTCTTCCATAAGATGACAAGGCCGGCAATATTTATTTCGTTTTATTATTATTTTATTTCAATAAGAAAACCCAACTTAACTTTTTAATTTTTAAAAGTGCATTTCGTAATATCCTTCGTAATATTTTAGTATTCGTGTATAATAAAAATCAATATTTTATGATTTTGATATTTTAAATTTCCACATACAAAATTAAATGGATGTATGAATGAATGTACATATATTTTTACGATTTATTCATTTTTTTTCCTTAAAACTCCCCCAGGGAGCATAGAGCATCTACTAAGCCTTTCTATCTGTTTCTATTTTGTGGTATAGCTTTAACTTGTTACCACGATTTTTAATTTTGATAATCTCTTTCAATATTCTTCTTTTTCTTACTGTTTCTGGGTCTGCCTATGTTTCTTCCTCCTTGTGGTTGCCAATCCAGGGTTTCTCTGACTACCATGTTTTCTGGTCGCCTGATTATGTATATTTTTATTTGCATTTTTTCGATTTATCTGTGTTGTTTTCTTCTTATAGTTCATATTGAATTGTTGTAGGATTGATTCAGTTCATATTGAATCGTTGTTGGGTGCGCATTCATTGAATTTGTTAATTGTTTTATATCTTAATTTAAATTTATAATTAATCTATTTAAGCTGTAAATGCTATTATCATTTGCATAAACAAATTGATTTAGTAAAATTTTGTTAAATTCTGTTATAATTTATACTGCAAAAATTAAATATAATAAGAAATAAAAGATGAATTGCAATAGTTGTATTGAAAAGATTGATCGGCTAGATTCAACGAAGTTGCATTGTCCCGATTGTAATTATTTTTATCATTGCGCATGTGTAAACTTAACAGTCGATGATGTTGAGTTCATGAAATCAACTGCTAAACATTTTCGATGCGACAAGTGTATTATTATTCGTCGAAAATCTATTCATTCTCAGGATACTCTACTACTTGTTCAACAGCAGGAACAACAGCAAAGTGTATTAAAAAATACAACAAAAAATATATCAAAAAAAGTTTATGAGAAAGTACTGCATAAAGTTACTGACAAGCAGAAGTTTATTTCTAACAATTACCAGCACAACAAATTATTTTCTAATACTACAAAACCACAAATGCATCAAGGTAATGAGAAAGAGAAACAAAAATTAAATGAGAGTGAGATAATTAACATTGCAATTGCAACTGTGACTGGTAGTGACATTACTCTCAGTTCAAACAATGCTTCACTACAAAATAATTATCATAAAATGAATGTTAATAGTGATACTATAACTATGCAGCATCTTTATGAAGTAACTTAGTATAAAAACAGTGATTTAATATAATTCAATATAATTAAGCAACTACAAGAAGAAAATGTTAATATGAAGAAAAAAATTAATAAATTAGAGAGCAGATTAAACTGGTGGGAACAAAAAACACACAAAAATTCTATTGATGTTATTGGGATTTCAATTGATGGTAACATTACTGCCATGCAAGTTGCCCATAAAGTGTTGAATGATGGTGCAAATATAGATGTTCCTGATACAAAATTGAAAAATGTTTTATAAAAAGGATAAAAAATAGAAAAACGAATAGTGCATTTAATGTGTGACGCATTGTTTTCACCTCAGCTGATACCAAGGCGAAAGTTATGGAAAAAAAAAATAAAGGAGAATCTGAAACTTACTACAGATCTTTTGGGGGAGAGCAGTAAGAAAAATATTAACATTCGTGATGCATTCACGAATTACACACATGTATTGTTCTCAGCAGCAAAGATGTTTAAAATAAAACACAAATATCAGTATGTATGGTTTAGTAATTCTAATATTTTAAATAAGAAAAACAGAAAATAGTAAAGCAATCGTTATAAAATCTTTTGAATATTTTTAAAAATATAAATTAAATTTACTTTTAATTATTTTATATTATTTCATTTATTTTATTTCATTTATTTTTTTATAAATTTTAATTTTAGTAATAAATGTTTTATGGTACATCAGAATATTAGGAGTCTTAGGCAAAATTTTGATGTATTTATAGCCCATCTATCACTATTTCCGAATAAACCAGTTTTGTTATTTGTTTCTGAAATATGGATTTTTAAGAATGAAGTAAACGATTTTAATATTCCCGGTTATACATTTCATGCTAAAACTAATGAAACTAACTAATAAAACTATTCTGCCGTGGGTGTTTTTATAAAAAATGAAGTGGATTGTGAGCTTTCTTATTTAAATTTTATAACTTCAGATGCTTCAAAAATTCAAGTTTTAATTAATAATACTCACTTTAGTTTTATATGTCTTTATAGATTGCATTCTTTTGGAATAGAGTCTTTTTTAAATGAATTTTCAAATTTTTTCTGTAATGAAAAAAGTAAAAATCTAGTTTTATTGGGAGATTTTATTATGATTAGCCCATATACATTGCCGTTTTTCTAATTATTCTCTAAATCTATGTGAAAGTGTGAACTTAGATTTAAGAATTTCTGATCACTGCATGACAGAACTATTAATTAACAATATAAAAAATCTTGTTAATTCTCACGATAATTCAACACCAAGATTTCAAAAAAAATTAATTTTGTTAAATTAAATAATAAACTGCAATTTGGATTCTGGGAAGAGAATCTGGTAATAAGCAAAAAAACAAAATTAATGTATTTTAATCTTATCCAGCAATTGACTTCCAAACCTGATGTATATTTTCATGCTTCTGAGTGTGAACGATTTACTTTAAGAAATAGCAATGGTCTTTCTAATTTAAACTTTTGAATGTCTTTTGATGTCAATATTAACTGTAATGATAACTGTTTTAAAATTGATTTTGTTAATCACTTTAAATATCTTGGCATTACTATTGATGCTAACATGAACTGGTCTGAGCATACAAAATTATTCAAACAATATTTTCTATCTACTTTACGGCAGTTTTATAAACTAAAAAATCTATGCTCTCGCAATACTCTAAAAATATTTTACTATGGAATCTTTCATTCTAAGCTGCAATATGGCATTAGTTCTTGGGGTGGTGCTTATTATAATAAGATCCATCCATTACTTATTCTGCAGATGTGTGTAGTTAAAAAAATATGCAATAAAAGTCACCTATACCCTTTAGTTGATTTATTTTGAGAATTAAAAATTCTACCTGTGCGCCAGTTATTTTATTTTAAAGTTTCAAAAATATTTTTTATTAAATGCGGATATCTCAATAGTAGAATTTCAAATGATTATAATTTACGTATTAATAATAGCCAGTTTCTTTAAATTCCGTCGTTCCGCACAACTAATTACCGTAATTGTTACGACATCGTATCAGCCCGACTTTTCAATAAATTTTCCAGAATCATTAAGGTATACGCGAAACCTAAACAAATTTCTGAGGTTATTAAAATCTTGACTTCTGAATTTTGGGCATAAAGAAATTGAAATTTTGCTAGAATCCTGTTTAGTTTATAGTTTATTTTTTGCATTCATTTGCTATTTGTATTTTTTGCATTATATATATAATTCTAATTAATAATTTTATACTAATTAATTTATTTTAAATTGTTCACCCTACATAACTTTTTAAAATTTTTATTTTATAATAATATTGTTACTATAATTAATACAAATATGAATTGAAGTGACATTTAACACTATTTTTTGTACTACAGTAAAATAAAAAATGTAACTATAACTGTTTCCTTTTTATATTATAATAATTATTAATATTACCTTGTAATCCTGGTAAAATTAAATATTTTTCTGTATTTAATTGAATTATGTATTATATATTACATTTGAATTGTAGCTATTTATAAAAAGAAATAAAGAAAATATCTAAATCTAAATCTAAAATCGTATTTGGATTTCAGTAGGATCTTCCCACACATACTCCAGTGTTGGCTGTTAGATATTCTGTTTTCCAGAATATGTCGCAGATTATTCGGAACCATTTGTTTATGAAAACCTGTAATTTGTTGGTACGCCTACTGGTAGTTAGCCAGATTTCCCTTCCGTATAACAGCACTGATTTGACACAGGTGTTGAAAATCTTCAGTTTTGATTTTCTTGTAATCTGAGAGGATTTCCAGATATTTCTCAATCTGCAAAATACCGCTCTTGCTTTGCTTAGTTTGTTTTTTATATCCTTCATGGTTCGTCCATCAGACTAGGTATTCGGAACTTTTTACATCTTCAATTGGTGTATTATCCATTTCTAGGCCCCTTAGATTTCTTGTAATGCATCTCATAATTTTTATTTTATTAATATTTATTTGCAGACCTATTTCATTCGCGTTTTTGTTTAATATCTTTAATTTCTCTTTCATGTCGTCATACGTCATAGGTATGAGTTATAAGGTATATATCGTCCGCATATTCTAATTCTCCTAATTTATTTATTATATTCCTGCTAACAGCATGTCCATTAATTGTTTTCCCCATAACTTCGTCAATTACAATATTGAACAGAATAGGGGAGAGTGGGTATCCTTGTCTAATTCCATTATTGATATTGAAGGATGTGGTTAGTTTTCCTTTGTTTAGAACTTGCGTTTCCGCATTCGTATACAAGGCTCTGATTAAGTTAATAATTTTTTTGGCATGCTTTTTATCTGCAGGATTTTCCAAATTGCATCTTTATTGAGTGTATCGAATGTTCTTGGGAAGTCAATAAATGCCAGATATAATGGTGAGTTATATTCATTTGATTGATCTATTATAACTCTTATTTTATTGGGGTGTTCTGTGAAACTTTTCGTTTCTCTGAAATCCTACTTGTTCTTTTCTTAGGTTATTTTCTATACCAGATAAACAAAATGTTTCGTAGAAAGCTGAAGGAACAAAATGTTTCCTATTTGTTTCCAAAAATACAGAAAAATATTAAATTATTATTTGTTTTTGTTTTGGTTATTTTCATTTTATTTATATAACATGAATAACATGAATATAACATGAATATAACATGAATAAATATATAACATGAATAAGTATATAACATGAATAAATACTGTATCATTTCATAATAAACTAACAGCAACAACAAACAAGTAAAATAGCTGTAGCCTGTAGCAGGTGAATTTACGTTTGTACGAGTTACCGATAACAAATAATACCGCTCGGCTCGGCATAAAAATCGTTTTGTTTTCTCGTGCTTAAAAATAAAAACAAAAAGAAAATGCTGTAAAAAAGAAATTGTAATGTGCATTGTATTGTGTTTGTGTATGATATTGATCAGTCAAATTATTTTTAGTTGAGTTAAATCTTTGGATGTACGCACAAGTATTCATTAATTTAAAAAATTTATTAAAACTAAGTTATAAAAATTTTTACATAAAAGAAGTTGAATAAAAATACCAAGTTAAAATTTATAATTAAATTAAAAAGTGGGAGTTCATCATGTAATCATGTATGTATTAATTATTTTTATAACTAATAATAATTTTTTTGTCATATATTAAATTAATCAAATAAAAATATTAACATAAATTATAGAGTACTAACTATTAACAAAATCTTTAAACTTAAATTTCTCTAAACTGCCTCTGAAGTATCTCAATTGTGCTCCTATTATAAACGTTTACTAAATTTTAATGTTTTCCAATATATATTATTTTCATCAAATTTAAAATTTAATATTGATACTAAAAATTTAAACTACACATAATTTTGTAGATTCCTATTGCAAAAATATTACAAGTTCACTTATTTAAATATCTTTTCCGACAAAGGTCCCTAAAGTATCTCAATTGTGTTCCTATTATAAACTTTTACTAATTTTGATTGTTTTCAAATATATATTAAATTAAATAAATCTAAAATTTAATATTGATACTAAAAATTTAAACTACACATAATTTTGTAGAATCCTGTTCCAAACATATTACAAGTTCACTTATTTAAATAACTTTTCTGTGAAATGTCCCTAAAGTATCGCTATTGTGCTCCTATTATAAACCTTTACTAATTTTGAATGTTTTCAAATATATATTAAATTGATTAAATCTGAAATTTAACATTGATACTAAAAATTTAAACTACACATAATTTTGTCGAATCATGTTGCAAAAATATTAGAAACTCACTTCTTTAAATAACTTTTCTTTAAAATGTCTCTAAAATGTATTGATTCTGGGTAGGGTTTTTAATTTTCCCAAAACATCAGTATTTGTTATTGGTATTTATTATGGAAAAACTAAACCCAATTCTTTCAATGAATTTTTAAAACCTTTTGTCGATGAGTTAACAGCTATTCCAAGAAGACTTTTTTTTTAATGAAACGAAAATTAAAGTAAAAATTTGTTGTTTTGTTTGTAATGCTCCTGCTCGAGCTTTGGTTACTGGTACAAAACATTATAACGCTTATTTCGGATGTAATAAGTGTGTAGAAGAAGGTGAGTTTGTTTGTTCAAGGATGACGTTTCCACAGCTTGATAAATTACGAAGAACAAATGAAGAGTATACCAGTATTAAGAGTATACCAGTATAAGTATACCAGTATTATTGAAGAGCTCGATGTAGATATGGTGCTGCAATTCCCACTAGACTATCTCCATACAGTTTGTTTTGCAGTAATGAAAAAAATGCTGCGAATGTGGGTATCTGGAGATACAACTTCTCTTTTGCCATCCATTAAAGTGAAACAAATATCAAATAAATTACAAAAAATTGCTGGAACACAACCTACAGAGTTTCAAAGAAAAATAAGATCTTTATCTGAACTTGGAAACTCTAAGGGAACAGAATTTCGATCTCACATTCTGTATGCTGGAGCTTTCGCTTATAAAAACATTTTGCCGCGGGAAAATTATTTACACTTCCTATTATTTCATTGTGCTATTGTCATTTTAAGTGATGCAACTTTATGCAATAAGTACTTGGAATTAGCGGACCAGTTGCTAAATAAATTTGTAAAAAAAATGGAAGAAATATATGGATTGAAACATATAATATACAACGTTCACTGTTTGGTGCATCTCACAGCTGATGTTAAGTTTTTTGGACCACTAGATCAATATAGTGCATTTCAATTTGAGAGTTATATGTATAACGGAAACGAGCTCTGAAGGTTTCTTCAAAAATAAGACTGTTCATAAAACATTTCCCGTACTAAAACGACCAACTAAACTAAGGAATGGAGATAATTTTAAAACAATATATCAAACAATAGTTATCAAACAGTGGTTTTTAACTAAACAAAAAAATATAGTCAAATTCCTTCATGCAGAAATAATTTCTCATAACCGATATGTAATTGTTGGATGCGAGATAAGACAAAAAAAAATTTTTTATAATGTGTCAATTGCATCATCGAATTTCGAAATTTATGAAGCTAATATTGTCGAATCTAAAAAACATCATTGGAGTGTCGAAAATATTGAAAAAAAAGCTGTGGAAAATGGCAGATGATGAATACATTGTATTTTTTCCATTACGACACTAGTATTGCATGACATCAATTTCACTTTAAAATAAATAGATATAACGCATTTCTATTCCATTCACTTCCATTAGTCTAAGAACAATGAGGTTGGCGATCTAATTAATATGTAGTATTGACTTTACCGCACATATAATTCCAGTTTTCTTTTCGTATATATTAATATTTTATTTTTTATAATTCATAGACTTCAAGAATGTTCGTTGTTGTTGAAACAATTCATAATAATGCTCTCACAGTTGAAGATGTACCAACTTTGTTTTTCAAAATTGTAGGAGGAAAAAAAATTCTGTTTTATCCAAAAAAAGGTATAAACAATCCTAAATATATAAAACAAAAGAAAGCTCCTGATGGTAGCGGCAAGTGGTATCAAATTACGGATTTTAAAATTATTTCAGAAGAGTTCGGTTAGTTAATCAAAATTATTAATACATAAATATACACTTAGTATAAACAAATTTTTTTTAACTAATATATATATTTTATATATTTATATCCATATTTTTATTATATACATATATATATATATATATTTTATATATTTATATTAATGAAACGTATGTATAAAATAAATATATATATATTAAATTTCTATATATATATATGTTCTAAAAAATTTTTTACTTGCAGAAAAATATGACGATGCGCGCGAAAAAGAAAAAATGCGGGAACAATTTAATTGTACGGACTCTGAAATAGAGTATGAAAAAAATAGAAATTTAAAAAGAAAATACATCGGCAATCTTGATATAAAAAGATTGAGAAATCTATAAGTCAAGCCACTACTTTAAATGGATTACTTTCAAATATATCAATAGACACTGAACAAATTAAAAATGCAGAACTAATATCCTCACAACAAATTGAAAATTCAACACTAACATCGATTGAAGATTTTGAAAATCCAATACTAATAGTCTACGAAGAAATAGAAAACGTAGCACTAATAGGCACCGAATAAATTGAAAACCCAACACCAAATGCATTCGAGGAATCGAATTCAAATAATTTCTATTTAAAAAAAAATCGGTTCAAAACCATAATTACAAAAATAGAAAATGTAGAAAAGCAACTTGCCTAGCAAAGAAAAAGATCTTGAATTGCAAAAAAAAGATTTAGAGCAAATAAAAAAACAAAATTCTCAAATCTTGCAATACTTACAGGAACTACGATCCACATCACTAAGGAAATGTAATGCCAATCAAGCTAGTAAAGTTTTATCATCATTTGTTGGCCCTAATTTTCCTTTCAAAAATGTGGAAAGTCTGTTAAAATTTGATTCAAATTAAAAAAATATGATTTTAAAGAACAATTGGTAGGTGAACAGATTCCTAATTTTAGTTTTAATTTATTTCTTTTACTTTTATTTAGAAATACTTGTACAGAACTTCATAGCATTAATTTTAATTATTTCTGAAAATTAACATATAATATTAATTTTAGATAATTTCATTTCAAAATATTAGAGGACTGATAACTGAAAACATCAGAGAAAGTGTAAAACGTCGTATAGAACGTGCAATATTCTGGTAAAGTATACTCCTGGTCAGGAAAAAACAGTTTTGAGTGTGCTGTTAAGTTATAGGATCTTTTCACGTGCGAATTATTATTTTGCTCATTAGACTGAAAAATGCCATGTGTGAAAACACTTTTTGAAAAATTTAATATTCTATATAGATATACTAAATATGTAAATAAACTTTTATTTATTTTTGTTTATTTAAAGAGAAACTAAACTTGAATTCATCTTCTCGACGGGCATAATTAACTTCATTGGAGAATTATTTCCCAACGAACAGGTAGATACCGTGGATTCCGAAATAAAGTACTTTATAAAGAGAGTACCACAAAATTTTAAACAAATCAATATGAAAAAGGATATTATTGTTAAAAATTAAAAAAATATATATATATTTGAAATTTTAGTTATTAGTAATAAATAATAATAATTAAACTTAATAAGAGAATTAGCATTTAAAAATAAAAATTAAAATACGGGTGTCTCAGGAATAAGTGTAATAACTTCAGGTGATGATTTAGGAGATTAAAACAAATAAAAAGTACCTTTATATCGGAGTGTCTATTTTCACCCGTTTCCGAGATATTGGGGCTTAAAGTTTGTTGTATCACTTGTAATGTTTTACCACTACATGTCTTATTTGCTATTAATCTAGGTAATTTCTAGCTACATGGACGTGATTATACTCAAAATAAACGGAGTGAAATAGGGAATAAATACAATTAATAAAATTGAGTAGTTAATACCGACATTTTTTTAATAAAAAGGTAAAAAAATTTGTTTAATAAAAAATTGAAGAAAATTTTAGTTTAAATGATAATATCTCTCGAGAAACGTGACCTATAGTTTTACTTAAAACCACATCTTGATGAGCTTTCAAATGCGCTGTACAATTTTATTCTGAGTCAATTGGTTCCAATTTTATAAGGAAAAACTTGAACTTTTGTATTTTGAATACAAAAAACTTTAAGCCCCAATATGTCGGAAATGAGTGAAAATAGACACTCCGATATAAATGTATTTTTTATTTGTTTTAATCTCCTAAATCATCACCTGAAGTTATTACACTTATTCCCGGGACACCCTGTATAATATTTTGTTTAAATTAAACGACCGTTATTGACTTCATTAAAATTTTATTATCTTTAGAAGCCGTTTAGGTGTCAAAATTAAAAACACGATAAAAAATTATATAATTCAATATATAGTACATAATGTACTATTTATAATCATTATGTACTATTTATTGAATGATATAATAATAATTTTTTAGGGTGTTTTTAATGTTCTAATTTTGGGAGCCTTTCCACATTTTTAAAAGGAAAATTAGCGCCAACAAATGATGATGAAATTTTGTTAGCTTGCATTTCCTTAATGATGTAGAAAGTAGCTCCTGTGAGTATTGCAAGATTTGAGAATTTTAATTTTTTACTTGCTCTTAATCTTTTTTCAGCACCAAAATTGAAAACACTCTTTATAATTATTATGTACTACTTATTGAATGATGCTCCCCTCTTGGGAGGATAGGATATCTACTAGGCATCCCCATCTGACTCTATTCAGAGCAGTTATTTTTGCTTCCTCCCATGTTTTTCCAATGGAGGCCAGTTCAGCTGATATCGTTCGCCTCCAGGTGTTATTGGGGCGACCTCGTCTTTTGGTTCCTTGTGGGTTCCAATCTAGTGCTTCTCTTGCTATGCATTCTTGCGGCTTTCTATGTGTGTGTCCTATTCATCTCCTTTTTTTCCTTTTAATCTCTAGTCCAATCGGTTCCACTTTGACAAGCTTCCAGAGGTCATTGTTACTTATTTTATTTGGCCAGTATACTCTGCATATGATTCTTAGACACTTATTAATGAAAACCTGTAGTTTTTGTGTGATGTTGTTCGTAACTAACCAGGTTTCACTTTCATATGTTATGGTGGTCTTTACGCAGGTTTCGAATATTCTTAATTTTGTACACCTGGAAATTTATGTATTTTTCCATATTGGCTGCTAGCGGCCGAACATTGCCCTGGCCCTCTTAATTCTATTTTCAATGTTACATATTCGAGTGATGTGTTGTTTATCAGCAGCTGACGTGGGTTGTTGATGTTAATGACCATTGCTTTCGTCTTCTCGATATTTATTTCAAGACCCACACTTCGAGCTTATGTTACTAGTTGATCTATTTTAGCTTGCACGTTCTTTATTGTATACGATAGCAGGCAGATATCATCGACATAATCTAGATCTTTCTAATTGCCTGAAGAGATTCCATGTTATTCCAGTTCTTTTGAGACTGATCTCTTTCATGATGTCTTCTAGCACTACTGTGAACAGAATCGGTGATAGTGGGCAACCCTGTTTTACTCCTACTGAGAGTTGTGGCTCTTCGTACATGTTCCGTATTATTTCTATTATTTTTTCCGGCATATTTCGATTCCTAAGTGCTTTCCATACGGCTTTTCTACTTAAACAATCAAATACTTTCTTGAAATCGATGAATATCAGATATAATGGAGCTCGCCATTCTATTGATTGCTCAACGATGATTCTGAGCGTATTTACCTGATCTATGCAGCTTCTATGAGGGCGGAATCCTGCTTATTCATCCCTTATTTGGTTCTCTAGTTTTTCCTGCAGCCTTGTTTGTATTATTGTTGCCATAATTTTGTAGATTGTGTTCAGCACTCTGATGTCTCTCCAGTTATCGCACTTGGTGAGATCATCTTTCTTAGCAAGTTTGATGATTATTCCATTTTTCCATGTGACCGGTAATCTACTTTCATTCCATGCTATTGAGATGTGAGGTTCTAGCAGCTCGGCTGATGTTTCTGGGTCTATTTTTATCATTTCAGCTGGGATACCATCTTCGCCAGTTGCTTTGTTTATTTTAAGCTTTCTTATTGCCTTTTTAATCTCTGTTTTGGATAGTTTATTTATTCTGATGTTGTAATTGTTGTCATTTGTGCGATTTTCTAGTCTGGTTTTTTCTTGGTTAGAGACGCTGTTATTACTGGTTTCTGCGAAGTGTCGTCTCCCTATTCGGGTTTGCTCTTCGAGACATGTTATTAATTCACCATTTTGGTCTTTGATGGGATGGTTTTTGTAGTTTCTTTTGCCAGTGAGCTGATTCACGATTTTATGTAGCTCTCTTGCGTTGTTATGTATTGCAGCCGTTTCAGCCTCATTTGCACGATCGTTATTGTGTCTTCTTTTGTCTCTTCTTGCAGCTCTTTTCACTTGTTTAGCTATATTAGTGTATTGTTGTCTTATAGGGTTGTTGGTATTCATTTGATGTTTTAGTCTGTGTTTTTGTGTGATTAGATTCCAGGTGTTATTGGAAATCCACATTTTACTTTACGGCTGAATTTTCCCGAGTTGTTCTTCTGCTCTGTTTTTCAGAGCCTCGACAATGTGTTCCCATGTGTGGTTGGTCTATTGGGAGGGTTTAGCGTAGCGTAGCGTAGCGTGCGTCTTGTTTCAATATTACGGAGTTCTTGGAGATTTATCTTCCTTCTTATGTTTGTTCGTGATC
Organism: Poecilobothrus nobilitatus; assembly: GCA_947095535.1. Classification (NCBI taxonomy): domain Eukaryota; kingdom Metazoa; phylum Arthropoda; class Insecta; order Diptera; family Dolichopodidae; genus Poecilobothrus; species Poecilobothrus nobilitatus. Next base: position 191,265,633 of record OX352772.1, read on the forward strand.
TTGTATTGTATTTTTGACATATTCTGACATCTCCGGTTATTAATTTGTGGTCGCTTCCTATATCTGCACCTCTCTTATTTCTGACATTTTGCAGTGTGTTTCTCCATTTTCTGCTGATACATACATGGTCGATTCGGTTTTTCGTTTGATCGCTTGGTGAGGTCCATGTATACTTGTGTATTTCTTTATGGGCGAAAAACGAGCCGCCGATGATTAATTGGAATGTTTGGCATATATCTATGAGTCTTTCTCCATTATTGTTTCTAACTCCGCAGCCATGTGTCCCTATTGTATCTTCTATACCTTGATTGTCTGATCCTATTTTAGCATTGAAATCACCCATTAGTATCGTAATATCACCTTTCCTTATGCTATTTACCGCTGTTGTTAATTGTTCGTAGAAGTCGTCTTTAATCTCATTTTCTGCGCCTTCTGTAGGTGTGTAGGTGCAAATCGTGCCATGAGTATTCGATCTGATATTGGCTTCCAGCTCGATGCTTACTGCCATTGTAATTGTGTATGACAATTTCAAACACATTGATTTTCTCTTGTCAATGATGTCATTTTGACAAGAGCATATGCTATAGATAATTTTTAGTATATATTAAATATTGGTTATGGTGTTAAGAACATTTCAGAAACATGATTATAGGTATTATTTTTATATTTATATTTTACTAATTATAATAGAGTGATATAGAGTATTTTTAGAGTATTTTTTAATTTTGATGCTGATGGTGATTGTTCTAAACAATCGAAATACGTCCTAAAGGTAAAAATAATTTTAGTGAAGTCAATAATGGTTGTTTAATTTAAACAAAATATTATATAATGATAGGCTTCACTAGTTCATACACAAATAAAAGTTCTTCTATAAAAAATAATATCTTTGATTTAAAACACATTCAATTTAATTTTTTATCATTTTTTAGTAAGGTAATAAATAATGTCACGAATTTAGTCGTCACGTAATATACTATGTAATAGAAACATTATGAAACATTATTAGAATGTGCAATTTATTAACCCTCTGCACTTAACCAAATGTTAATAAACTTTTACAATTTAATCGGTAACTTACATTCCTCATAAGGCAAAAGCTGTGTGCACAATCTGTCGACTCTCTGCGCCGAAACTAAGTATCCACAAAGTTTCTACTACTATACTACACAAGTGAACACCGTTTGTGCACAACCTGCCAATTCTCCCTCTCGAAACAAGGTGTCCACAGAATGTCGCAATTTAGTCGACACCATCTATTCCTCACAAATAAAGCACTATGTGTGCATAACTTGTCGACTCTTTGTGTCGAAACAAAATGTCAAATATGCTGAAACAAAACGTCGGCAAAGTTTCGAAATTTAGTCGACCGAAGTGTCTTTGCTTGTGTTCTGTTAAGCATTCTGTTATGCTTTGACCGACAATATGTTTATAATTAGCGAAACATTGCTCCATTTTTGATTGTGAATGTGTTTCAGGGACACTGGAGCACATTTACGACTTTTCAGATGTAAATTTTTAAAAATTGTTTATCGGGATATGATCTTTAATTCTGTCATAGATGATTTAGATGATAGAAGAATGCATAGATGAATGCAAAGGCTTTTTTAACTGAGTTAAGTATTGTTAAACCCCTCCAGTTACTACATATACTAAAGTCACTATTCTTAGGAATTTTTACTATGACTCTTTTTCTTATTGTTGGTTTATGTGTTCACTTGCCCAAATTGTAGATATAATAGGTTGTAGTGATCTTGCTCTTTGTAAGGAGTCGATCTTCAGGATTTCAGCACTTATTCCCTAAGATTCTGATTCTTATTATTTTTCAGTTTATTAATCGTATCGCAACTTTCCCTGGTTGTTGGCGGATTTGAATTAATTCCATTGGGATTTTTTTTTCAGATGTCCCAAATATTGTCATGCCAGTCACGCAAGTTTTATATATCTTGCTGTAATTTATTTCCAGGAAGTATTCTCTCCATCTTTCCATTTGTTGTTGTGAAGATGTCCTTTCTTATTTCTTGTTGGGCGTTCTTTATTTGGAAATTTATTTGACAGAGTTTTTATGTTCTTATAGAGTATGTTATTGTTATTTTGATCAGCTGCTTGTTGTGCATCGCTGACTACATTATTGTAGTAGATTATTTTATCTTTTCTTGCTGCTAATTTGATTTCTATGCATATATTTTTATGTTCCTCTTCTAAGCTGGTGTAGGTTAGGAGTTTCTTTCTTAGATCTCTTCTTTTCAGAATCATTTTGCACGTGTTGTCAGATATCCAGATTTTTCTTTCATAATTTATCATACCAAGGGCTTTTTCACTTGTCTTTCTGAATATATCTTGCCATTTTTGTTCAATGAGGTTTCTTTCCATGTTTAATTTCTGCTGGATATTTACTATAAATTGTAATTTCCTTTTACTGTTTATGTCCAGAATATTTACTTTTCTCTTTCTCCTGTTCTGTTTATCTAAGAGATTGGCTACTCTTAATTTTATATTACAGGAAAGTAATATGCGGTCTGTTTGAGCAATAGCTCCCCTCCAGTTTCTCACATACATTGGGGATGATCTCCACTTTCTGATTATGCATATGTGCTCTATTTGATTTTTCGTTCTGCGATCTAGGGAGACCCAGGTGTATTTATGGATTTCTTTATGTGGGAATACTGTTCATCCAATTACCAATTCGTGTTCTCTACATAAATCTCTTAATCTTATTACCATTATTAATTAGGGAACCTAAACCGTGATTACCTGTTGCTCTACATTTTTCTATTTTCTATTTCTAATTTTAGCATTGAAGTCGCCCATGAAGATTGGAATATCAGAGCGGGGTGTGGGGTGGCCGTGAGTTGATTATAGAATTCGTCTTTACTATCTTCATCTGCTATTTCTATAGGTGCGTAACATTGCACAAGAGTTACCTCTTTAAATTTGCAGTAAAGTCTTAATGTTATAATTCTATCAGAAACTGGTTTACACTCGATAATACTATTTTTGAATTTCTTGTCAACGATGAAGTCAACTCCATTCGCCTCTGTGTTGTTTCCTCCTGTATATGTGAATTGATTCTTCTTAACTGTTGTATTATCGCCATTATTACTCCATCTAAGCTGCCATAAAGCTTCCTTTAATACTCTTATATTCCATTGTCCAATTCTTGTCCTTGTAAGTGCCAAAGGTTGATACCATTAATACATTTCTTTCAATCCGAGGCTAAGTTTAAGTTCCTTGTCTAGTTATGTTCACTAAGCGAGATGACTATTCTGCTGCAGCTATTCGGAATGATTTCCAGCTCACGTCTTGCCGAAAAGGCCACGTAGATTTTTGCTGGGTTACTCTATCAATTAGACATATGCACATGTTAATATAGAATAGTAATATTAATATATTTTATATAGGAGCTATAAAGTATTTTGGGAACATGGATATTGACTAAATATAGGTAATTTATTTATGATATTTATTATTAAATTTTTATTTACTATTTTTAGATATTAGTATGTGGATAATAACTATTAATACAGTGATTATATGGTGTTATGGATAATATTTTATTATCACCCCATCCGAAATCGAACCCGAGACCACCACACTGGTAAAAACGTATTGCTTCGCGCTTACCAGCTAGTAAAAGATTAATTCATTGCTTTGTTATTATTGTTATTAAATAAAAAAAAATTATGTTAAATTTTTAAAAGTTATTTTGCTTACATTTGGCTTTATACTTTTTGTATAATAGCGATCGGTCCTGTGGTGGAGACAATTATTTTTTTTTATTATTTTATTACTTAATGCTACTACTATTTACAAAAAAATTAAAAACCAACAATGTGAGAAAAAGAAATATTCTCTTAAACTTTATTCTTTTCTATTTTTTGTTGTTGTAGTTCTGTGTTTAACACTTGATTCCACTTGAGTAAATTTTCCTGGTTCTTTTAATTAAAGGTTTAGTATTTTATATGTATATTAGAATCTTATAAATTACAATATTAATATTTGGGACCTCGGTGCCCTAGTTCGTAAGAGCGTATAAAATACGCCTTCAACACCGAGGGAGTGTGGGTGCAAATCCCACACACGTCGTAAGAGTAATTTCCCACTTACGACATGTATAGCCACGTCTGAAAAGGAAAGGTTACGTAATTTCCTTTTTAGATGTGGCATATTATTTTTTTTTTCTCTTAACTATATTTTATTGGATTAAATATTTGTTTGTTTTTTAAAAGATGAAAATAAAAAAAATAAAAAATGCTTCTAACACATTTCTGTAAAAAAAAAACAAGTAAATCTAACAGTAAGTCGATGCAACCAACTTATTACATACCTAAATTATACACCTAAAAAAATTCAAATTAAGTTAAAAATCCATAAGTTATTTTAGTTTAATACTACTAATTTGGAAGATATGCGTATTCGGTTTTTGGTGTTGTATGGGAGGTCTCCGAACCCATGATCCGAATTCGCCTATTTGCAATGCCTAACTTTAGTCATTTTTAACCTAAAGTATAAATTTCATCAAGATAGCATTATTATTTTTTGAGTTACCGTGCCTAGGGACGGACGGACATCGCTAAATCGAGTAAATTATGTCAACTCTCCGATATCCGTATGAACGTAATATATTGTAGTATATCTTGACTGTACTGTAATTATCAAATTTGCGAACACCAAAATAATTTTAAAATATTATTATTTAATAACAATAATGCTGACCTAACATTTTGTGTGGTCATAATTTCAATTGCTAACATCAGTTTATATTTTTACAATTACAAGTGCATTCACTTGTTGAAAACAAATAAAGAAGATCGGATTACAATTTCGTACTAAATTCTAAATGATATAGATTTCTTTATGAGTAATTCGATTGCATGAAATTAATGTTAATGTGGTGATAATATTTTGGTTGGTAATATGTAGATATGATAATTGTATTGTAAATTAATTCTAGGTCAAGATATTGCATTCTTTTGTCCCAAATAAAATTCTTTGTAACAAAGCAATAAATTATTATAATTTATTTTTGATAAAATTTACCTTTGATAAAATTTGTATTGGATTTGGAAAAATCCAAATAGTATATAAGGCTTGATTTTTTTAAAACAAAGTTAGATATAATCCTAACCTCAACTTATTCTTTTATTTAATATAAGAATTATATATACTAGCGTATTATATGCTGGAAACTACAATACTAATTAAAAATTTTGGAACTTATGTTTTGTTTAGTATTTTGATTTGCATATTTGCGAGCAAATGCTAGATAATAATAATTGAATATTTTGAATATATTTAGGTGTGCCGTACCACGAAAACGGAAAATTTGACAGAATTACCAGAATTACTTTTTGAATCAATATTTGGTTAGCATCTAAGCATGCTCATATTATATGATCAAAAAGTGTTAGATCGACAAGACAAACCATATAAATAAATGAAATAAATTACAAAATAAATAGTTACAATAATTACAATCAAAATTATAACAATACGCCAGTTCTAAAAAACTTGATCACCTTTTACAAAATTTCAGTTGTTTTACTTAATTAAATAACAAGACATACTTATGTAATTTTTGGAGTTGTATGACCGCTACTCTAACTTGCTGCCCCCAACCACCCACATTTTACAGAAGTTATTGCCATAAAATTTGATTATCTTTTGTATAATTTCAGACCCCTTGCTTCTTTAATTTACAAGATGTGTAAGACACCAGAACCTGCTGTTCTATCTAAACTAAATTTTACAGAAGTTGCACCAACACAACCAAATTTTACAGAAGGATACTCATCACCGTATTCTGAACTATTGCCTTTTGAAAAATGTGCGCCTTTAAAAACCATTGGTTTTATTCTGCCCTGTTTTTTTTTTGCTAAAGGATACAAATTATGCAGACATATTATGAGTATAAATAAAAAACAAAAAGTTTAATATAGTTCGTATGTACGGCTAAATAATTCTTACGTTTATTACCGTATACGCCAACATTTGGGTTATGTGGCACAATAACGCTGGAAGCTTTATTCTTAAAGTTTGAACCGACGAATTATACGGATTATACATGATCGAGTAAAATAATTTGACAGCTATAAATTTAATATTTATAAGCAAAAAGAGTCAAAATAATTTGTTTTCACATTTTTTACCGACCGCATACTATTATGTTAAATTTGTACTCGAGATTTTGGCAAATATGCACTATTTCGGTGCGTAGAAGGCTGTAAAATTTTTTTTAGCGTATATATGTCGGTGTATGGGTGCGTGAGTGGGTGTATGTGTGTATGGGTATATCTGTGGGCACTTGTACAGGCTAAACGACAGAGCGGAATTTTTTGAAATTTCATATTTAAGGTTTTGATGTAAATATCTCGGATTGATAAGCTTTTGAAGCAAATCGAATAACCGGAAGTAGTAATTTACCAGTGGCATTTTTAAGTTTTTTACGAATATTTCGTAGCAGGAAAATATTATGAAAAAAATTATTAAGAAAAAATTGTTACATAGGTAAAGAGCAACAACTTTGCTGTAGATCATTTTTTGATCCAACTAACTTTTACTTTTATTTAATTGTTTTCTAAGTCCAAATTTCATACATATTATTATAACACGTCATATGAATTTATATGTACAGTTTTTTTTTATCTCTAAAAATTTATATACATACTTATATCTATGCATATATTCTCTTGTTGATGACCCAAAATTCAAACTGTATGTATGAATGAATGTAGATACATATATTTTTACGATTTCATTACTTATTAATGTTATTGAATAAAAAAAAATAATGTTTAACCATTAGAAGTTATTTTGCTTTGATAAAAATTATTATGTAAAAAATCTATGAATTTTGACTTTATACTTTTCGTATAATAGCGGTCGGTCCTGTCGTGGAGGAAGCTGATTTTTTTTAATTACTTCTCACAGTACAATTCAGAAATCACAACAACAGTCAGTAGATACTCTTCTACAAAGAATTAACAAGAAAAAATATTTTTACAATTTACACGAAAAGTATTTACATTTATACAAAATAAATGTAAATTTCTGAGCTAATATTAAATATTTTTACTCTGAGTCGTAAACATCAAAAAATGATATGAGAAATTTTTCTAGTTTTTTTTGTTTTTACAAGAATGCTCATTTTTACCTATTTGCAATTTACGTTTTCGTTGTGTAATATTTATGGAAATATTTTTCTGCAGGGTGTAATATAGCCTATAGCAATAAAGTCTAATAGAATTGCGAATTAGAAATAACGCCTATAAACTTTAATTCCAAATCCAAAATTATTATTTTGATAAAAAAAAAATTAGTTGCATATAGATAATATTATTTTGGAGAGTTGTATATAGTATTATGACATTCGAGATTATGAATTAGGAAGGCGTACAACTTTGATTTTGTAGCCGACTGAAAAATTCTAATATTTTCAGCAGGAAAAATGTCTAAATATTGACAAAATTTATTAATATTTGTCACAGAAAACAGTCAATATTTAATACTTTTGTATGAAAACCTGAAACCCTATTTTTACCCCCGAGAAATACGTTAGGGAAATTAAAAATGAAATAATTTTGAAAAGAAATTAGGTAAATTAGGATAGATTTTAGAGTGGCCTTCAAAATCAAAGTTATTCGCTTTTTCCAGAATATTTATAAATATTTTTGGAAAAACGGCAATCATCATTTTGAAACCAACTATAAAATCGCTTCAGATTTAGAGTCCCGCATATTCGTATATATTCATATTTTGGAGAAAGGGGTAATTCTGATTTTATAACCAACTCTAACAACTGCACTCGCACTATTAATTTTAGAATTGATTCAATCTGTCGTGAATAAAAGATCTAATTGTTAACTTTGATGACTTAAAATATTCGAGATGTGTTGAAACATCAAGAGAAACAAACAGAACTTTCAAGCATCAAGAGCGAAACAGAACTTTGGATAGGTATCTATTGATGAGTTGGGAGAAATATAGCAACAATAAAAAAAAATTAACTTCTTTTAAGTTTAACAGTTAAGATTTTAAGTTGAGCAACTTCCAAAAGAAGTAGTTCTTTACAATCAAATATAGGTGAAGAACTACTTCTATATTAGTACGCCATCACCTTTTGGAATTAACAAATTATTACAGGGGTGATCAATGTTATACCTATCATTGCGAAAAACTGAAAAAGAATGATTAAATGATTCAAGTGAATTAATAAAATGAGAAAACCAGGTTTCGGTTAATGTATAAAAATGAAGAACTAGAATTTTAGAATTAAGAAAAACATTTGAAGTTTTAGTACGAAGACCTCTAAGGTTTTTGTAATAAAAAGATATAAAACTTAAGCATTTTGAATGCGTGTTAGTTTAATCAAAAACTTGTTGGGCCGAAAAAACCTATTGTGATTTTGCTTTGTTCTCTGTAAGTAATTGATTATTTTGCTTTGAAGATGAGAACGGTAAGCGTTCAGATCAGCCTTAACCACCTTTTTAGATATTCCAAGAGTATCATGATGTTTCACACATAAATTTAGTAGATCCTTGTAATCGGACGACAGGCCTTCCCGTTTTATTAGGACTTTAATACGAGTTTTATTCTTATCATCCGTGCAAATCTAATTTTCTTGCTTATATAAATATGTTAAGAAGAGAAGTCCATTTTCATATAACTTAGGATCTCTAAGTCTAGAAAGAGCATACACATTGTCACCATTCTCAACACTTTCACCAATGTGTCAACATGTCACCATTCTCAACTTTGAGTTAAACGAACCATTGGAGGAATAAGTGGATTAATGAAGTTATGAGAGAACCAAGAGGAGGAAAACGTCTTAGGATTTTAATTTTTTAATTCGGAAGATATTAATATATATTAATGGATATACCACCTGGTTTGAATTTAGGGCTACATTCAGAGGAGGAGAAGAAGTAGCGGTTGAATGATGACTTACTGTGACAGAGTTGAATGATGAGTTGCTGTGTGAGAAGAGCGGTTGAATCGCAAGGAGTTACTATGACAGAAGTATGAGTATTATGCATTCCTCTTTTTGAATTAGATTTAGAATTTTGAGTGGAAGATGATCAGGTTGATGCTCGGAATTATAAACAATGTTACTATTATTAGTTTTATTATTTTATTACTGAATTGGATTTTCTTATGAACTATTAGCTAGATATTTCAATTTTTTAATTTTATATTATTTTAATTATGTTAGTATTATTCATGTAGATTTAATGATTAGAAATAAAAAAATAAAAATAAATAAAATTTCAATACAAATCCAGAGCAATATCTAGAATAAATGAAAACCATATGAATGTGTTAAGAACTTGGATTTTTATGTTTTATTTTTTAATAACATCCATTAAAAAATGAGACTATAATGAAAACTTGAATAATAGCTACAAATCAAAATATATATCTGGTAGGAATATCTATCAGAAAGGCAGTAAAAACTACGTCTGCTACCGAGAGTTTCGCTAATCACACAAAGAGATTAGATAAGTCGTCAGCGGTGAAAAATCAAATAACAGTTTCAATGAAACTGACCCATTTAAAAAAAGCGGATTACCTAAGTCACAACCAACCATTTTAAATCAATTCAGTGGCTCAGTATTGGGGAATCCAGGCTAATACTTCTAGTCAAAAATTAATATTACTAGTCAAGAAAGATAAATAAAAGCATAAAATTAATACGTTTAATACTTTTAATGACAGTTATGAAAAATAACTGAGAAGGTAATTCAAAAGTAAATTAATTTGCAAGGAAGTAATAAAAACTTTCACTTAAAAATAAGTGAAATAGAAAAATTAAGCAGAGATTTACAAATTGGGGTCTGCATTCTTCATTCCAACGAGCAATTTTAAGAAGTTGTGGTATTATTTTTACTACTAATAACAGTTGTAAATAAGTTAATCATAACTCCCATCTGATGAAATAGAATTCTCATCATATCCTTCATTTCCAACATATCTGTTTGGCTGGAATTTACTTGCATATGACTATTTTCCGATGCAGAAGCTTTACTTATTAGATGTCTAGGCGACAGTGGTAGCAAAAGTTAAATTTGGTTTTATCATACTAGTTATGGCAGGTGTTTTGATAGTTGAAGTTGAACAAGCAGTTTTATTTTGTTCAACTATTTTTTTGCTAAGAGAAGGAAAGTTTTATGTTTGAATATGTTTATAATAGCTACACCCTTTATAATTTGCCGTATGATTTTCGGAACATACGACGCACTTAACAGAATTGCCTTTTGATTTTCTTGTACAATCATTTGTATGATGTTCACCAGCACATTTTACACATCTGGGTTGACAATGACAGAATCTTTTAGTATGGCCGTACGGTTGACATGTTGTACACTGCGGTATCTCACGTTTTTAGTGTGGGAGCTCGAAGGATACAACGGCGTGGAACAATTTTTTTTACATTATATATATATCCTTATTATTGATGTTTGGGTTTATATTAATATAAAGCAATGGTAACTGCTTCTTTGTTAATCGTTGTTTAATGTTGTGACTATGTGCCCCAGAGATTCAATTTTAAGCTTAATTATGTCAACATCAATTGAAGGGTGTAACCCACGGATAAATACTCTAAAAGCACTTTCAGATTTCATCTTATAAGTATGAAATTCTTAATTTTTGTCCCGTTAACGCTCTTACAATTATGTTGTAGGTTTCTAGCTCTTTTGCTTGGATTTTAACTTCTTTACTATTTATTAGCTTAATTTCGTGGTTATTCTTAGCTATTTCTTCTAATAATTCTATCAGTGGAGCAATATTTTGAAATTCAGCAACAAAAATTGGAGGAAGTTTTAACTTTTTCTCTTCCAATTTAACTTTTATATTATCCTTATTTCGTTTTCGGTTTGGTTACTGCTTTCTTGACTAGATGGTTTCAACCAATTTGATAACTTTGGTTGCTTGTTTGCCGGTCCTTTATCTGGACTCTACTTTGGTTTTATTTATGATTTAATTTTTTAACAAGATCTTTTCTTGCAATTCTCTTAGTCGCTTTTTGCGTTCCTTGTTTTCATTTGAAAGAAATTGTAACAGTTCGAGTATACTTTCCATATTTTTATTTTGTTCTGAATTTTCTCTGACAGGTGTTAAATTATTTTTTGGCAGATTCTCAGCAATATGAGTTTTTGTTATTTTGATGGACGATGGATCGAATCATTTTATAACCAGAAAATTATTTACCAATTCAAATTTTTAATTAATACAAAATTTATAAATTTATTAATCAAAATTACAGAGAAATAATTCTTATGTGTGTTTATTATATATATGTATATATATGTTTATATATATTTTCGATTGATGGCTCAAGTGTTTTTACCACACTATCAGTGGTAACACTTTCTAAGACAGTGTCACTTTGACAATTGGCAAATGTTTCAAATCAAATAAAAATATATTTTTGCCGGTATAACTTACTTTTGTGAATTAACAAATTCCGCGATCGCTAGTTTAATACGTTCTTTCTCGGTAAAGCCTCGGATAAGATTTAAGAAGGAATTATATTATAAAGTGATTTTTTTATCACATCTTTACTCATGTTTATGTTTATTGTTGTTTTCATCAACATTCTATTAATCGGCTCGTATTTGCCATAGTTAGTCCTATGAAATCTAATGAAAAAAGTTTTTTCGCACCTAAAAAGTGTTCTTCTGTTAATTGAATTTCGTAATATCCGTCGAATTTCGTTGTTGATTCTAAAGTATTCATGTCAATTAGTTTCAGTAGATCAACATATTATGGACGCAATATTAATGGATTAGCCCAATTAAGATTTCTTAACGCAAATGCAGGGAAATTTCGTTGTATTGTTTCAATTCTAACAAAATGTTGAAAGTAGTATGGCGACCAGACCAGAAAGTAGTATGGTTTGCAAACTCCAAAATTGGACGAACTAAGGTCGCATAGAAATACAGATATAATTAAAAAGAAATATGTGCTACAATGCGATAGAGACAATTCGAGTTTGGCACGAAGCCTTAATTTATAAAGTTAGAAGAGTATTACCTAAATATTATGTAGATATATTCTCATCATACTACTGGTAGAGTGTTTAGAATTAATATAGATAACATAACTGTAGTAACATTTTCTGAAGATATTGCAATAATGGCAGTAGCATCGTCACACAAATAAATTACAAAGATGAAGTGATAAATTTTTTTATGGGCCAAAAAAAGAAAATTGTATATACTACACAAATTTCCACAGTTGTTAAAATAAATAAAAGTAGTATATCTACTTTAGATGTCAATTTAAGGTGGAGAAACATGTCAAAAAGAAAAAAAACAAACTAAATCAAAATATAGAGAATTGTAATGGCCGCTAGGTCGAAACTCTAAAATGATAGTGAATCCAACTGCGAGTATCGAGTACCGAGTACCCGGAAATTTTATTGCTTTTATAAATTTTATCGATTAGTCGATTATCCGGGTAATTTGATAACGACTTGGAAGGTTGGATTTGATTTTTTTTAGCATAACAACCGAAAATATTTAAAATAAAATAATGATAAAAATCAGAAATTAAAATTTTAATCTATAGTTGCCTAGAGGAATTTGTATTTTTATATATCATCTTTAACATTTCAGTTTTGTTTAAGAGAAACATACCTTAAGAAAACATATAGCTATAAAGAAGAATTTTTAAATACATAATTTTCGTAATTTAAAGAAATAATATTTTAAACAAGCTAGTGTAAAAGAGTGATAGTAACTCTTATAGACATCTAAAATATAGAAAAGTATGTAAAACTAATGTTAACATATACATATTTAAATTGCTCAATAATTAAAAAATTTTGAAGTCGCGATCCGATTACGGAATAAATTATATTCCAAATAATAATAATTTTCATCTCGAAAATTTTTTGCTAATGATCGATTCATTGTACCATTTTTACAATTATAAAATTAAACTATCCACATATAGTAATAATATTAATTTCATATATTACGTAAATTAATTTATAAAGTTCTTAATAAATTCTTGCTGTATATTAATAGAAATTTGATTTATATATACATATATCAATATAATGTTAAGAATCAATATATTAATTATTAAAACAATATGTGAAGTTCAAAAAACTTTGTGAAATCCTTACCAAAAGGAACAATTGGTTGTTTCATGAACCTGAACATCTATGGGTGTTCAAAATTGAGGTATCATTTTAATTTTAATAAAAAAAGCCTTTTTTTTTTTAAATATTAAATATATTTTTATTTTAGTTTATTACAAATAGGTTCCAAAATTATGTATAGGTTGAAAAATTATGTCGGCCAAGTGGCCCCCTCTACTACTTCGACAGGCTTCCAATCTTTTACCAAAATTCTGAATAACGTTGTTCAATAAACTGTTCTCAATGGTTGAAATCTGCTCGATAATGTTGTTTTTAAGCTCTTGAATTGTTGTGAGATTATTGCTGTACACTTTCGATTTCACAAAACCCCACAAAAAAAATCCAACGGTGTCAAATGGCACGATCTTGGTGGCCACATCACTCCTCTTCTACGAGAAATAATGCGATCTTCGAACTTTTCCTTCAAAAGATCCATTGTTTCTCTGTGTGGCAAGTGGTACCGTCCTGTTGAAATCACATATTCTCTACGTCCAAATCATCAATTTCCCGCCACAAAAAGCTTCGGATCATCTCCCTGTAGCGATTTCCATTGACCGTAATCGCATTTCCATTTACGTTTTCAAAAAAATATGGTCCGATGATTCCTCCTGACCACAAACCACACCAAACCGTAACTTTTTGTGGATGTACTGGTTGTTCTAAGATAACTCTTGAATTCTCTTCACCCCAAATGCGGCAATTCTGTTTATTGACGTAGCCATTGAGCTGGAAATGAGCTTCGTCGGTGAAGATTATTTTGTTAAAAAAATTCTCATTTTCTTCTTGTTTTTCGATTGCCCAAGAAACGAATTGCCGACGTAATGCATGGTCAGTTGGTTTTAATTCTTGCGTCAGCTGGATCTTATAAGCTTTTAAATGGAGATCCGATGCAAAATGTTGAATAATGTGGATGGTTTGATGTTTAATTGCTGCGAACGATGACGAATGGAAATTTTTGGATCTTCTTCAACACTTCTGCTCACAGCTGCTACATTCTCGGTTGAGCGGCCATTACGTTGATAAATGTTGCCTCTGTTATCAAGAACAGATCCAGTTTCTAGAAATTTATCAACCATCAGCTTGATGGCACGATTTGTTGGAGCATTTTCTCTACCAAATTTTGTTCGAAATTTTCTAATTACATCTTGAAAACTTTTACCATTTTCAAAAAATGTTGTAATAACAAAAACACCTTGTTCCTTCGTGTAACGTTCCATATTAACTAAGCGGAATGTATTTAGAATATACCTAAAGAAACCTCGTATAAAAATTTCAGGTAGAAAATGGCGGCAAAAATCAAAATGATACTGATAATGATCAATTTTGAACACCCTATAAATGAAAACATCGAACCAGAAACGGATGTAGAGCATGAAGTGTCTACTTTGGATAAATTGCAGAAAACAGTAGATTCTATTATAGCTGTCCCGTAAGTTGGCAGACCATCAACGTTGGAAAAGGAACTAAAACTTATCGAAGTAAATCGCGGAAAAAGAGGATTTTATACCGAAAAACTGTACCAAGCTTTACTTACCATTCAACCTACCTCAACATCTAGTGAAAGAGTTTCTTCTGTAGCATCTAGCTTCTTAGCCAAAGTTCACAACCAATTAAAAATGGAAACCCTATATTTGCTTGTATTCCTTAATATTATTTTATTAATAAAAAATAAAGAATTTATATTCAAATGCTGTTATGTTTTAATTTCGCTTGATACCCGGGAATTAAGAAATAAAATTACTCGATTACCCGGTTAGTGAAATGTCTGAGTATTTGAATACACTACTAAAATGACAACAGAACATAATATTTTGTTATATAACCAAATAATTAAGTCTATTCCATTGTATAGCATACTGCTATGTGGTTGTGTCAAAAAATATTCTGAGTACCCAAATTTTCTAAAACAAAGAAGTACGTACTAAATTGCGATATGCATAGGGATCTATTAATCTCTAGTGTAAGCGAAGAAATAAAAAAGTATGCACTCAAATATCATAAGACCGTTTAGAAAGGCACATAAATTTACAAGCATCAAAACTCCGACATTCCGAAAATCCCCATAGAAGGCTTAAAAGAACTAGGCGACTAGATTTAATGTTAAACGTAGTCCACGTTCACGGACTTCTAAAGTTATAGTAGATATAAACAGTTTGCATTTCGTATAGTATCTCTCGATAATCCTCACTAGTTTAATTGGGAAATATTCATCGAAATATGCCAAATTTTGTATTAAAAGAGAATTGGGCATTTTCTCTTGGGTTGGCTCCGAAATCTCAAAGTCAAAATCTTAAAATCAAAATCCGAAGTCCAAAATCCCAAATTAAAAAATCCTAAATTTGAAAATCCCAGTGTTAAAAATCCCAATATTAAAAAATCCCAATGTTAATAAATCCCAAGTTACAAAATAATGAGTTTTATGCATTTAAAATTTAAAAATTTATTTCAAATTTAAAATAATGTTTGTTATCAATAAAATTAACCTAAGCTACAATATCCAGCCGTTGGTGTAGTCTCGGGTTCAAACTCCGGCTGGGTCATATAGATTAATAAAAAAATAATAAACATTTTCCCTATAATATATAATTAGTATAATATAATTAAATTAATATAATTAAATAAGTATATATGTCTTATAAATCATAATTAATATCATATTGTAATATACAATAATAAAATAATAATAAAATATAATTCTTGTGTAAGATAATAGATGGCGTGGAACTAAAAAAACGCCTAGTCTTGTACAATAGCTACAGCCGAGTAATCAACGGCTTAGTGAAATAATGATTCCAGAAGGCTTAGTCAAATATGAATGATAAATGACTTAGTGGATGCCCTATGCTCCTGTAGGAGTAGCAAAAAAAAGCTACAATATTGTCATTTCTATTGATTTTTATGTTATTGTTATCTAGAAAAAGATTTTTATTTTATATTAGAAATATAAACCAACATTATTATTAAATGTTTCTACTCATTCATTTTATTTTGGGTTTGAATAAAAATATTGTGGTTCTGGGAGTAATTAAATGACTGAACGGCTGTACAAAAGCTCCTAAAATCTAAAACGAAAAAAGTACCCAAAAAAATTCAAAAAAATTTCTTCTGTTTTAAAATGTTGTGTATTAAAATCAAATTTTTTTTTAAATATATAAAAATTAAATCTAATTCAGAACCTCATGTAAACTAAATATTCTGGAAAAATGGTCATATCTGATTTTGAATCCAACTCTAAAATCTCTCCTAATTTAGAATCTCACCTATACATATAAATATATATTCTGGAAAAAAGGCCAACCATGATTTTTTATTCCAACTCTAAAATCTGCTCTAATTCAGAATTTCGCATATACATAATATATAATTAATATTTTATAAAAGGCGTATAACTTCTTTGAATTCTGCTTTATAAATAAAATTAACTATAAAATTATAACTATAAACTATAAACTATATAACTATAAAATTAATATTTTTGGTTTGCCCACACGGAATACCTATTGCATACAAAAAAATTATATTTTGAAATTTTTATCTAAAAAATAGTGATTCTTAAAGGAGATGTCTAATTCCTCCTAATACAGAACCTCGCATAGACATACGATTCTATGATATACATATACTGTAAAATTTAGTTGTTTAATTATTAATTAAATATTATTACTCCAATTTTTTATTAATATAAAATTAAAAAATTTCCTGACTTCAGCACTGGGAAATTTGAATTAACTAAAATTATTGTAATCATAATATTTTGATGTTTATGTTTAAATTAGTCTGGACAGTTGAAGATGCAGCAAAAAAAATGTTCCACTCACCCAAAATAGTGTGGAAGCTTGCCATCGTGCTTTAAAAAGTATTATCAGAAAACATAATACTGGATTATACGAAATAATTGAATATTTAGGAAAAGAATTAATAGTTTCTAAATCAATAATAGAAAAAATAAAAGCTGGACATGTATTCCCAAAAAAAAAATTAAATATCAGACCTTATAAAAATATTAAACGCGTAATTAACAAACGAAAATGAACACCAAAATTACAATATTTAAAAAATATTGCTTATAATATTCATCTTAATGAAAATTGTTCTCATGTATTAGTTATATAATTTTAAATTTGAAATTAATTTTAAATTTTTAAATGAATAAAAACATTAATAGTTCTTTTGGATTTTTTTGCTGCAACTTTTTTTTTTTGGGATTCTGTCTTATTTGGGTATCATTGTGATTTTTTTTTGGGATTTAGGTGAACTTCCTTTTTTCTTTAACATATCGAAATTTGAGCTTACAACTAAAAATTTTAAACATTTTCAGAGTTAAATATATTTAATATTTTTTTTAACTTTTAATATAATTATGCCGCGATTTTACATTTTATAATTTAATAAGTTATTTTTTTTCTTAATTAAATATTTATTTCTTTTAAATTTATTTAGATTTTTGAAATTTCTATTATTTTTTTATTCTATTATTGTTTTTTTATTTCAATTTTGGAATTTTATTTTAAATTACAATCTAAATAGTAACAGTTCATAACAATATATCATTACAACGTATTTTAGCTTTAAATCTATGTTTATTATATTTTATTATACTAAATTATTGAAGTTTATTATAATATTTTAAACTTTTATTTACACAATCAATACATTTTTATAATCACTCAATTTCGCATCTTCATCTATACTCATTTTAATATTTTCATAAAAATTCGAAACTACACGATGAATTAGCGCTTGAAAAGAGTAAGTTACTCGAGTGTAACACCTACTATTTCCTTAAATAGATTACATTGGAATATTTCTCTCATTTTTAGTTTGACATTATCACTTTTCTTCCGTTTAATATTAATTGAAGTCAATATTGAAGTATTCCACAATTTTCATTTTCACTGCGAATTTTGAAATAACTTTTAATATCAACAAAAATAATCTTTTAATATAATAAAATAATAATAATAATATAATAAAAAATAATAATTTAGATTTATATACCCAGGCGGGAGATATAGACATATTACGTTAATTAGATTAGAAGTTATGTCACCCTGTAATAAAACAATGTTTTGAATATATTTTTATTTTCTTTCACACGCGCAAACTTACTTTTGCGCGCGTCAACATATTATTGTAACTTGTAACATGATCCTATCTTAAAATAACTGTACATTCCAAACTTCAATAATAATTTTCTCAGCACGTTGCATTGCAACGTGACTTATTAAGAATGTAAATATTCTAATATAAAAATGCATTGATTCTGCTACTGGACGTTGGTTCGATCAGAAGTTGTTTTGTTATATAAAAAGTTGAATAAATAAAAAGAAATTGTTTTGTTATATATAAAAATAAATAAATAAATAAAAATCTAATGTAAAACAAAATAATGTTATATATAAAAATAAATAAATAAATAAAAGTCAAGTATAAAACAAAACAAACAATATTTTTATTATTTCGCTTAATTATAAAAATATAAACGGCGCAGTCGGTAGGATGCGTCAACTAGTGCATACTTAAAAAATAACAAAAACAATAAATGAACGAAAATCATAAAATAATAAGTGAATGAAAATCACAAAATAATAAGTGAACGAAAATCACCAAAAAACAAAAATTGTACATACTATACAAAGTGCACCAGTTAGTATATGTCAATATACTCAAGGACGCAGAAAAAGAAAAACCTAGCAATCATCCGGCCGAAACAACAACAACAACCAATAGCTGAATCGAAGAGTACCAGGGCAACAACACCAGCAGTACAACAACCAACAAACCGTGAGTTTTTATTTTTCCAAGTTTTACCAATATAATAGATTAAATTAATAGAAGAAGTATATTTAAGTAAATCAAAATTCTTTGTGTTTTAAAGAGAATATTTTTTTTTATATATATAAACGTGCTTTAAATATCATCTGGGTAAAACTAAATTAAAGTCTATTTGAATCAAATAAATTTAAAGTAAAAGAATTAAATTTAAAACACCTAAGTATATAAATAATTTTTCATTGTTTTAAAATATTGCTAAAGACTATTATTTTGCAAAAGTTTGTTTAACTTTTTTCGTAATCACTATTAGCACTAAAATTTTAAAAGAAAATATATTTTTTATATTACATCAAATTTATTTTTTTTTCGTACTATAAAATCAAATAACCCAGTGTTAACTTATTAAATAAATTTTTCCAAGCGAATATATTACCTGAAAGAAAAAAAGAATAAAATTAAAATCAAATAATAAAATATTAAAACCATATGAAATATTAAATAAGTAATAAGTAGATATTAAATAAAAAAAAAAAAGGGGAAGCGTAAAATAATAAAAGAAATAAGTAGTATTAACTTCCAAAAAATAAATAAAACAATTTTTTCTTCATACTATTACTAATAATACAATTTTGTTTTCATATTAATAATTACTTTAAAATACATATTCCAAAATATATAGATGTTCGAAAATTTACAATCTAGCAAAAAAAATTATAATAAAAATAAAGCTTAAATAAATATTACAAAAAATAATTACATACTTATAAAAAAAAAATATATACAATAAACAATTTTTAATCAAAAAAAAACTATTAAATAAAAAAAAATAAAATAAGAAAAGAAAATAATAAATTACCTAATTTTAAATTTATACTTTTGATGAGAAGTAAACAAGAATTACAACCAGTCAAATTAAATAAAAATTACATTTCATAAATAAATTTTGTATAAATCGAATTTCCTTTTCATATAGTACTAAACTTTCATTTTGCCGTTTATGTCACAACATTTCGTAGCTATCGGAGTTGTTGACATACTTATAGAAGAATTATCGAAATTAAATTTAAATAGAAATACAGAAAATCGAATCATGACAGACCCAAAAAGCCTTACAATTGACCCACTTAAATATTTAGAACGTGTACCTGAATTTAATGGGAAATTCGGTACCTTACAAACTTTTATCGATTTAGTAGATCGGATCACACCTTTACTACTCCAATACGACGAATTCTCAAAAGGAATTTTCTCTGACATAATTAAATCAAAATTAACTGGAAGTGCCAGAGAAGTTATCGAAATCAATCATCAAGCTACCACCTGGGATGAAATTAAAAAAGTACTTAATAACAATTTTGGCGATAGGCTATCCGCTGACCAACTTTTTGACCAGTTAAGGGGCCAAACTTTTAAGACGAATGCTGTCGAATTTTACAACGACGTGAAAGCTATACTTAGAAGACTAAATACAAAAACACAGTTGGAATACCAAAACAATAACGACGAATTAGAAAGATATTTAAAAGCTAACGTTCAAAGTGCTTTAGATACTTTTAAAAATAAAGTTCCTGAACCCTTGAAATCAATCCTATCTTGCAGAGATCCTAAGACGTTAGAAGATGCAATGAAAATTTTATACGAATCGGGCTACGCTTTTTCGAATATCAATGTCAATCATAACTATACCCAAAATAACCATAACAGTAATCGTAATCGCCATAATAACAATAATCGTTACATTAGTAACAAAACATCCCAAAATCGTTCAAATAACATTCAAGACAATCCAAATCGTGATAATAATCGTAATTCTATTCGAAACCCCTCTAATAATATTAATAATAATGGTAATCGCTCAATCAGATATTTCAACAATAATACATCTCCAAATACAACGCACCAAAACGGTACCTCTAATCCCAACATTCTTCATAATAATAACAGAAGCCCACCTGGTGTGTACAATCATATAAATAATCAACGACCATTTTACAATAATTGGCAACCAAACCAGAACAGAAATTCTCACTACAACCCCAACTACCAAAACAATTACAATTCGCAAGTAGAACCCATGGATGTTAATAATCAGCAAACCATCGATATAGGAAATTTTCGGGAGACTGGCCAAACCGACTCACCTACATAAAAATAAAGGAATACAATTTTCTAATCGACAGTGGCGCTTCAAGCTCAATAATCCGACCAGACACTTTCAAGGAAATACCTAGAATACAACTAAAAAATTCAAAAATTTTGAGAGCATTGAAAAAAGATGTCTTAATAAATCAAGCAATAAGTATAAATATTTTTGAGGAATTCAAACCAAACAATAATGAAAAATTTGTATTTTTGGTTCATGATTTTCATGAAAAATACCATGGCCTTATAGGTAATGATATACTAATGCAAGGTAAAGCTGTTATCGACTACAAAAATAAAATTCTCATGATGAACGACACTCCAATAAAATTATACTTTAGTCACCAACCAGAAAATACCATATACCAAATCGAACCTGGGGAATATTATTATAAAATCCCTGTCAAACAACAAAAAGGTGACGCAATGATAGAAGAAACTAATTTAAATGCCGACGTTCGAATTCTAGAAGGTATTTATGAAGTAAACGACTTTCAAGCAAAAGCCAAAATACTTAACGTATGTGACCAACCTAAAATGTTCAATTTCAACGAACCATTCCCGTCCGCAGAAATAGACGAAATCTTAAATTTCAATAATTACGAAACAAACGAATACTTAACGTACAAAGACAGTAAAATTATTCCAGAAAAAATTAAAACCGACCACTTAAATAAAGAAGAAAAACTTCAATTAAATCATCTTATATCTGAATTTAATGAAATATTTTCTGAACAAATACCTCTCTCAGTTACCAACAAAATCAGACACAAAATTAATACTATAGACAACATACCAATAAAAAGCTAAATTTACAGATACCCATATATCCACAAAATAGAGATACAAAAGCAAATTCAGGAAATGTTGGAAAATGGAATTATCCAACATAGCAATAGTCCGTACAACAGCCCAGTTTGGGTTATTCCCAAAAAATTAGATTCCTCTGGCGAGCGGAAATACCGTCTTGTCATAGACTACCGTAAACTTAATGAAAAGACAATTGACGACTCTTATCCAATCCCTAATATTGAAGAAATATTGGACAAATTAGGGAAAAGTACGTATTTCTCTGTAATAGATTTAAAATCCGGATTCCATCAAATAGAAATGGAACCGGAAGACATACAAAAGACTGCATTCTCTGTTGACAACGGACACTACGAATTTAGTAGAATGCCTTTTGGGCTGAAAAATGCCCCTAGTACCTTTCAACGCCTGATGGACAATATATTGAGGGAAAATATAGGCAAAGAATGTCTAACGTACATGGACGACATTGTAGTGTTCTCAAACGGTTTAGAAGAACACATAAAAAACTTAAAAAAAATTTTCACAAAAATAAAATCAGCTCGACTTCGAGTACAACTAGACAAATGCGACTTTCTAAGAAAAGAAGTCGAATTTTTAGGTCACGTTATCAATGAACACGGAATACATCCCAACCAAAAGAAAATAGAGGTAATTAAAAACTACCAAATTCCAAAAACTCCAAAGGAAATAAAAAGATTCCTAGGTATCGCAGGATACTATAGGAAATTCATAAAAAATTTCGCCGAGATAGCAAAACCCATGACTCTATTCTTAAAGAAAAATTCTAAACTAGACATAAATAACCACAAATACATCCAAAGTTTCAACGATCTAAAAAAGAAATTAATATCAGCACCAATTCTTATCTACCCCGATTTTGAAAAAAATTTCGAAATAACCACAGATGCGAGTCATTATGCCATAGGTGGCGTACTATCTCAAGAAGGAAAACCAATCTCATACGTGTCTCGCACACTAAATGAGCACGAAATTAATTATTCAACAATCGAGAAAGAGCTTCTCAGTATTGTATGGTCACTTAAACAATTCAGACCATATGTTTTCGGTAGAAAAATTAAACTCTTCACAGATCACAAGCCCTTAGTTTGGTTACACAGTCTTAAAGAACCAAACAGCAAATTAATAAGATGGAAATTGCAAATTCAAGAATATGACTATGACATATCATACAAAAAAGGTTGTGAAAATAAGGTAGCTGATTTCCTAAGTAGAATAGACATAAACCAAAACGAAAATATCCCATTCCAAACTAATATTATAGAAACAGTTACGCCTTTAAATTTATACAAAAATCAAATTATAATAAACAAAATTAATTCGGGCTCTTTGCAAATCAAAACACGAAATATATTTAACAAAACCCTTAAAACAATATCCATAAAAGTCTTAGACGATATCACATTAAAAATGATTATCAAGAATCATTTTGACCCAAAACGAACTAACGCCATATATGTAAACGACGAAATATTTGATAAAATAAATCCTATCCTTCGCGAACATTTTATAAATTACAAAATTATTAGGAGTAAAAAATTACTGAAAAATATTACCAATGACGAAGAACTAGAAAATCTCATTCAAACAAAGCACTTGGAAAACAATCACCGTGGCATTAACGAAATTAACGAAGAAATGAAAAACGAATTCTATCACCCAAATTTAAAACTTAAGATATCAGAATTTGTAAATAACTGCGAAGTGTGCATTCTAGAAAAATATGAAAGAAAACCCCCACAGATTCCGTTAAAAATATCCGAAACTCCGAATAAACCTAACCAAATAATCCATATGGACATATTCTATTCCATAAACAAGTCATTATTTGTCACTATGATCGATAAATTCAGTAAAATCGCCATGTTTACTAAAGTACAAAATAGAAGTGAGGCAGAATTCAGAAGAGCAATTGCAAAAGTATATTAGCACATACGGTAACATAGCGAAAATAGTTACTGATAACGAATTAGGAATGAAATCCCATTTAATGAGAAAATTTTTGGAAGAAAATAATATCACAATCCACTACACTTCCAATTCAAATCACAACAGTAACGCAGACATAGAGCGCTTGCATAACACCATCAACGAGCACCTCAGACTATTAAAACATACAAAGAAAAATCTACCAATCGAAGAGCAAATGATTTTAATAAACGGGTATTACAACAATACGATACACTCCTCAACAAACAAGAAACCAATAGATTTCATTCAAGGTAAAATAACAGAAAGCGAATACGAACAAATCTACAACAAAATATTAGAAAAGAAAAACCGCGTTATTGAAAAAGCAAACGAAAACAAAGTCGACATATCTTTAGAAGCAGGAATCAACTACATTAAAGAAATAAGGGGAGGAAAAAATCATTCAAAATTCCGAAAAATAGACACCGAATTAACTGATGAAGAACACGTAGTCGACAAAGACACTGGCCATAAATATTATAAAACCCACGTTAGAAAACGAAAAAAGTTTCAAAACCCATTACATATCAGACTTAAAGTAAACACCAAAGGAAACTTAACAAAACATAGAAGTAAAATGAAAAATCTTATCTCAGGTCATTCAAGACAGAATAACAATTTATAAAATCCTACAAAATAACTATAAATTACTATTTACTAATATTTCCTTTTTTAAAAAAAAAAAAAACAAATCTCTTTTTAGGATCTTTCCACCATGAAAAAGTACAGCATACTAAGTCTCTACATTCTCTTCGAATTTGTCAATCTATCAACATCTCAGATAATAGATATTCAAGACTTGAACAATAATAAAAACGGACATATTAACTTAAAACTAGGAGAAGTAAAACTTATAACCAACTATAACAAAATCCTACACATAATCAACATTACAAAGTACGAAGAAACCCTTCAAGACATATGGACCAACATACAACCATTTTCAACTGAACTGAGTTCGAACGGACCAATATTTAATACAATAACTCACAACTACAAATCACTAGTCTCTAAAATAAAAAACATTATTCCTCACAAAAGAAACAAAAGAGGACTTGTAAACGGAATAGGAAAAGTGCTAAAGTACATAACAGGCACGATGGACAGCGACGATGAAATTCAAATACGTAACAAACTACAAGCTTTAACAGATAACAACAAAATGTTAATAACAGAAAACAATAAACAAGTTAAAATAAACTCTGACCTAATTGAACAAACTTACAACATTACAGAACATATCAAGAATCAACAACACACAATAAGAAAATTCGTAACAAATTTAACTAATGAACTCAACAATAAAATATCTAAAATGGAACACCAAATGGCACTTATGGAGTGCATGTATCAAATTAATTACGACATTACCTTACTCAGAAATCACATTGACGATATTGAACAGACACTACTAATGAGCAGATTAGGAATACTATCAAAAAATATACTAACAGACGAAGAATTTAACATAATACAAAACTTGGACATTCTGACAAATATCAAAATTAATATAATAACATTCGGAAACGAAATAGTCATAATTCTATTAATACCAAATTTTACTAATAAACTCTATTCTAAAATCTTAATAGAACCTTTACCTACTAAAGACAATAAAATTTTATATATAGGAGAAAAGGAAATTCTGATCGATGAAAATAAAAATATTTATCACTCAAATGTAATTCAAAATCTAAAGAAAAACTTAAAAGATATAAAAGATAACTGTACATATAATATTTTTAATAATAAGGAAGCTAATTGTATGTTTAAAAATTTTTTCGAACAATCTATTACAGAAATTAAAAATGGTCTTATAATTATAAAAAATATTAAAAGAACACAGATATTCCATAATTGTAATAATTTTGAAACCTTCATTGAAGGTACTAATTTAATAAGATTCGAAAAATGTCAAATTAGAATTAATAATTTAACATATAAAAATTTTGAAATCGAAATAAAAGACCATATAATTTTACCTACTTTAAATGTAATTATAAAAAGAAATGTCAATAATAATGAATTGTTAAACTTTGAAGAACTGCATGTAAAAAACATTAAAAATAACAGAGAACAAATTAAAGAAATCTTGTATACTAATAAAATTGGAAATATTGTAAATTATGTAACTAAAATAATAATAGTAATAATTATAATTGTACTATTAATTCAAATTGTAAAGTTAAAAAATTGTTATAAAAACAAAACAATCAAGATAACTTCGTCGGAGCCTCCGTCAAAGGGTGGGGAAGTTATGTCACCCTGTAATAAAACAATGTTTTGAATATATTTTTATTTTCTTTCACACGCGCAAACTTACTTTTGCGCGCGTCAACATATTATTGTAACTTGTAACATGATCCTATCTTAAAATAACTGTACATTCCAAACTTCAATAATAATTTTCTCAGCACGTTGCATTGCAACGTGACTTATTAAGAATGTAAATATTCTAATATAAAAATGCATTGATTCTGCTACTGGACGTTGGTTCGATCAGAAGTTGTTTTGTTATATAAAAAGTTGAATAAATAAAAAGAAATTGTTTTGTTATATATAAAAATAAATAAATAAATAAAAATCTAATGTAAAACAAAATAATGTTATATATAAAAATAAATAAATAAATAAAAGTCAAGTATAAAACAAAACAAACAATATTTTTATTATTTCGCTTAATTATAAAAATATAAATATTAGACACGGAACTTAATTTAACATGCAGCTACCACAATTGAACCTACTTAAAAATTGAGTTTTAACCTTAAGAAAATCTTATGAAGAATTTTTCTAGTTTTATTTTTGTTTTTACAAACAATTCACATTTTTACATACATAGGTATTTTTAATTTAAGTTTTCATTGTGAAAAATTCATGGAAATATCATAATATGCTTTTCATGTGTATAATTATTCCGCGAAATTTTAACACTCTCAAAAAACAATGAGAAGAAAAGCTTGTTTTAATGAAATAACTTTCGGGTAATAGATATAAAAAATATTCAGAATTAAATAAAAGGAACGGAATATTCAAAATTCAGTGATTGATATCTCTGTGATTTATTACGGTGATTCAAATATAAGAATCACTGTTAGTAACAATGATTTGAAAATTACTAATTTTTCAATCCGTGACGTGTTCGTTTGGATATTATTACTTGGCGTTTTTGACTTAAAGTTAAAGAACTTAATAGATTATAATCATAAAAAACAATTTCTGGACAAGTATAAACTCTGATTTATACTATATATAGAGTCTCAAATTTCATGTTATTTGTGATAATTCAGTTTTACAAGCTCTAGTTGAACGTTGTATAGTGTATATTATACATAACATTTTGTATTATGTATAACCGTATAACTTTGTATAATAATATATATGGATAATATGAATGGTTACCCAATTTGAAATGATCTGATGGTGGTAATATACCATCTGATGATTTTGGCAATCATTATTTAGTATATTGTTCCTTGAAATCCATATTTTTTTTGCAAATTAAATTCTGATAATACATTAATGTGACACATAAATTAAAATTGTGAAAATATTACCTCATATCAATAATGATTACAAATTAATTTGACAATATTTAATTAAAAAAATTAGAAAACAAATTCATTTCCTAACAAAATAAAGCTGATTTCTTTTCAGATAAATAACTTTATTGAATTTTGTTTTTTTAATAGTTTTATTTAATAATTTGTTTTTTTTTCCATTTATAAATATAGGAAAAATAAGTTTGTAATTATTCGAACAAATTTATTTGGAGTACAGGTTGGTATAACAAAGAAGAAAAAGGGACGTGTGGTACTAAAATCAAGCTAATCATGTTGTATGTCATAAGTGCGACTATGGGTTATCTGAAATAAAGCAGAAAGAAATAAAGCCAAATGGCACTTTTTAGTACATTTTCAAAAAATTTAAAAAAAAGTGCTTATTAGTTTCACTATATCCGTCCGTCTGGGTGTTTACAAAACTTCTACACTGTTTGAAATAAAGCAAGGAAAATTTAACTACAGATAGGCATCTACAATGTTCGAAAAAGCCCTATTTTTAAATTATAACACAGGTTCTATAACATATATTATCAATCTGAAAACGGCAAACGATAGCTGGTTTTATAAACTTTATAAATATATATAAAATAAACATGTAGCTTTTCCATGCGATCTCTATTTTTTCTCTATTTTTTCATACCAAAAAAAAAAAATTGAACAAAAGCCAATAGTATCTTACCAAAATTTATTTTTCAATATATCTACTTCTTACTCTAAGCGGATTAGCTC
This sequence comes from Poecilobothrus nobilitatus, assembly GCA_947095535.1. Classification (NCBI taxonomy): domain Eukaryota; kingdom Metazoa; phylum Arthropoda; class Insecta; order Diptera; family Dolichopodidae; genus Poecilobothrus; species Poecilobothrus nobilitatus. Next base: position 191,293,791 of record OX352772.1, read on the forward strand.
TAAGGAAATATGCTTTTTTGAAAACCCTTTGTTTTTTCCATTGCCTGTTTTACTTTATTTCAAAACGCATTTAAAATAAAGCCGAAAAATAAAATATTTGTTTTCGGCTTTATTTCAAATGGGTGTTGAAATAAAGTCAAAATTAAAAAGAAATAAGATCAAAAATCAGTTTACACTTTTTTGGCTTTATTTCAATACCACATTTGAAATACCACGAAATCAAATACCTTTTATATTCGGTTTCATTTCATTTTTAAAAAAGAAATAAAGTTACAATTAAAATGAAATAAAGACAAAAATATTATTAACAGATTATATCAATTTGAATTTTAATTAGGGATTTTAGAGTTGTATTCAAAATCAGGGTATTTTATTTTCTAGAATTTATACTGTAGGTATATATAAATCTCTTGGAAAAAGGGAATACCTGTATTTTGAATGGAAGCCTAAAATCTATCTTAATTGACCCCTCTTCTACGTCCCGCCGTAATGCCATTGGCGGAAACTTTGACGGCAGTGCGGGTATTTTTGAATAAGTAAGGATTTTAGAGTTGAATTCAAAATGAGGGTATTCCCTTTTTCTAGATAATTTATGTATGTGTAAGTATATGTGAGATTCTGAATTAAGAGCGATTTTAAAGTTGGTTACAAAATTGGTGACAGTGCGAGTTATTCGCCTTTTACAGAATGTGTATACATATGTTAATTATGTACATGTGATATTCTGAATTTGAAGGATTATATACATATTCTGGAAAAATCGTATAACTCTAATTTTGTAACCAAATCTACAGTATTTTCTAATTCTTAATCTCGCAAATACATATGTATATAATAATCTTTTGTAAAAGGCGTATAACCCTGATTTTGAATGCAATTCTAAAACCCCTCCTAATTCAGAATCTCAAATATAAATATACATTTAAAAATATTTTAGAAAAAAAGAATACTATGTTTTTGAATACAACTCTAAAACCCATCTTAATTCAAAATCTCTCGTATACATAAATATAAATATTCTGAAAAAGTGTAGAAATTCTGATTTTGAATCGGATTTTATGTCAGTTAGAAAGTCAACGTAATGAGTCGCAGGGTCATAAAACCCTAAGCGACCCACAAATGGAATCATAAGTTCCCTTATGGAACGCAGGATTGAACTATTAGATTATATGTCAAATAATTCGTTTTCCTTACCAGCGTATGTATTTAACTGCTTGTACATTAACATGTAGACATTTTATCATGCGGACCTTCAACGGAGCTGTTTAAATAAAACCAAATACCCAAACTTTGAAAAAAAAAGATAATCATATTTTAATATTTTCAATTACATATGTATTACATCAATGTTTGTTACAACGCATAATTAAAAGCTAAAATTAACCGGTAATGAAAAGATCAAGAGTTTTCAAAAAAGCTCATTTCCAAAATTAAAAAATATTTCATAATAATGTTTAAGTAAAGACTACATAGGTATGTTAAAAAATATATTAGGTAATAATAATATAAAAATTAAAAAAAATCATTAGAAAAATGTATTAATAAGAATTGGAAACAAATCAAATCACACTGCAATTTCGAAGTCAAGTCAATTTAAAGGTAACCCTATAGTATTAAGAAAAGTTGTTAACAGCAATAAAACTATAATATAGAATTTTCAGTTTTTGAGCCTCTATTAAACGGGGCGACACAAAAATATTTTCTGAAATGCCTCATACTTATTCCAAAGATCTAACTTCTCTCAAAACTTCAAGTTTCTTAAACAATTTAGAAAATAGAAGGGGTCAAAAATTTTGCAAAAATTGAGTTTCGCATAACGTCAAATTAAAATACCGGGTATAGCAAACCTATATGTTCATTTTATATATATTTCGAAAGCTTATAAAAGTATTTCCTATATACAATATACCTTATACAACTTCTGTCATAACAATTTAAATATAGAGTCTTTCTGAACTTTGGGGTAGCTCCGTAACGTTTGGAGCTATAGAAAAAACTGTTTCATAAAATTATTTTTTTGCCCTACTTATTCGTAGTTAGAATTTCTTTGCTTTATTTTAAACGGTGTTGAAGGTTATTTTAAACTTTGTAAAGACGTAAACGGACGGACAGGCAGAGAGACGAATAGAGTGAAATTAAAATGCAAAATTTTCAAAATTCTTTTAAAAATATGCTAGAAATATGGTACTCAAAAAAATAATTTATCTTACTGTTTGATAAGAGTTTTATTTTATCAAATAAACTACAATATTTTTCCCAATTTAGTTTTTTTTAACTTTATGATGAACTTTTAAAAGTTGAGGTTAGAGTCTTAAAATCGCTTTGTTAATTTACATTTTATATATTTAACAATTTCTTGACACAAATATGTGACAAAATTCAACATAATTAAAAGCAGTTTATAGATTGATTTTTTTTTTTAATTAATTTGGATGTACCAATAAAAGGCCTTTTTAAGACAAATATGAATTTTGTAGGTGGGCGTGGTTTAAAATTCAATCTGTAACTTGCGCTTTACAATTCAGTTAAATTAAATTAGTTTTTTGCCAGTATAATTTCTTCTATCCTATAATATAAATACTTTCACACACCTCTTTCAAATACATTTTTTAAAATTTAATAAATGAAAATTTTGAAAAAAGTTAACGCCCATAATAAAGAATTCATTTTATTTGAGCAATGGAACCTTTAAAAAAATCAAATCGATTTATAAAAGCAATCTATATGAAATATTAAAGAGATAGCGGTAGTAAAAATAAATTATAATGTTGGACAGAAAAAGAAAGAAAAAAAACTTGAAAAAATTTATAAAAAGATAAACTCTCCCCTCATTTATTGAAATGCTAAAATAAAATGATTTTTTATTTTAGCATTTCAATAAATGAGGGGAATAATATGACATTTGCATAGGAATGGATTTACTAATTTTCAGGTTTTGTATGATACCATATTCTTTTATATGTATGTGTAAATTTTAATGGAAATAATGTTAATCATAAAAAGAAACATAATAAGTTATATACACATGAGTTTATTTCTATATAGTTTTTAATTTAACAGTCGTTTATAAGAAGGTAATCGGTGCGCGCTAATTAAAAAGGCATTATTAAAAGTGAAGTGTTTATTATATGTTATTATCATTGAACGTATTTCATATGTGTTATTATATGTATATAGAATAAGAATTTTTCGTTTAGAGTTATTATAAACGAAATAATAGAAATAATAAATGTTTTATGAAAAATGAAAAAAAAATTATGATAAATTTACACATCCATGTCAACAAATATATTAATCATATTGTCTTATTATCGTATTACTATAAAATTTAACCAACAGTAAAGTGTTTTAACGAAATTCAAAAATAAAAATTTAACCGTTGCTAAAACTACGTAGGTAACCTAATACAAATGGACATTAATTTTGCAATATATATCTGTATTTATTGACAAAGTGGATTTAATTAAAATTTAATTGAAAATACTCATTTTATTTATTTATAATTATTATTAATTATAATTTATATTACATGCTTTCCTATAGATGTATATATTAAAGTAAATTTATTTAAATAAAAAGAGCTTAAATTTAACGTTATATCATTCATTAACTTATAACTTTATTTTGTTATAAAGAAATCACATTAACACAACATTATAAAACAGCAGTATTCCTTATTATTGAAACTTATTTTTAATTTAAATAAATTTAAATAAATTTAAATAATTTTAATTTAAATAAAAATTATAATATAAAATGTAAAATTTATTTATAATTTGTGTCTAATTTAATTTAACTCTTCAAGATTTTGATAAAATTTTAAAATTTAAAATTTGTTAAAAAATTCCGGCGCGTAATAAAATTATTAATTATAACCTATTAAATTATGTAATTTTGTGTTTTTAAATTAATTCATAATCATAATCTCGCATTAATACTTGTTTAAAATGTTTGAAAGAAACAGATATAATCGTACCTTTTTTTATTATATTATATTTTGTTTATAAAAATTATGTACACGTAGTTACTGAATATGTATAAAAGCACAATTGAAACAATAATCAAAATCATATGATCAAATTACACATTATACTTTTGATATAGCAAAATTATTTAATGGAAGTAATATAATTAATATACATCATAAAAACTACAATACATAAATTATCTAAAACTACATAGATAATTATCATGTAGTATATTCCTAAAAGATAAAATAGATTCTATGTAAAATATAGATCATAACATAATATCATCATAAAATAATTTGTATAAGAAAATTTGTATATTAGTAAGACTTTAGACTATAATATTGCCTTTAGTTTTAAGTTTTAATATAAACCAAAAGTATAAGTGAAGATTGAATTTTATCAATTTCTTTTTTCAATAAAAATGTATGGATTAGATATTTCTATATATTAGGAGAGTAAGTTTTAGAATACTTTTTTGTTTTTTTAAATATATTTTTGTATGTTTGTAAAGTGATAAATTGTAATTGACTATAAATTATAATAATAAAATAAATTATATATAAAATAAAATTACGTGTGTAATACTAGAAAACAGAATTGGATTGGAATCATAAAAATATAAATTTATAAACCTACATAAGTTATGTAAATTAAATAAGTCATTAAATTAATAATATTTATTTGATCTAATTTGATCGGATTCAATAATTGCTTCCCTTATTTCTACTTGGTTTAGTAAAATCTTAATAAAGTATTCGAAAAATTTAATTTTTGTTGTAAGTTTAATTATAATTAGATTATTATTAGGTATACATAATTTATATATTTAGATTCTTATTTTTTTTAAATAATAATTTAAATAATGTGGTTTAGGTAATTAGATAATAAAAATTATTTTTTTTTTTTTTAATATTTAAATTCAACTCATTCTTGATTACGATGTACACAAATTAATAAAATTAAATTTAAAATGTACCTATTCACATTTTTCTTTTTGAATTAGTGCTTGCAAAAATAACTACAACTAGAATATTTTAGTATAGCATTATATCAAAAGCACTTCACTAGTCTAATTAATATATTTAATAAGGTACTTTAATAAGGTTTTAAAACTATTTTTTATTTGTCCTAGAAGTACTATAAATTTTAATATGTTTTCTTAATTTTTATTATACTTATCTCATTCAATTTTTAGGTTAATTTAATATTAATTTGTCATACACTTTAATGCATTTCTTTAAATATCACTTAATTTTATTCACTTATACGTTAAAATTTTAGAATTAAATAACATATACATTAGTAGTATAACATAAAATAATTAATTAATATTTTTTATGTGTTAATTTGTCTAAATTTTATTTTTTCTTATAACCATATTTATAAATTGAAATTAAATGGCCTTTATAAATAACTCATATTATTTTGATTAACGATTTTTGTTAAAAAATTAAGTTAAGAAAAATTATAGAATTATATTTAAAGCCTTTATGTTTTAATGAAATTGTGGAAAAAAATGTTTTTTTAATTTTATATCAATATGCATTTAAGTATCCAATTTCTATTTAATAAATTCATTAAATCTGTAATTTAATTTAATGAAACTATATTAAACATAAGTGACTGTGTTTCTAATTTTAAATTTAAGTTTTACGTAGTAAAATCGAAATGGCAGTATCCTGCCCGGAGGTTATGTACGGTGCATATTATCCATACTTATACGGCCGAGCCGGTCCAAGCAGATCATTTTATCAATATGAAAGAGTAAGTATTTTGTTATATTTCCATTTTTAACCTATATTTACATTTTTTAATCATGTATAATATTGAAAGTTAGACAAAATTTTTGACTGTACTTCTGGATAAGTCATGTGCACGATTTCGTTGATTCCTTCATTTTACTTTAGAGCTCAGTTCGTGCAACCCTTATTGAAGAGTTCTAACGGTTCTTTGAAAAATTAAGTAGTTAGCTCACTTATAGTTAGCTCACTTTATAGTTAACTCACTTATAATTAGTATAATACATATAATTAAATTAAAAATAAGTATAATATGTCTTATAAATTATAATTAACTAGATAAACCCGGCGTAGCATACGCCAGTCTTGTAATCTTGAAATAATATTGCAGTCCGGGTATCTTAGTAATCTAGAAATAATATTGGTTTTTCGTCACTTTGGCTCATTTTGTCACTTTTTTAATGAAATAAAAAAAATTTCTTTCTCTTCTAATATAGTTTTTATTTATCTTAAAAATGTTTTTTGTGAACATTTGTGTTTTTCGTTTCATCAATTAGAATACTTAACTTTTTACAGTAAAAATAAGAATAAATTTAAATAAAAGTAAAAACGTAAATAACAAAACTAAGAAAACTAAAGAAAAATTTTGTAGAGGGGGTTTGGTGGTGACAGCTCCCCGTTCCTTCAACAATAATCTTTGTCTCATAAAAATGCCTAAATTCGTATAAAATTCACAATTTTTTTTTGTGAAATGTCAAAACGTATGTGTCGGCATACTGTATTGGGTTTTGTATTGGGTCGGATTTTGAAATTGGGTTTTTCATTTTCGTGATTACGTACCCAACTCTATAAATTTTTTATTTTTTTTATTTTTTTTTCTGTTATGTGCAGTTTTAGTTTTGGTTATGAAAAATATTATTGTTGCTATTTTAATTTGAGAATTTGTGTAAATATACCTGTATATACTCCAGGTGAATTTACTATCAACATTTTTAAAGTACCGTTGCAGCCATTCAATGACATTTTCACGAATAATATGTAATAAAAATCAGGCACAACACTGATTCAAAAGTAATCTAAACTTTTTATTGCTTCAACCTTCTAATGGATAAATTTTTTCTTTGTGAAAATTAAAACTAAAATAAATATGTATTAAAAAAGATATCAGTTATAAATAATGTTATTTTAAACAGTTTGAATTAAACAAAGTAAATCAAAAATCCAATCATTCTTATATTTTGGCCACCTGTAAGCGGTGTCATTATTTGATATTTAGTTAAATTATTTATTAATTTAATTGGCGGATACAGTTAAACATGATGTAATAGTTCAATATTTCTTTTTTAAGTTAATGTATACAACAAAATACTATTTTATTACTTATTTATTAAAAATTACAAAATAAATTTTCAATATTGTCATCGGTTATTGGCCACATGTTTCAATTATTGGCCTATATAAAAATCAATTATTGGCCTATGTAAAACAGCAATGATTGGCCACCAAAACATATTAGAAAAAGGATTAATTAAAAGACTTTGTATTAATAAAAATAAAATACTTTATTTCAATGAACATTTGCTTAAATTAAAAATGCATTTCATGAAAATAAAATTAAAATTAAAATATAAAAAATATAAAAAACAATATTAATTAAATTGCACTTTTTTGCAAGCATCGCATTTATAAGATTGCATCATTTCAAATTTGTCAGCCTTCTCAGCACTTTTTTTAAAAATGCACCGATTGTGGTATATTCGATTGCAGGATGCGTATTTAATTCCAACTTTAACTGATGTAATAATGAAAGTACAAATATTGCATAATTTTCCTACAACTTTTAAATTGTTGGAAAAGTATACTTGTGTCTCATCCGGTAGATTTGCAGTTATAATATTGTCAAATATTATTGTTTCACCAGGTACATTTGGTATTTCATCAAATATTATTGGCGTTTCATCAGGTATTATTGGATTTTCTATATGTATTGTTAGCTTTTCCATATGTATTATTGGCGCTATTTCACGTATTATTAGAGTTTCGTCGGTTATTATTGTCGGTACATCAGGTATTGCTGGTAATAAAGTTTTTTCGATTTCACTTTTTTTGATAATGGTTTTGTTTTTTTGGTTAGTGTTTGTTTTTTTTTGCTCCTTTTTCATTAGTTTTATCTTTTTTCTCATTTCTGTATCCATCTATCCTGTATCCATCCATCTCGAGTTGCCTTATTTTCAGTTTTTGTTTTGTTGCATTTCTTTTTGCCTAAACGTTGAGGAGATTCTGGCCAGTCTAATATTTGGTTCAATGATTTTTGTGACTCATTTAGTACGTTTGTTATTTCAGAACTTGAATCTAGATATACTGAGGATTTTCCAATATTTCTACAGGATCTTTTGAAATGCAGTTTTTACCAAATTCAGTATCCAGACTTTCAGTAAGTATCCAAAGCGAATAAAAAATATTTTGAGAATCTTGTATACATAAAGTTGTCGAAGTGGTAAAATATCAAGCTTCCTAAAAAGAGGAAGACTAGGGGATACACGACTTTTTTTTACTAAAAGTCTGGCAGCATGCTTCTGAGATGTTAGTAAAGGGTAAATTTTATTAGAGTAAGCGACACATGAAAGTCCATATTGAAGTTTAGAATTACAAAGAGCAAATTATACCATTCTAAGCATTTTTAAAGAACAGTAGAAACTAATATGATAAATTTGCCTTACTTATCTATTTAAATGATTTCTCAAGTAATTAGAATGCTCTAATCAGTTTAGTCGGTGATCTATTGTAACGCCTAGGTATTAAAATGAAGTTACGTTTTCGATTTTAAAACATTTAGAACAGCAATTCACTTGCTCATTATATGACACATCATTATCAGCAATTGGAAATTTAGAACAGTTAAAAGAATGATAAAAGATGCTACAATCATCAGGAACATTGCCCGTTAAGGTAAACAACATGAACTTAGTTTTAGAACTTATAGCTAACTTATGCATAAGAAACCATTTTCTTATTAAATCAAGATCAAAGTTTATCAGAAGCAATATTAAATAAATTAGTATTACTATAAGAAAAAGAAGTATCATCAGCAAAAGCTGTAGGTTTTCCTTTAAAATCCTATCTGAAGAGTGAATCAAGAGAGTGTTTTCCTAACTTTTTCTTTTTTTTAACTAATCTAAGGAGCTTATTAGTAATCCAAGGTTTTAGGTTTTTACTTTATTTCTGATCGTAGACAAGCTGGAGCAAACAGCTATATGATGGCTTAAAATTTTACTAAAGTTATGACAGGCAATAAATGGATTATTAGTATTGTATACGCTACACGAAGATTCATAAGTTATATAATATTTAAACATACGATAATCAATTTTATAGAAATTAGTTTTCTTAAGACTTGTATATTTACATTTTTCAGCTATATAAGGCAAACTTAAATGTATCATGTAGTGATCCGATAGTTTAAGATTTAAAACATCTACATCAATTGCTTGTCTGACACCCTTCTTAAATTTTATAAAAACATGATCAAGACATGTCATAGAACGAAAAGGAGTAGGTTCCAAAATAAAAGATTCGAAACCAAAAAACGCGAGAGAATTTACATAGTCCATAACATAACTATTAGAAAATCACTTAACAAGACAACATTTTTATGCTACACATTAACTACAGATAAAAAATTTGCAAGTTCTAAATTAAAATCGACAACACATTACTATGTAATCTATATATGCATACAAAGTAATAAGTTCAAATCCCTATCTTGCACACAATTTGTATAATATCACAGCCGTTAAGATTAGTTCTAAAACACTCAGAATTTATGTCACTTCTGTAACTCTAATTTCACCCGCTGCATAATTTTCATTACAAGTAGCATTAAAGACATAATTTGGAATATTGTAATTACTAAATTAATTTCCGTAAATCCAGATTTCGCTTACAAAAAGTAGACCAGACAATGCATCCAGCGAATTTAAATAAACGACTAAGGAATCATAATTTACTCGTAGACTTCTTATATTCTGATGTATCTAAAAAAACTCTAAAAAAATTTTTATCACAAACATTAACAGAAACGATGTTAAAGCTGTCATTGATTAGATTAAAATTTGTATTTATATTACTAGACATTATAATTTAGATATAAATTATGCAACGTATAGTTGCAAATCTTCCAAATCACTAAAAGATCTAACACATATAACCTTATCATTTTCCTGTTTTTTTATAAATAAATTACAATTTTTATACCATAAGTACTTATAATTTTTTTCCTGCTTAACCTTTTTTGCTGCTACAAAAAGAGAACTGGTGGGACTGGTAAAACTTTCATTGATGAATGTTTTTTCTTTTCTAGCATCACCAAATATTTCGGCATTCAGTCGTCAGCCTTCTTTGAAACTTTTTTTTTGCATACAAAAACTTTTGTTTCTCGGCTAATGAAGAAAATGCACACACAACACTCGACTAGGGTTTTCACTGCTATTACTGTCACTAATTCTCTTAATTGTTTTTACAAAATAATTTGCTATTTGTTATTAGTGAGATTAATATTTAATCCATTTTTAAAGATTTTTTCTGCATATTCTGAAGCATTCTGGTTAGTAATATTTTTAACACCAATAATATCAATCATGTCTGCTTTTTGTTTTTGTTCCAGCTGATTTTATTTTCTAGATAAGAAACTTTGTTTATCAACAATACGTTTTTTTCTTGCAACTTGTTGATGGAATCAAGATAGTCAGTATTTATTTTTTTTATATTCATAATTTCATCATAGAGAAGTTCAATAGTAATTTTATTACTGATCGAATGTCGCTGTTCATTTTCCATTAATTTAATTGCATCCCAACACATTGTTGATGTTGATAACTGTTGCTGATTAATAGTATTTACATTACTCACATCTGTATTTGTTAATGTAGATTGTTGCTGTCTATCAATAGGAGCTTCAGTTACAGGCAAGTAAGAAAAAGTACGTTTAATAGATGTACATTTCACACATCTAAATTTACTGCCGCTCTCATTGTAATATTTAACATCAATATTAATAATATTTAGACACCCACAATAATAAATGTAATTATTACAATCACAGAAAGTAATTTTCGCGGGATTTTGCCTATCAACTTTTTCTTTGTAAATTATACAGTGCATTATGATGTAAAATTAATTGCTCTTAATATATTCTAAATTATTCTTTATATATTTTAAATTAAAACGAGAAAGAATACAGTTGCCTTTGTCAACTCTTAGATACCCGTACTAACCGTTAGTATGTTCAGAGCCTGTCACTCTGCTTACAATATTTTTTGTTTTAATTTTTTAGTATTTTAAAATAATTTGGGTGAATTTTATAATTTCTAGAACTATGGGTTGTACATATGTATATTCAAACTATATGTTTATACATTCTTCAAAAGCAGATTCTAACCTTCCACATAACGATTATTAATCCAAAACTTTTTCAAATATTCTATACTACCATTTAATACTAAGCGGTAAATGTATATTAAATTTACTTAGTACAAAGTAGTAAATATAATTTGAAATCTTATATTATATTAATGCGCACATAGTATATTTATATTATTATAAGTATATCGCCATACATTGCAATATTTCTTTAAAAATATTGCCATTCATAGAATAGTTTCTTTTAAGTACAATAAAATACATATATGTATGTAAATACGGTGCTATATAATATACATATATCTATACTATTATCATTCATTCATCAGTGATATATACGATATGTAAATAAACATGATATTATATAAGTATGTATGTATGTATATCAATATCATATAAATAAAAATTCTTCAAGCAACCGTTATGTTGTTTATTTATTTACATTTTTTTGTACTACGCATTATATCCTCAACAATTTCAAATTATCGAGAAAACAAAATGCAAAAAATTCGTTAAAGAAATTTGTTAGAAAATTTGAAAAAATCAAGTAACACTTTTGTCAATTATAAAGTAACCCTATATTAAAAACAGTTGTTAACAGAAATAAGAGTATAATGTTGAAGCTTTAATTTTTATGTATTACTTCAAAAAAAAGTTGACAGGTGTGCAAGTTACAGGTGTTTAAAAATAGGAAATTTTTAGTTTTTGACACCTTACAGCTCCTAAACGGGGTATGATACAAAAAAAATTTCTGAAATGACTCATACTTATTTTCAAATATCTAACTTCTGTCAAAATTTTAAGTTTCCAACTTAAACCGTTTAGAAGATATAAGGGTTAACGGATTTTGCAATAATTCAGTTTCGCGTAACGGTAAATTAACACAGTATAGCACAAGTATATATTTATTATATACTTATTTGTAAAGCTCATAATATCGCCAATCAATTTGAACTTTCAGATTGAAGATATACCTTATAAAGCTTGTGTTATAACAATTTAAATATAGAGATTTTTCGAACTTTGGGGGGCTGTAGCTCCTTAACGGATGGGGCTACAAAAAATTAATGTTAACATAAAATTAATATTTTTATTAGCAGTTAAAATTTCATGGCTCTATTTCAAAAAAATTGTGAAGATCCAAAAGTTAATTGTTCAGGAGCAACCCGAATTTTGGGTCGGAACTCAACCAAAACAAGTAAATGTAACAGTAAGTCGATGCAACCGACTTATTAATACCCTACACCTAAATAATTCGAATTAAATTAAAAATCCATAAGTTTTTTTGGCAGCTACTTGAACTTCTTCCCTTTTCTGTCTTATTCAACTCGAATTTCAGGAACGTAAAAGAGGCATCCTCTTGAAATATGTTTGACACCCTTGTAAAAAATTTTAAGTTTCTATCTTTATTAATTTCGAAGATTGTTAGTCCTTGGGAGGTGTGTGTCAGGTACCTGAATTGCTACTCCAATTCATCGAATCCATCTCAGGAACGTAAAGAAAATATGCCAGAACACCATTGTACTAAATTTAAAGGTTCTACTTTTGTTGGTTTTGGAGATATGCTCTTTGCCCTTGTGCTCGTCCGGAAGTTTACAAAATACGAAACCATGGTTCAAATTCTTTGAAATGTCACTTTCCAATTTTACAGAAAAGGAAACATAACAGAACACCTTTGTACTAAAAATAAAAGTTCTATCTTTGTTGGTTGTGGAGATATACTCGTTTGGTCTGGGGCTCGTCCGGAAGCTTCCAAGATTTGAACCCATGGACCAAATCCTCACAAATTTCAGAAACATAAATCAAACATGAAGGAAAACCATTCTGTCTAATTTAAAGGTTATATCTTTGTTGCTTTTGGGGATAATATCATTTGCTCTGAGGCTCGTTCGGAAGCTTCCAAAATCCAAACCCATGGACCATATCCTCTTAAATTTCGGAGACATAAATCAAACGGGAAGAAACATCATTGTACAAAATTTAAAGATTTTATCTTTGTTGATTTTGGAGATAATCTCGTTTGCTCTGGGACTCGTTCGGAAGTTTTCAAAATCCGAACCCATGGACCAAATCCTCTCAAATTTCAGAGACCTAAATCAAACATGAAAGAATACCATTCTGCCAAATTTAAAGATTATATCTTAGTTGTTTTTAGCGATAATCTCATTTGCTCTGGGGCTAGTTCGGAAGCTTCCAAAATCCGAACCCATGGACCAAATCCTCTCAAATTTTAGAGACTTAAATAATGAAAGAACACCACTCTGTCAAATTTGAAGGTTATATCTTTATTGGTTTGGGAGATAATCTCATTTGCTCTGGTGCTCGTTCGGAAGCTTCCAAAATCGAAACTCATGGACCAAATCCTATTAAATTTCAGAGACATAAATCGAACGGGAAGGAACATTATTGTACAAAATTTAAAGGTTCTATCTTTGTTGGTTTTGGAGATAATCTCGTTTGCTCCGGAATCATTCGGAAGCTTCCAGAATTCGAACCCATGGACCGATTTTGTCCAGATTCGAACTTAGCCTTTCTTAACCTAACCTACTATATAAATTTCATCAAGAAAGCTTTATTAGTTTTTAAGTTATCGTGCGAACGGACGGACGGACGGACGGAGATCGTTAAATCGACTCAGGAGGTTATCCTGATTCAGAATATATATACATGTCCATCTCTAACTCGCTTCCTTTTGGTGGTTACAAACACCATACCAAAGTAAATATACCCCATACTTTAGGTGTAGGGTATCAAAAATAGGGAACCTACAAATTGCTCCCAGAATATTTTGTGTAAATTTCAAGATTGTAACTGTCTTAGTTTTTGAGTTAGCGTACTGAATAGAAATTAAAATATTAAAATTAAAATTTATGATTATTATTGAATAATTCTCTCAACGTCCTAGAACTACACAAGAACTACACAAGAACTATCTAATGTTATTTTCAGCTCCTGTATAAACTTGAAAGTTACAATATGAAAATAACTTGCAATAACACAGTAAAAAATTTAATACTTTACTTATGAGGCTTATTGGGAATATATTGCAGAAGAAGACTTCCAATAGAGATTACGTAATATTCGAGTAACAGTGATTATGTTACTAAGATTTATAAACTACTGTCGAACCTCATGCTTAACGTTCACAATAATTTAAAAAGTGAAAGACTTTAAATACTTTTAATTAATTCGTGATTTTATTGTTAACTTCTACTTAAAAACTAATCTTTTTTCTACTTAACTCTAGGTTTTATTTAATAATTTACATGTATGATTATATATGATTATTGATTATATATGATTATGATACATCAATGTGTGTGTTTGTGTGGTCGTTTCTTAATTAATATCCGTAACTCAGTGCATTCAATTACTTCGGTTATGATTATATAAATTATATTTTATCTTATACTTAATCTATTTGTGTGCTCAAACATGTCTTTCACACATTAGAACACTACATATACCCCCTTTCATCGTAACGAGTATATGTGGAAGAAAAAAATTTAAATTAATTATTAGAAATATTTAATTTTGATTTAATGAAAGATTGAAACTTTTTATTATGAATTAAAGATTTAAATTAAGTTAGTTTGAAAGTTACATTTTTCTTAAATTTGTTTTTGGATTGGCTATCGATGCCGTAGGCTGGTTTTAATCGATCTGTGGATATAGATTTTCTTAATCTTTTAATCACTTCGTACGGACCTTCGTACGGTGAGTAAAGGGGCGGTTTTACTTTCTCGATTCTGACAAAAACGTGGGTGCAATCTGTAATTGATTTTGGAATGAATATACTTTGATTTCTTACTCTCCTAGCGTCTTTTGGTGGTTGAATAATTTTACTATAAAGTCAGATGTGCTAGAATCGTTAATTGAATTCTCTATCATTTCCCGTGGTAAATTTAATGTTTGCCCATATAGCATTTCAGCTGGCAAGCATTTGATATCTCTTTCACCGTGCAACGTATACCTTTAAATACCAGTGGCAGTTCGTCGTGCCAATGTGTGGTGTTACAACATGCGATAAGGGAAGCTTTTAATTATCTATGAAACCTTTCAACAAGACCATTTGCTTGTGCGTAATATGCTGTCGTTCGGATTCTATTAGATCCCAGAATGTTCGTTAGCTCTTTGAATAGTTGAGATTCGAATTGTGTGCCTCGGTCCGTAATAATGGTCGCAGGCACGTCAAAACGTGAAACATATTGCTGTACGAACGTTCGAGCTGCTGTACTTCGCTGTTCGTGCAGCAATGTTCGTCATAGGGTAGGTTTCTGGCCACCGAGAAAACCGATCAATAATTGTCCATATGTTCGTACAATTTTTAGACGTATGCAATGGACTCACGATATCTAGATGAATGTGCTCAAATCGGCTGTTTGGAATTTTAATTTTGTCGAAACCCTACTTTGTGTATCTGTACACTATTGATTTTTGGCATGAAATGCATGATTTTGCAAATTCGCCTATTCCGCGGTTCATTGTGGGCCAAAAATACCTAGCTGTTATCAATTTTCTAGAAGCTCTAATGCCCGGATGTGATAATTGATCCAGCTTTTCGAAGATTTGCTTACGCAAAGATTTTGGAACAAATGGACGATTTCTTCCCTGACTAACTTCGCACAGAAATTTTTCCGAGATTAAAGGAATTTTTATCATTGCGAATTTCAAGCTTGAACTTTTGAATTTGTTATTTTTGTCAGTTTATTTTTGGATTTCTTCATCTGTTTTCTGAGCGTTGATAAATATTATTAAATCAATGTCTGATTTTGTAAAGTTAGTTTCGTCTATGCGCGAAAGATAATCAGCTACAACATTGTCTTTTTCACTGATATGGCGGATATCAGATGTGAATTGCGATATGCAATCTAGATGCCGTGCTAGTCTGGGACTTCTTTCTATTTTAGTTTCCATTGCTTTCGTTAAAGGTTTGTGATAAGTTAAAATCGTGAACGATCGTCCTTCTACGAAATGTCGAAAATGTTTTATCGAAAGATAAATTCCCAATAGTTCTCTGTTGAATGCCGAGTATTTTGATTCTGCTACGGAAAGTTTTTTAGAGAAATTGTTATTATATTGTTGGAGTGCAGGGCCAACTGCTTTGTCCAAAGCGTTAGTGGTGATGCTAATTGGAGCACTGGCTATTGGATGAACAAGCAGTATTGCGGAAGCTAGCGATTGCTTCACCTTGTGTTGTGCGTCGTTGCATTGTTCTGACCATTCGAATTTTATTTTGGTCTTTGGATTTTTATTTTGTAGTTGTGACATGTACGAATAAATCAGAGCTAAAATTTGAGATAAATTAGGCAAAAACCGATGATAATAATTTATCATACCTACAAATCTTTGAATTTGTTTTAATGAGCTTGGTGAAGGGAAATCTAGAATTGCTTTAACCCTATCTGCGGATGGTTTGATACCATGTTTAGAAATGTTTATGTCTCAGAAAATCAAGAATTTCTACACAAAATAAACATTTTGTTGGTTTGATAGAGAATCCAAAAAGTGATAACCTCTGAAATAATAGTTTGAGGTGCTATTTGTGCTGCTCTGCGTTTTCACTTGCCACTAAAATGTCGTCGATGTACACAAAAACGAAATTTAAATTTCCAATTACTTCGTGCATAAACCGTTGGAATGTTTGACTGGTGTTTCTCGACCGAAACTCATCCTTGGGAATTCAAATAAGCCGAAGGTAGTGGTTATTGCAGTCTTGTGTATATCATCCTCCGCCACTAGGATCTGATGATAAGCCCTAAATAAATCTATTTTCGAAAATATTTTGTGAAGTGTGATCGAAAAATCCTGAATATGGTGAATGGGATAACGATCTGGTATGGTTACCGCGTTTAATCAGCGATAATTGCCACATGTCTCTATTCGTCACAATCTTTCTTGGGTACTAGGTGTAACGGTGAAGATGCTGGTGAAGACGATAGTCTATAGATTCCTAAATCGATCATATGATCAAATGCTAGTTTTGCTAATTGTAGTTTGTTTGGCTCCATGCGACGTGGACGAGAGAATGGTAGCTGACCTTTGGTCGTTATATGGTGGGCAACACTATGCTTAGCTGGACAATTGAAGGACGGAGGGGATGCCAACGTTGGAAATTCGTGTAGAATTTTTCCAAATTTATTGTCAAAAGAATATAACAATGGAGTAATTGTATCAGTACTTGTAATTGTGCAAGTGTTGACAGAAAATGACGTTACCATGTCTATTTTTTTTTTGTTTTTTAAGTCTATCAAAAGCCCATGCTGGGTTAGAAAATCTGCACCAAGAATTGGTCTGTTAACTTATGCTAATACGAAATTGTGCCTAAATGTTCTACGAAGTTTTCAATCTACTTCTAATATTTTGTAGGAATGATTGTACCGTTCGCGGCTGCAAGCGAAAAATCAGAATTTTTAGTGTTAAGCTCATGTTGGTATAGATCAATAGGTAAAATTGAGACATCGGCACCACTTACAATTAAAAAACTTAGGTTGTTTAGTTTGTCTTAAATAAATAAACTCTTGTAATAAATAAACGACGATTTTTAATTGTATTCCCGTTGTACGTCATTGCCACCGCGGGATAATTTAGTTTTTTCATTGTTTTTTGTTTTCACCGCATTTAGTTTACGAAAATTTGCAACCCGGCGAACATTTTGTGGCTCTTTCGCCAAAACAGAAATGATAAAAACAGTATTTTCCCTGTGCATTAAATTTTGACGAGTATTCGATCGCGATCGAGAAAATAATCGTTGATTATTTCGATTCCTTGATCTGGATCTGTAACTTTGGTTTTCCATTAAGTTTTTATCTCATTGATCTCATTTTCTAATTTGGATAATCGACAATCTTCGCGTACCAAGCGTTTTGATTCGGACGTGTTAATGTTTGATACTGTACCACTGGGAGCTTGCATGGCATCCCAGATATTATCCGAGATTTCTAATAGTGAATCAATAGTTTCGGATTTTAAGGGTATTAACGCTACGCTAATTAAATGAGGTATTCCACTTAACCATAGTTTTTTTACTAAATCGGAACCGATGGTACCTGATGATCCTGCAAGTGATTTGAGTCTTCTGTAAAATTGGGATAGTTTGCTGTCACCCATTTCTTCTTTGCAAATATTTTTTCATTCTCTTGCATTTGTTATTAAGTATTTTTTTTTGCTAATAATATTACTATATCTATTATAATGACTAGTTTGTAAGAATGTAATGTACATACTCTGTACGAGCTCTAAAGCTCTTTTAGAGATATAATTAAATAAATAAACAAATAAATAAATAACTCGCTTAATGCGTTTCTCTATACTCAGTGAATCGTGTTTAATAAGGTTAGTTTTCAAATTTTCGTATAAATTACTGCCTGGTGGATTTTCTAAGAAGTCTGTTACAGATTCTGCGACATCTTGTGGAAGAGCTGTAACTACATAATTATACTTTGATACGTCATATTTGACACTACTGATAGCGAATTGTGCTTCGACTTGAAAAGACCAAGTTTGTACCGAATTTGACCAGAATTGTGGGATTCGAAGGTGAATAGGATTTGCTTCGATAGTATTGTCATTATCTGATTTTTCAGATTTTTTATCATCTTCTTCGTCATTGCCTTTTGGCATATTGAATTAGAAATAATTTTGATTAATAGAACAGAAAATTACCAATATTTTGAACACTATTTTATTTATTTAAAAGAATATTACGTATAATTCTATTATATATGACGTTTTTAAAAAAAAAATAAAAAAAAAATTTTTAATGAAATTGAAAATGTCTTAAATCCAATTAAAATTATTAGGTTATAAGAAAAGTTTTGTTTTAATGTTTGCTTTAACTATTTGTTTTCTTCAGAGTTATTATGATTTTAAGATAAATGCATATATTATATTCTAATACCGAATGAATCGCAAAGTGTGACATGGATCAAACACGCCAGATGTATATATATATATATTTAACTACCTGTAACCTATGTTTAAAATCTTATTTCAGTTTTTAATTTTCTACATATTATATTCATGCTTTTTATATAAGTTCATGTACATGCTATGATCAGCTGTTGTATATATTTTAATGTTTATTTCTATCTGTAATAATATATATAATTATATATTTGAGCTTTTTATGAGTGAAATAACTGAGTGCAACTTATTAATTCTATTAATTAAAAGTAATTAAGAGTAATTTTATTATTAATTAAGCGAAGTAAGATTATAATATTTGACTTTGATAACCTATGTATTTTACGACCACACCATCAGAATCATATATAGTACACACACAATAAGAGCGAATGCAAATTATTAACATTTACAATGAGAATTCAATATGTGAAATGAAAGGTGACAATTGTTATATAATTTATATAATTTAAAATTGATAGTATAACGTTTTATATACTTATATGTTTATAGAACATTAACAAATTATGTATTTCAAATTCTTATATATATGTGTGCATACTAATGTTAAAAGTAAATAGCCATATGTTAAAACAATATATTAAGATGCCCACATGTAGACTTTTACTATCTAATTTATTATATTTATATATTTAAATTTTAACTTAATTAATGATGTATTTCAATTTTAAATTAAATTTTTATTTAATTTTTATTCTATTTTTATTTCAACTTCATTTACTTAATTTTAATATGATGATTTTAATTTTTAATACTAACTTTGTAAAAATTAAATATAATTTTTTAATAGGTAGGTACTCAATTTTTTAAATCTAATCTTAAATTTTTAATTTTCACTTAAATATTTATTTAAATTTTAAAACATTATTTAGTTATTCATTATTTTTTTTAAAACACTTAGCAGAATAATCTTAATACATTTTAATATCTGTACTTTTGATATTGTTTGAATTGTTGCTCGTGGAAACTGTTCTGTTGAATGTAGCGTGCTATTTGCCTTTGATTGAAGGTTAGATGCCGCTTTTTATTAGTAGAATGTCGGTTTTTCAAAGAAATGTGGTTGATGACCTCTGCTTGCCCTTGATGTAGGTGCAGGTGATGTTTAATGATGGTTGCATTTTTACATTTTTGTAATAAATACACTTCTATGCTGTGTGTTTAGATGTTTTTATAATATTGTATGTTTTGTAGTTCTTATTTTATATTAAAATTAGTTTTATTTTATTTTTGGGTTTTCAATTTATTTTTAACTAATACAACAATGTTAAATTTTATTTGTTTAAATGTTTAATATAAAATTTTATATGCGCGTTCTTATTTTTTTTTATTTTTGTATTTTTAGAAAAGAAAGCTAAATGTTTCCTTTTTTTTTCTCTTTAATGTTTTTTATTTGTTCAATTACTTTAAATAAAAAAAATTAAATATACTCCAAATTTAGTCCATCAATATAGTCCAATATTTGTTAAAACTTTTTTGTTTTATTTTATTTTAATAAATTTAAACGTCAGGGTCACCATTTGTCGAACCTCGTGCTTAAGGTTCACAATAATTTAAAAAAAAAAGACTTTAAATACTCTTAATTAATTCGTGACTTTATTGTTTAACTTCTACTTCAAAACTAATCTTTTCTCTACTTCACTCTAGATTTTATTTAATAATTGGCATGTATGATTATATATGATTATATATAATCTTGATGTATGTGCGTATTTGTGCTCTCGTTTCTTAACAATTATCCGTAACTCAGTGCACTAAATTACTTCGGTCATTTATGCACTCAATTATTTTGTATCTTATACTAAATCATACTTGTGTGCTCAAATATGTCTTAAACACATTGGAACACTACACTACCTATTATTAATATCGGCAGTCACTAGTAATTATGATTGTATTGTGAATTGTCTATATAAATCTGGTTTTTAATAACAAATAAAAAGTAATAATAATATTTAGCAATAACAACATATAATATTATATCCATATGAACTATGTTCAAGGGTATAATAAATTTGCCAATACGTTTCGAGCAATTAGGAGTCGATCTAGATATAGTGTCAAAGGTATGGATCGGCTCAGAATCGAATTATAGATGATCAAGTTTTATAAAAATAGGATATATTACGTTCACATGGGTATCACAGAGTTGGCACAGTCAACTCTACTGCACTCTTCCTCGTTTTTAAACTAAACGTAAATTTTCTATTTTCGCTTTAAATTTTGGCTGTGAAAATTCATCAAAATATGCCAAATTTCATATTAAAAATTGAAAAAAATTGTATTTTATTTTACATAATAAAACACCTTTATAATAACAAAGCATCAATAGAGACTAAAGCCCTAGATGCAGTGAAAGCAGGAAACTTTTTGTCGGTAAAAAACAAAATTCGAAACTAAGCATATATAAATAAATAAAAATAGATACAAATTGTTTCTTTTTAAATGAAATTCAAACTTTGTTGCCTGTCAATTGATTTTCTTTTATTCCAGTTTTATTTTTAATAATAAACAAGGTAGTATTTAACCAATGGTTTTTAAAAGCGCACATTTCCAAAACACAATACAAACTGTTTAGAATTGTGACTTGCACAAAAATTTGAAAATTTAAAAAATAAAATTTAAGAAATTTTTTGTAATAAGAAAATATGTGAAAATAACACTTTTCTGGAATTTTGAGGGGCTGTCAGTCCGGAACCCTTTATAACTAAGAAAAACCGTTAACACACGTAAAAATATATTACTGGAGCTTTAATTTTTATATCTATCCGAAGTAAAATGTGTACAGGTTCCTAAGTTGAAGGTGTTTAAAAATAGCAAATTTTCAATTTTTGAGCCCTAATAGCTCATAAACAGGGGGTGGCCCAAAAAAAATTTCTAACAAACTTATACTAATTCTAAAAGTTCTTTCTTGCCTCAAAATTTCAAGGCTCTATTTAAAAGCGTGCCGGAGTTATGAAAGTGGAAAATCTTGCAAAATTTGGTTTTCACATAACGGTAAATTTAAATACTAAATTTAAAAAAATTGTATAATTTTGATATTAATTTACAAAACTAAAAATAATACCTGTCGCATGACGTTTTTAGTTTGAAAAAATTTTAAGGAGAACATAAGATATATGAATTTAAAAATAGGACTTTTTCAAAGTTTGAGGGGCTGTAGCTCCGTAATGGATGGGGCTACAAGAAAAAGTTGTTCCACAAAATTATTATTTTTATGATAAATTATTACTACCATTGGTTAAAATGTTTTTTCTCTATTTTTAACGTGTAGAAGTTTTGAAAACAGACACGGACGGACGGATAGAGTGAAAATAATAAGCAAATTTTTTTAAATTTTGTTTGGAAATGTGCTAAAAAATGTGAACAAATAGTTATGAATCAAAATTAAACAAATAGAAGGTTAAGTCAACAAAATATTTCTTACTCTCATTGTATCTAGTTTCAGAAGCATTACAAACGTTTCAGAAATGTTTCTTGCCGACAAAATGTTTTTTTTTTATTGTATCTAGTTTAAGAGCTAGAAGCAATAATTATATTACAATAATCGTATGTTAATTAAATAATAAAAATGTGAGAGATTCTCTATATTACATCAATGTATGTATATATATATACAGTATCTACTTTAAGAAAGTATTTTAATATTTCCTGTATATATATGATATTTCCACAATAAAATCCAAATTAACTTATAAATTTAATTTTGACTATAATCCAAAACTTCTTTCAAACTATTAATATTGAAAACAAACAATCAAGATTTATTAATTCAAAACAATTTAATTTCAATTATTTAAATTACTAAATTAAATTATTTTTTATCATATTATTCAAAAAAAGTTTAACAATTTTTTTTTTTATTCCGTAGGTATTTATCTTTTTTATACAATTTAATAATTTACATTTTTGTAAATATTTTGTAAGTACATCTGCAGGCATTTCTGTTGTTGGAATAGGCCTTACTTTGTTGTTACTTAAATTATATTTTTCTCTATAGAAATGATACCTTATGTCAACACGTTTCGATCCCTCATTGGTTATATGATTATTACATAAGTTGTCAGTACTTTGATTATAGCAATATACTGATTATATTGATTTTTTATAAAATTCGACAAATGATATATAGTTCATTAACTAAATTTTTAATATAAAAACCTTTTTTACAACTTCTTATAACGACATAATATTATATTACGCTTCCATTGTAGATAAAGCTCTAGTTTTTTTGTTTTTACAAGAAATTGGCCCACCGCACATTGTTATTACATATCCAGAACAGTATTTTCTATTGTAGATATTGTCAATCCAATCTGTGGCAATAAGTGAATTCAATGTTTTACAATTTTTAGAATATTTTATGTTATACTTAATATTAATTGTGCCGCTTTTCAATGTGAATAGTTCTTTTAGTTAAATTCAATGTTTTTTTTATATGACTCTCTTTTAACATTAAATCCAACAATATGTTTGGCTTCGTGTATAGGTTTTTCATTTTAAATTTATTTACTAAATTTATTTATTTATTTACAATAACTATTGAGTTATTGTTGTTTTTGTAATTAATTTTCTTAGCTTTATAATTTCAATTTTTCTTGCAAAAATCACTTGATTTGTGACCATATTTATCACAGTAAAAACATTTTCCATCTAACTGATATTTCGTTAATTTCTTGTAAATTAATTTTTTTCTTTTGATTTATAATTATTACAAATCTGATTTTTTCGTTTAATATTCTTAGAAATTAATGCACTTATTTCATTTTAATTATCATCTAAATTATCACGACGGTTTTCTTCTTCCAATAATTTTATTTTGAGTTCACATGGTTCCGTTAAATTATCGCGAGTTTCCATGGCTATACAAAAGTTTTAAAATTAATCTGGAAGTGAATTGAGCATCATAATGAATATCAATTCCTTTGATATCGTAACTCCCATATCTTCCATTTGTTTCAAAAGATTTTGTATTTATAAGATTTTTTTAACAAAATAAATTTTTATATAATATGACTTTTTTTGTATAGACTTTTTCTAAAATTTTCCATGCTGCTTTTGATGACGTAAGTTTCTTGATATGTGTTACCTGATTTTCTGCTACACTTAAAAAAATTAAACATCTTTTGTTTCCCACACCTTTTTTACAGATTCTAATATTGGACATTTTTTCTCATCATTTACAAAATTTCAATAATCATTGAATATTAAAACACTTTTTATTTTTAATTTCCACGAGTCATAATTGGACTCATCCAATTTTCGGATATTTTTGGGCAAATTCATGTTTACATAAAACAAATTTTTTTTGATAATTAATAATTTTATTTAAAATTGTTAAAAAATTAAATTAATTGTATTACCATTGTATGTCCATAACCTGAAAGACGTTGTATTTTATTTTATATACCTAATAATTCAAATTACTTTATTATAACAATGTACTACAGAGACTAAAGAAACAGTCATTACTGTAATGATGTATAGGATTTTTACTTTGTTGGTACTCTGTGTTAGTCATTTCTATGACATTTTAGCTAAGTTTTAGTATCGGTAAAATACTCCTAAGCTTTAGCTTGTTATTGGAGATCAATTACACAAGTCAATTTAAAATAAAATTACTTTCTTTTGTTTCTGCTTAGTATATCTTGACTGTTATAAGTCAAGAATAGATCTCTTATTATTTTAAAAATGTGAAGGTATTTATAATATTTATTATTGGATATTTCCAAATTAGTAAAATTGCCATATTGACAATTTTTAAAGAACATCAAATATCTTTACTTTAAAAATTAATTTTATATTGTGTGACAATATAGTTCAACAACCTAAGGTTTACTTTGGTTTTTATTGCGATGTACATAAAATAATTTTTTATTAATTCAATAACAGTTTGCAATTAAAAGTAGTATGACACATGTTTTTTTTTTCCAAAGGTACAATATATTATTCTTTACAGTAACTTTGTTTACTGTTGATGTTTATTTATTTTTAGAATTTTTTTTTAAGTTTTTTCAGCTGATTATTAGTAAATTTTAAAATAAAATAGAAAGTTTTTATTAAGGTTTTGCTTATTTCGTTAATATGTAATGTGACATAATTTATCAAAGGCGGTATGTAGGTATACATTTATTTAGGTTAAGTAGTTATTATATTCAAAAATCGAAAATCTATAAATGCGGTTAATTAAGTTAAGTACTATATTCGAAATAAAAATAAGTAGTGAAAATCAATATATTACATTACAGTAATCGTATATTAATTTTACAGTAATTGTTAAATAATAAAAAGTGACAGGAAAAATTTTCTAATCAATTTTGTTGTATAGTATATAACTTTTTAATTTAATATTTTCATTCCGTAATCGCATATTTTCATCAATTAATTTCTCAATAAAATCTTTAACTTCATTAGCTTCGGTTTTTAGGTCTTGGAAGTCACTAGACTGAGTTTATTGGTTAGTTATAATTAGCTCTAGTTTCTTGTTGATTGCATCTGGATCCAACAACGCACTTTAGTTGTTTTATTTATGCTTTCATGGACATTGTAGATTTTCTTATTTGGCGCTTATTTTTCCAATTTTTATAAAAACCAGATTTTCTCTGAATTGAGTGAAATCTCCTTCGCATCTCCAATTCCAAATCCGCAGCAGTTATTGCAAAACCATTTTTTACAATCTCCATCACTTTGTAGAACAATATTACGTCTTAAATTAATTTTATTGTTACACTGATTACAAATAATACTTTCATTCGCCATTTTGACATTTCATTTATACATCGCTGTAATCGGAGTATTTTGTTGGTTTTATGAAAGAAAAAGTTGGTTATAAATTTAATTTAATTATTAATATATATTTACTGTTGTTAGTAATTAATTTTTTGTATATCTAATAAATATCAGTTAATTACATTTTATTGATTTTTTCGAAGTAAATCAAAAAGAACGAACAATTGGGCACAATTTTTTAAAGGAATTTGTAAGCTATTCTCATTGAGTACCATGTCAATTTTCTCACAATATTTTCATGTCACAAACACAAATATTTTTTTTGTAACGACTTCAATTAAAATTTCTTAATTGAATTAGTCAGTTAAAAATAAACAAGTTTCTAAAGGGAAGTAAATTGTTTACTACTTATTTCTAT
Source organism: Poecilobothrus nobilitatus (assembly GCA_947095535.1). Taxonomy (NCBI): domain Eukaryota; kingdom Metazoa; phylum Arthropoda; class Insecta; order Diptera; family Dolichopodidae; genus Poecilobothrus; species Poecilobothrus nobilitatus. The sequence goes on from OX352772.1 coordinate 191,319,989, forward strand.
AGTGAATACGATCTTTGAATAGTAACTATATTGTGTTGAAATAATTGCGCTTCAAGAAGTTATATCATACATTATTTTATAGTGTATCAGAGTATAAAAAACGTCTGAATAAATTAAGTTTTCTGAAACAAAATAACACTTAGTTATATAGCTTTTTTCCAATTTACATTTTAATCCGTATTTAAATCGAAATATTTTCAATTTTGAATTTTAGTAGAACATGAACAAAATACAAACCATTTTCTGATAAATCAATTTGGCCGTTATTATAATATGTGGCACAATTAAAACGTCTTAAAAGATTAAAACTAGTATCTATTTAACTAACTATTAGTTAAATAGATACTAGTAAACTAGTCAACTAGTAAAACTAACTATTAATTTTACGGTTACTCTTATAAAAGTGCAGATCTTCATAGTATGCGCTTATCGCTATTTCTGTTTTTTATTTTTTCGCTTGTACTACTAATCTCTAGATCCTTACTTAAATTGGGTTTAGTACGTACTAGCGAGTATTTACCATATTAGGTCTCGTTTTTGTGATGTATGTATATAATTATTATCTTGTATTTTTATGTATATTTGTCTACTTCTCTCATTATTGTATAAGATTACCGTTATTTCTCTCATAGTAATAAGATGTTTATAAGTATAAGGTTGTATATATTATATTTTAATAAAAACGTTTAGTTGAAGTCCAACTCTTGGTTTGAATACATAATATTGGCGACGAGGTGAACATATAAGTTATAAATAATTTATTAAAATAAATTAAAACAACATGGCGAAAACAACATTTATGGGAAGTGTAGAATTTTTCAACCTTGGTGACAATTTTCTTCATTATTTGAAAAGGTTGGAACACTTGTTAAAATTAAATAAAATCACGGAGGAAGAAGATAAAATATAATTTTTAATTGGTTTTGGTGGTGCTGTCCTATACGAAATTATGGTTAAATTATGTGCACCCAAGGAAGTGGATTGTGAAAAATATGAAGAATTAATAAAGAAATTAAAGCGACATTTTGAGCCGACAAAAAATGTCACCGCAGAAAGGTATACATTTTTATCTCGGAAAAAACTGCCAGAAGAATCAATTACGGATTACGTTTTGGAAATTCGAGGTTTGGTGGAAACATGTGATTATGATAGTGCATTTAGAGATACCGTATTAATGGATAGATTAATAATGAGTATTCTAAATGACCAAATTAGAAATAAATTAATCGATAAAGGGAAATTTGAAAATTTTGATGAAATGGTCCAAAAAGTTCTCAAAGAAGAAATATTGTTAGCTGAAAAGAAGAATTGGAACTCATTACCACTTTATGCATTTAACTCATCAAATCAACCAATTTATGAAAAAAAACCGCAGGGTGAACAAACAAACAAAAATAGAGGTAAAACTTTAAAATTTGTACAGTGTTTTTATACCCTACACATTAAGTATAGGGTATATTAACTTTGGTATGGTGTTTGTAACCACCAAAAGGAAGCGAGTTAGGTATAGACATGTATATATATTTTGAATCAGGATCACCGCCGGAGTCGATTTAGCGATGTCCGTCCGTCCGTACGCACGATAACTCAAAAAATAATTATGCTATCTTGATGAAATTTATACTGTAGGTTAACAATGACTAAGGTAAGGTGGGGATTGTAAATGGGCGAAATCGGACCATGCGTTCTAGTACCTCCCATACAACTTCCAAAACCTAATACGCATATTTTCGAAATTAATAAAGATAGAAACTTAAAATTTTGTACGAGGGTGTGTTTTTCTGAATCCCTGATATCCCCAAAATTTGAGATGAAGGGGAGTGGTTGTTCGGGTACCTCCCATACAACTCCCAAAACCGAACAAGCATATCTTCGAAATTAATAAAGATAGGAACTTCAAATTTGAAACGAGGGTGCTGTTTCCTAAATCCCTGATTCGTCTAAAATTTGAGAGGAATTGGAGTGGTCGTTCGAGTACCTCCCATACAACTCCCAAAACCGAACAAGCATATCTTCGAAATTAATAAAGATAGGAACTTCAAATTTGATACAAGGGTGCTGTTTCCTAAATCACTGATTTGCCTAAAATTTGAGATGAATTGGAGTGGTCGTTCGGGTACCTCCTATACAACTCCCAAAACAGAACATGCATATCTTCGAAATTAATAAAGACAGAAACTTCAAATTTGGTACTAGGGTGTTGTTTCCTGAATCCCTGATTTGTCCAAAATTTGAGATGAATTGGAGTGGTTGTTCGGGTACCTCCCATACAACTCCCAAAACCGAACATGCATATGTTCGAAATTAATAAAGATACGAACTTCAAATTTGATACGAGGGTGCTGTTTCCTAAATCCCTGATTTGCCTAAAATTTGAGATGAATTGGAGTGGTCGTTCGGGTATCTCCCATACAACTCCCAAAACCGGACAAGCATATCTTCAAAATTAATAAAGACAGAAACTTCAAATTTGGTACTAAGGTGTTGTTTCCTGAATCCCTGATTTGTCCAAAATTTAAGATGAATTAGAATGGTTGTTCGGGTATCTGCCACACAACTCCTAAGACCAAACAAGCATATCTTCGAAATTAATAAATATATAAACTTGAAATTTGATATAAGAATGTTTTACCCTGTTGATGTCTCTAAAATTTGAGATGAATTGGGGTGGTGGTCCGCGTGCCTTCACACACTTCCCAAGACCCAGTAATCATTTTTTCGAATTTAATAAAGATAGAAACCTGAAATTTTGTACAAAGGTTGTAACAGCTTTTATTTTTTTTAGCTTGTATTAAATACCTAACTAAAATAACTTATGGATTTTTAATTTAATTTGAATGTTTTAGGTGTAGGGTATAAATAAGTCGGTTGCATCGACTTACTGTTATTTTTACTTGTTTTGTAAAAACTTTGGTCATATAACTAAGTATTGTAATAAAAAAAATAATAAATATTTTGCTGATAAAAAATACAATACAAATTTTAGTCATAAGAGAAATACATATACTGAGAAAAATCTTAATAACTTAAGCGATATTACTGTAACAAAGTCAGATTTAGGGTTTTTAATGTCAATTTATATTCATGATTGAAAAGTTATAAATAATATATCATCCTTATATAAAAAAATTTTAGTTCACCAAAAAATAATTGAATTTGAATTTGATTCCGGAGCGTGTGAAACCGTAATAAATAAAAAAACTTTCCAAAAATATTTTGTGAACGTAACTTTAAATAAAATTCAGAAAGTGTTCAATGTAATTAATTAATAAAGTTAATGTAGTTGGTGTTGCTAAAGTTTCAGTGGCGGATATAGAAAATAAGAAATTGTTCAATTTAGACCTATATATTTTAAATTCAGAAATGGATTTTATTCCACTTTTGGGTAGACCACGGTTAGATGTTTTGTTTCCTGAAAATGAACATGTGTCTAATGTGTGTCTATGTGTCTAAAACAACTTAGAGAAAAACATAATTTAGTAGATTGTGTTCAGAAATTAAAGATGATTTTTCTGATATTTTTGATGGAAATTTAGTTAATTCCATTAAAAATTTTAAAGCACAAATTGTAATTAAAGAAAATTGTACGCCTATTTATACCATTTGGCTTAAGAAAACAGGTTGAAAAAGAATTGGATCGTTTATGTGAATTAGTTATCATATATATGATCAGATATTCAAATTGGGCTTCGCCACTGGTTGTTGTGGAAAAAAATAATAAACCGTTAAGATTTTGTGTAAACTGTAAAGTATCTATTAATAAATTTCTATGTTCGGACCATTATCCACTTCCAAGAATTGACGATATACTCGTTGGGTTAACTGGTTGTAATATTTTTTGTATTATCGATTTAGAGGGAGCGTATTTACAATTAGAAGTAGAAGAAAGTTGTCAAAAATATTTGACTGTAAATACCCATAAGGGTTTATTTAGATTCCGAAAATTAGTTTGTGCGTTGAAATCAGTACCAGCAATTTTTCAATCCACAATGGATCAAATTTTGTTGGGACTGGATTTAGTGAAATGTTATTTGGACGATATTTTGGTTGATGGTAGAACATTTGAGGAATGCCAAACGAATTTGATAAAAGTATTACGTAAATTAAGAGAACATAATGTTAAGATCAATAAAATAAAAGTGATAAAAGCAGATTTTTTTAAGAACAGTAGAATATTTAGGACGCGAAATTTCAGGTGATAGTGTAAACTCCTTGCCCCTAAAAAGATCGACGCGGCTAAAAATGCGCCTAGGCCAGAAAATTTAACGCAATTACGTTCTTTTCTTGGTCTAGTTAATTATTATTCACAAAGCACTCTGAAACTTTCGTGGGAATTAAAAGATTTATATGATTTAACAAAAAAAGATGTTAAATTTCATTGGCATGAGAAACATGAAAAAGCGTTTTTTAATTCAAAAAATTTGATTTTACAAAATCAGATCTTATCTGATTATGATCCTGAAAAAGAAATAGTTCTCTATTGCGACGGCATTCTATATGGAGTTCCGGGAATACTATGCCACATAATGGATGGTATCGATCGTCCTGTTTTATTTACATCGTGTATATTAAATAAAACAGAACAAAATTGTCCACAACTACATAGAGAGGCATTGGCGATAGTGTATTCGGTAAACAAATTTCATAAATATTTGTATGGCAGAAAATTTAAAATTTTTAGTGATCATCAGCCACTTCGTGAGATTTTTAATGATAAAAGAAAGGCTCGTCCTGTAGCAGCTTTGAGGGTTCATCGCTGGTCTATACTTTTGAGTACATATGATTATACGATTGAGTATAAGAAAGCGTCAAAACTGACACATGCCGATGGTTTGTCAAGATTTCCATTAGCGAGCAAAACTAAAGTGGAAGCTGATAAATTATTAAAATTAAATTTGGTGGAAATATTACCAATTTCTGTCAAGGATATTTCCTTTTCTACATCTGAAGATCATGTTTTAAAATTAGTGCATAACTTTGTTAAAAATGGTTGGCCCAATCCAGTACCCGAAGAAGTTAAAATATATTTTAGGAAAAGGTTTTCTTTAGGGTGTGAGGATGGTTGTTTATTTCACGCAAATAGAATTGTTATTCCAACTAAAAATCAAAATGAAATTTTGAAATTATTACATAGCACACATGACGGTATAGTTAAAATGAAATCAGCAGCCAGACTTATGTGGTGGTATGGTGGCCAAATAAGGATTTGGATCTTGAACATTTTGTGAAAACTGTGTAATTTGTGAATGCTCTCAGAAGCACCTAACTTCAAATAAATTTAGTCCATGGCCAAAATCTCAATATTTTTTTCATATAGATTTCATATAGATTTTTTTTGTTTCGAGAAAATTTGTAAACATAGTCCCTCAAATGGGTTAGCAGAACGGGGGGTGCAAACTGTCAAAGATAAACTTAAAAAGTTTTTTATTGATACACGATATAAAACAATACCAATACAAACAAAGTTGAACAATTTTTTATTTAAATATCGTAGCACACCAATAACAACTACAAATAAAACACCTTTTAGTTTAATATTTAAACATACTCCGAAATCAAATATAGATATTGTTAATTCAAAAATTTTAAATAAGAAAGAGAAAGAAATAATTAAAAATAATATTCAAGAAGTAAATTTAAATTTAAAGTAAATGAAAATGTTTTACTAAAGACTGTATTTAAATCAATGTTAAAATGGGCCACGGCTACAATTATTGTTAGAAGATTAGGTAATGTTATGTATGAAATTAAAGTAAATGGTAATCGCCGTAAAGCACATATTAGACAATTAAGAAAAATGTATAATAAAGATAATTACAGAAATTTGAAAGTTCATGAAAATATTATTGTTACAAATACATTAGAAAATAAGTGTGAAATAAAATAAGGAAACAATTCAAGCAAATTCTGATAAGCAAATAAAGAGCGTTTATTTTTTTATTCAATAATCTCAATCTAGGAATATGTTCCTTTGTACTAAAAAGTAGTTGAGACTAAATTGTATGGGATACGGACGGCAAAAATGCAGATAAAAGGGAATGAGACGGTAATTGCGTCATAAATCTGTTAAGATTCATCGTAAATTTGTGCAAATTGTAAATCAAAAATTCGTCACCTTTTGGGAACACAGAGGATGGTAATAGGTTCCACATTTTTGCAGTTGAGAGAACAAACGAATTGCTATAACCGGTAGAGTACCATTTAGGAAGTTCCACATTGTAGGCATGAGCACTTGAGGCTCCTCTAGTGGTGCGGTGGAATGTTTTGAGAGGTGGCACTAGCGATTTTATAATATTTTCATTTATCTGCATGCCTAAAATGCTAAGGTTTTCTGATCGTTGCACAATTTCATCCCGGAACCTCAGAGTAGGGTTACTATTTGTTTATTTTAGTTAGATCTGACAACATTTAGTTTTTACACTTTGCTGGAGTGCCAGCCCAGCTAGCAATTATGGCTATATCGTGGTTGCCCGTGTTGAACATATTAAGCCGTTCTGCATTAACGGCGGTGTTTGTGACATCTGATTTCCTAAGAAATGCGTAAGATTCCACCAGAGTGTTGTCGTCAGCGAAACTGTGGATTGGATTGAACGTTGTAGATAAGAGATCATTGATAAATATTGAAAAGAGAGTTGCGGAAAGAACGGATCCTTGTGCAACGCCAGCATTTATTTGGAATTTGTCAGATGTGTAACCGTCGACTAGAACACGAATAGAGCGATTCGAAAGAAAATCTTCAATCTATTTACAGAAAGTAGTTCCAAGGCGCAAATGTTTTGCAAATAAGTTTGCTTTTCCAACCAAATCAGAAATGATAAAGTCGTTATCGATCAGCGGAGGGAAAGACGATGCACAAAAGTTCTACTTGATATGTTTTGCAAATGTCCAAAAGGAACGATTACAGTTGGGCTGGTAGAGGATTTTTTGTTTCAGCCTTTGGTTATGTAGACACTTTTGCTGATTCATAATTTTCTTGCAATTGTTTCTGGCCACTTTATAGCTCTTGCACGATGCTTCCGAAGCATTAGCCTTGTATCGCTTGATAAATTCCTCTTTATTTTGAATAATCTTTTTGCAAATGTCGTTAAAACATGACTTGGTGTTTTGTTTGGCCGATTTATACGAACTACATATAAACATTTTCATACCTAGCATTATTGTATTACTAACAACATTGGCAAAAAGATCAACGTTTCTTTGATGAAAGTACATAAACCAGTCAAAGCTTCTAAAAAAAGAGTTAAGGCCCTGCCAATTTCCCCGGTTGTAATGCCAGACTAATCATTTGGGAGCTACTCTCGAACTGGAAGGTGTACTTTTAGGAAAACATGTTTTACAAGACAATGACAATAAAAATTTGCCGTTAATATTAAAATTAATATTGTCTTCTCTGACTTGAGTTTCGCATAGTGCTAATAGTGCTGGTTTTTCAGAGATTAAATGGGCCTCTACAGCGCAAAAGTTTGATGCAAGCCCACGAATATTGCAAAAATGAATAGAAAAGTGGGCAATCATGAAGTACCTACAATTGCGTACAGAAATCGAAAATTTAGAATGATAAAAATTAGAATTAAAATTATGCAAATATTTAAATAAGTTTTAAATTAATATAGGAAAAATATACTACAAGTTTTAATTAATATGCGGTAAGAATTGGTATGTCTGTACTATTCGATGTACGAAAAACGAATCGAATAATCAAATAAATCAAAAATTTGCATAATAAAATGAATCAAATAATTCAAATATTTGCACAAATCTGTAGCTACCTGCCGTAGAAGTCAATAGCCTTAGGTATTTCATTATGTAACAATATTTTATAATAGCCACATAAATGACTGAAGTAAAATTACTACTACTTTTTTTTGGATTAGACTTATTTTTCCAAATTGGAAAAATGGTCGACAATGAGAAAGATTTCATATTTTATACAGTTGCTGTTTGATATTTGAAAAGGGCGGTTTAAAATTAAAGCGAAAGTTAAAAATTATGAAACGTGTTAATTAAAAACAAATTATTGTTAAATTAAAATATCCGCAAAAACATAAAAATGTAAAAATGTAAAATTTTAATTAAAATTTAATAAATAAATTAAAAAAAGAAAGATATAGTGTTAGTTTAATGATTAAAAAAACAATATTAAAAACGGTGAATTGATAGAACGTCCATGGAAATAAAGGCCGCGGGCCTTAATCCCAAAACTTTTGAAATTGACGCTTGTGGACTTTAAATCATTTTCAAAAAAGAATTAAAGCACACGGGTCTTAATTCCACTAGATATCGGAAGTCCCATTGGTACTTTTGACTCACTTGAAACCCTATGGGACTTTTATCTCATTATCTCATTAAGGCCTCAGAGATTTTGAGAGGGATTTTAGAATTGAATTCAAAATCAAGATTATACGCCTTTTTCAGAATATTTAGATATATGCATATGCGAGTTTTGAATTAGGAGGATTATATACATATTCTGGAATAAGCGTATTACCCTGCTTTTGTAACCACCTCTAAGATCTCTCCTTTCTGACAATAGAAGTATTACTTACATACACATATATTTGTATATATATTTATATACATATATACATATAACCCTGATTTTCCAACCAACTCTAAAATCACTCCTAATTCAGAATCTCGCACATATGCATATTAGGTGAATTTTCTGGAAAAAGAAGATACCCGAATTTTATCCAAAACTCTAAAATCCCTTCCAATTCGCTTGCTCTACATATTATATTACTCCATTAAAAACATTAAGAACTTATTAAATTAAAAAATAATTGTTATATATATATTAAAAAAGAATAGCTATATATATATCCACCGAGGCCTAGTGGTTAAGAGCGGTGTGATGACAGAACGCTCGCAGAAATAAAGCTCGCTGGCTTTAATTTCAAAACTTTTGGTATTAACGCCCATGGCCAACCTCATACCCCAAATCTATTTTAGTATAATTGGAATATTTTATAACATTTTTTTCTTTCTGTAAAATAATTTAAACTTGGTTTTGATTTAATTTAAATAAGAAAAGTTTTTCTAAATTGTCTTAGTTACAATTAATTATTATAATATGTGCTTAATGTTCCACTAGAATAATTATAATTTCACTTTATGGAAGCACATAACTCGTTGTATTTGGTATGGAGTATTTATACACCACTAAAGTAAACCTTTGTTATTTTTAAGATTTATTGAATGTATTATATTCTTTGATGTGGAAATATGTGTGTAAAAAATTTAGAATCAGGAGAGATTTTAGATAGAATACAAACGCAGGGTTATACTCCTTTTACAAAATATCAATATATATTTTTAATCAATAAATATTTATCAAATTTAGTGTATTTCTTTTGGGAGCGAATTGAAAGTCTATGTAATTTCCTTTTTACATTTATGTAGTAGGGGAGTACACTAAAAAAAAAGCCATATGTATATAAATAAGTAAAAACCGTTAAAGAGTAAATAACTTGTTGTTTTTGCTTTCAAGTAATATCAGCTCGAAAAATAAAAACATATTTCATAAATAATTAAAATAAAAGACATTGAAAAAATCGTACGATTGTAACACAACGTGTTGTTTTTACATTCAATGTAAATATAGAAGCTAAAAAAAAAGAACTGTAATCAGATAAATTGTTGTTGCATAATACAAAAATAAACAAAAATAAAAGAGTCCGTTAAAATTAATCAAAAAATTGCATATGCTTTGGAAAAGCACAATACACCAAATATATAATAGAGTACATTTCATACAAATATCACATTATGAGAAAAAGAAAACTAGCCATAAAAAAACAAAAAACTAATATAAGGAAAGTTAACAAAAAGTGGAGGGCCCAATGAGGGAGCCATTTCAACTAAACAAATAAATAAAAAGATAAAACCCAACAAATAAACTAACTATAAAGAAATGAAAAATAGTGGCCTTAATTCGAACCAAAAATTAATGCCAAAACACGTAGACAAAAACATACTTCGCGCTCGCTAATTCTAAGTAATTAAACTTACTCTTTAAATTAGTATAATTATATACGAAAGTACAAAAAGAGAAGGGTACCATATATGGTACTTGAAATATTAAACCTGCTCAAGCGTGCACATTGCGTAACAGAAATCCAAGAACGAATATTAACAATGGTAGCACAATGAATAGAAATATGTTGACTGATTTCCGCCAAAATCAACCAACCACTCGCAGACGTCAACAGAAAATTTAACCCAATAAAAGCAGGAAAAAGAAAAATTGGAAAAACCAAACCAAAGGAGGTTTTTTTGGAGAAACCAAAACAAAAGTGGAAGTAATAAAAACCGCTAACTAAGACGTACAAAAATTCCCACAAGAGTTGCAAGGCATATAATATTCACGGTCTACAACAAATTTAAAGATAAATAGAGCAGGCTGACAACAAAAACACTAAACTAATAATCTGTTACTGAGGAAGTTGAGGAACCAAATAAGTTGAGGAACTTGAGGAAAAGAAATATGTTGCAATAGGAAATATACAAGAAGTCATGGAAGTTGAAAAAGTAGGGAACCACCTGACTAAAGCTGCGCTTTCCAAACAAAACTAGCTGAAACAGAACAAATTCAAACAAAGCCAAGCAGTTACACGATACAAGACCAACAATAACTTTTAACATAAACGAGACAACACAAACCGGGCCCAAACTAACAGAAAAATCAAAATCAAAAATCAAGAAATCAAGCACACATACTTAAACACACAAATAAACAACCAAAAAAAACAACTATCATAAAATATAAATTAACCAACAAAACAAAACTAAAAACATTACCAAAATCTCAAAAACTTTAAAATCTAATCAAAATAAAAGAAACTTACAGAAAACACGAACAAGAATAAGAAAATCACGATAGCTACAACAACCGTAAAAGTAATGATCAACCTCATCATGCATTTGAATATAAGAGGAATACTGAAGAATCTGCTCCACGTCGAGCTACTAATTCACCAAGAAACATACAAGGGAGAGAACAACACAAGAATGAAGTATAGAAACTACAACTACTACTTAACCGTGTCACCCAACAGATCCGGAGGAACCGGTTTCCTAATTGACGAAAACTTGGACATACATATTACCATCCCCCAAACATAACGTGGCAATATGTACTCATCTACCCGGAATTAGTGAAGAAGTAACAATAGTAAATTTGTACATAACTATCGATTTCCAAATGGAGAAGAAAAATATGGAATATATTGTAACGCAAATTAAAGCTCAATACGTCATTCTAGCTGACTAAAGCTCAGATCCCCTAAACAATAAGAGGGAGGGAGGGACGAAATCGTTAAGGACAACTTGAACGTAAGGTTACTAAACAACGAATAACATACGTACGTCAGTTTAAAAGGATACCTCACATGCTCTGACATAAGGTTAGTGTACAGGATGATCGAAAGCTAGCTGACATGGAAGGCCGCCGAAAACCCAAAGAGAGAAAATACATTTTCCTTTGGATAAAAGTAAAAGAAAACCGAAACAACGAATAACATACGTACGTCAGTTTAAAAGGATACCTCACATGCTCTGACATAAGGTTAGTGTACAGGATGATCGAAAGCTAGCTGACATGGAAGGCCGCCGAAAACCCAAAGAGAGAAAATACATTTTCCTTTGGATAAAAGTAAAAGAAAACCGAAAAATAGGAAGAATGATAATAGGACCAGAGCGAAGACATACCAATTTAAAAGACACAACGGATACATCGAGCGTAAAGCTGACTGCAATAATTCGAAAAAAATTAAGTGGCTACTTAACCACGGGCCCACAAGCCCAGATGTAAATATATTGTTATTTAAAAATGTAATGTTCTCTCATACTAACCAAAAACAGCAAACAGATAGCCAAGATCTTTGCGGAAGAACACGGCACAAACGTAAGGCCAACAGGAAATGTCTTTACAAGATGAGAGAACACGTCATTCTACCAGATAATGAAAAAACTGAAGACAGATTTAAGCAGAGATTAATGAAGCTCTATAATGAACTGCTAGAAACTAGTGTCGTTCCATAAGCATGGAGAATAGTGAAAGTGGTGCCTATAAAAAAAGAAGGAGAACCAAAACAAGGTAGAAAACTACAAATTCATATCGCTGCTTCCGGTATTTTCCAAAATTATAATCATATCAATCAAATCATAGCAAACAGAATAAATTGGCTATAAGAAAATGAGAACACACTTCGAAATACTGCTTCCGCAAAGGCAGAGGTACAATATCGATGATTACTTGAAGAGAAAATCAGAAAATTTCAAGAAAAAAACAAACGCATGAATTTTCCGTTTCTCGACCTAATAAATGCCTACCATCTAGTTGAAAAAGATTTCATCAGAGACCAATTATGAGACAATTTACAATAAAAATCGAAGAAAGCTACGCCAGCATTGCGAAAATACACCCAGGATATCCATTGTCGGGAGTACTCAGCCATTACCCCCAAGGATCACCATTATCGCGGGTTAACAGTCTAGTGAAAATATCGAACAGAAGAGTGAGGTCGACTGCTTTGCATATACCGACAACATCATTCTGCTGGAAACAGGCGACAGAACGTAAAGAAAAAGCAAATTTAACCAAGCTGTCAAAATGATCATGAACAGAACATACATCAATAGAGGCGCTGTCGCAGAAGACATTCACTTCTGCAGCCAGAGAAGATACCATATCAAGGAAGTGGTTCTAAGCCACAGAACATTTAAGTACCCAAATAAATCCAGATATTATGGTTGACAAGAACAAAGAAACAACGTATAAAGGACACGCGAGTAGATAGGTAGGCACTTGGGCGAGACAGGTTAGTAGGTCAAGCTCACCCGGAAGTAGATCAAACCGTAATTAGATCAGACAAAAAGTAGGTTAATGTCATAAAAGTAGGTCAGACAGGCGGGGGTGGCCGCCGGGCAAGTCTAGTTGTTTATAAGGATTGTATACTTGTTTTAAGTAATAGGTAAACATGGAAATAGTAAGAAAAAATGTTTTAGTTTATGTTTGCAATTTTGAGATGAGCTTGTTTCTTGTTTTTTTGTTCGTTTTTTTTTTTTATGACAAGTATTTAAAGAAGAGGAAAGAAAACCATTAATTAATTGTTATGTAAGAATGTTAAAAAAAAAAATATGAATAAAAAATAAAAAAACAGGAAATCAAAAATATCTCACGTGGTACAGGTTTATTTCTTATTTATGTATACTTGGTTATAGGCTCATTTGAAAAGTTGAAAGAAAAAATAGTTGATAAATGTAAAATGAAAAAAACAAAAAAACTTTAAACGTACAAGATACAACAATTTTAAAAGGTACAATGTATCTTTAAAATTCATAAAGAAAAAGTGCAAACCTGTTTTTCTCTCCACATAATGATCAAACCATTCAAACAAGAGATGCGTTTTTAGATGTACCCAACTATTTGTGTTGTTTTTTTTTTCTTTTTTTTTCTACTTTAAGTATTTAAAGAAGAGGAAAGAAAATACTAATAATTATTGTTACTGTGTCGTCCAAGATATTTTTTGTTTGTAAGAATGTTGGAAAAATATGAATGAACAAAAGACAAACAGGAAATTAAAGCTATCGAAGTACTTAACGATTAACATGTTGCTTAGGTTCATTGTATGTCGCATAATCGGCAAAGAATAAAAAAAGTAAAAAATATTTAAGTCATCAGGTTAATTGCATTTGGTACCTATTTTTAAAACATGAATATAAAAATAAAATAGATTTATTTACATGTTCAAAAAATATTTTTTATTTAACTAGAAATATTTTACAATTTTATTTAAATCTGAGTTGAAAAATGTTTTACCACTTAAAACCACTTTTATTCATAATTTAATAAAATACAAAAAAGGAAATATACCACATATATTCTATTAATATGTATTTGGTGCAATCCAGACAAAAATGCCGTTCCAAAATATCAAAATTCCAAATAATCAAAGATGTAGAATATAGGAACACTATTCCAGATATCATGATAAATTCTCATGATGGGTATTATTTACTAGAGGATCACATCATAGAAATTTATCTGTAATATTTCTAACACAAAATGTTTTTCACCAGCGTAAATTTTCAAGATATATTTCACTTAACTGTAAGTACTTTTCAAAAATCCAAGAGATAAATCGCAGATATTTTCTCTATCTCACCAAATATATCCTAGTCAAATCAAAGCATTTGAAAAAGTATATAATGGTGTGACGTCAGTTCCATACGGCTATATATTAATAGATCTTACTCAAGAGTCAAGACGTTAATAACATATTTCGATTAAGAAGTGATATATTTGGAAAAAGTTTGTGTTATTGTACGAGAGATCAATATTAGAACAATTTGGGGAAGAATATGAAACGTTTGAGGACCAATCGTCGTATATTGCACTTATTAAAAACATCTAAACTAATATTCCAGAAAGTAATTATAAAAGACCATGACTCTGAAGTAATTAAAACAATTTTTGAAACAGCGTTAAGTATTTTAAAAGGTAATTGTAATCTGAGTAAAAAAGCAACAACAAAATTATATAGTAAATAAATAAAAAAAAATTTTTAAAAAACAGCTTTTTTGAACTAAAAAGTAGAAAATAAATTTTTAATAGCAAATTTTTCTGTAATTTTCTAAACTATATTGTTACAATCGAGATTTCTTTGAAAAAGTTTATTTCAATATGTCAAATATATATATAAATATAAGTATATATAAGTTTTAAAGTCTGTGAAATTAATATAAAAGCTGGAGGCTTTAAATTTAAAAATATAAGTTTATAGTTATGCGTTTGTTGCCTCCAGCTTTTATTTTAATTTCACAGACTTTAAAACTTATATATACTTATATTTTTATATATATATTTGACATATTGAAATAAACTTTTTCAAAGAAATCTCGATTGTAACAATATAGTTTAGAAAATTACAGAAAAATTTGCTATTAAAAATTTATTTTCTACTTTTTAGTTCAAAAAAGCTGTTTATACCGGTACGATAGGATCGGGTATAATAAAATTACTCCTCCGTTTGTAACACCTCGAAATAAGCGAGCTAGATATACCTTCAAAGGTATGGATCGGATCAGAAAAAAATTCTAAGACTTTTGAGCCATGTCCGTCCGTCCGTCCGTCCGTCAGCACGCTAACTCAAAAACTAAGAAAACTAGAATCTTGAAATTTACACAAAATATTCTGGGAGTAATTTGTAGGTTTCCTATTTTTTTTTGTTGAGTTTGGACCAAAACTTAAGGTACCTCTCGACCACCTAACTTTTAGATCCCCACATTTTTTTTGAAATAGAGCTATGAAATTTTAACTGCTGATAGATCTCATAAAAATATTAATTTTATTTTTAATAACTTTTTTTTGTAGCCCCACCCGTTACGGAGCTACAGCTCCCCAAAGGTTCAAAAAAGCTTTATATTTAAATTGTTATAGCACAAGTTGTATAAGGTATATCTTCATTTTGAAAACGCCAAACGATTACTACTTTTATTAGCTTTAAAAGTATATATACAATAAATATATATTTGTGGCACACGGTGTCTTAATTTACCGTTATGCGGAACTCAAATTTTGCAAAATCCTTTAACCCTTCTATCTTCTAAACGGTTTAGTTGGAAACTTGACATTTTGACAGAAGTTAGATCTTTGAAAATAAGTATGAGTCATTACAGAAAATTTTTTTTGTATCACCCCCCGTTTAGGAGCTGTAAGGGGTCAAAAACTGAAAATATCCTATTTTTAAACACCTGTTAAAATTTTTTTGAAGTAATACACAAAAATTAAAGCTTCAACATCATATCTTATTTCTGTTAACAACTTTTTTTAATAATATAGGGTTACTTTATAATTGACGAAAGTGTTACTTGATTTTTTCAAATTTTCTAACAAATTTCTTCAACAAATTTTTTTTTTGTGGACGTTCAAGAAATGTATGCGTACAATGAAGAGACAAATGCAGAAGAATTAAACAATTTAGCCTCTTTTAATCCAAATAATTGCACGTGTGGCATAATATCTAAAAAGTCTAAGCTCAGTTTTATGAAAGTCACAGAACTACATTTCTAATAAAATGGATGAAATCGTGGGTGTACACAAGTCTTTTCTTGAAGAAAATATTGTTTTATCTGAGAAACTATCACGATCCGAGGCTAAATACAGTGAACTTGAAAAAAAAATGAATCTACTTGAATTTAAAATAGACAAACCAGAAAATAATAGAAACAACATAATCTTAACAGGATTACCCTCGTCGATTGACAATATCAAAGGTACATTCATGCGCATGATGGAAAAAGTCAATTCGGATGTCAAGGAGGATGATATTGTACAAATTTCAACTTTGAACCAATCCTTTGCTGCTACTAACAGAAACAACGGAAAGACGCAACGTAAACTCTTTATTATAAAACTGAAAACTGAAACAGTCAAAAACGAGATATTGGAAAAAATAAAAGCAACAACTCAATCAACTTGCGGGAAAATGATATGGCTACTGTATTTAGGTTCACCAATTTTAATGAACTTAATTTATTTAAAGATAAGTACAATTATTAAAACAACTAACATATCTTTACTATACTCATTAAATAAAATTTTCAATAAAAATGTAATCAAATTAATAATCGAAATTTACAACATAGTGGTAGATTTAGCAATCAAACCAATGCCCCATTCCCCTTTTCTATGAAATCATGCAATTAAATCTTCACTAATTTCCACAATGGCACCTCCTAACAATTATTTTCTTTTTTTTAACAACCCCATAGGTACATTTCCTTTTGTTTTGCAAAATAAATAATACACATCTAATTTTATTTAATCAATAATTCAATTATTTATTTTATCAATTCGAAATTTTAACAAAACTACTTTATTTGCAGCACTAAAGAGTAGTAATTATTATTATTTTAATAAATCTTATAAACGAAAACATAAAAAAATGTTTACCAATCTTTAATAACATTCCACTTAAAACTAAAATTTTTTTTCATTTTTATTAGGTTAACAGATTTCACAAACTTAAACATAAAAAAATTTTTTCTGTACCAATCAATAATTAATAACATAGAAAAAAAACAAAAAATTACATATTTTGATTTTTTTTATACCCGTATGAACTATGCTCAAGGGTATAATAAATTTGCCATTACGTTTGTGACACCTTAAAGGAGTCGAGCTAGATATAGTGTCAAAGGTATGGATCGGCTCAGAATCGAATTCTGAGTCGATTAAGCCATGTACGCCCGTCCGTCCGTCCGCACGATAACTCAAAAAATAAAAGAGCTAGGAGGCTGAAATTTTTTTTACGTCACTTTTGCAAAATTGTTAGTTTTGCTATTTAAATCCAACATTTTCGGTCGGCGGGTTCGAGTAGCTGCCATACAACTTCTATCTTTATATAAAAATAACTCAGTATCTATTCAAGCTAGGTTTCTGAAATTTTGCAAATGATGATCAAGTTTTATGGCAACAACTTCTGTAAAATTTGGTTGTGCTTGTGCAGCGGGTTCGGGTAGCTGCCATACAACTTCTCCGTTTAAATGAGAATAACTCAGTGTTTATTGAAGCTAGGAATCTGAAATTTAGTAAAGAGGTGTCGAGTTACATGCCAACAACTTTTGTAAAATTTGGTTGGTCTAGAGCAGCCGGTTCAGACTTCTTGCACCTCTTGGAACCTAATGAAGCTAGGCGTCTGAAATTTTGCAAATGATGATCAAGTTTTATGGCAACAACTTTTGTAAAATTTGGTTGTGGTGGTGCGGCGGGTTCGGGTAGCTGCCATACAACTTATCCGGTTAAATGAGAATAACTCAGTGTTTATTGAAGCTAGGAATCTGAAATTCAGTAAAGAAGTGTCGAGTTATACGCCAACAACTTTTGTAAAATTTGTTTAGCCTAGAACAGCCGGTTCAGGCTTCTTGCACTTCTTGGAAGTTAATAAAGCTAGGCGTCTGAAATCTTGCAAATGATGATCAAGTTTTATGGCAACAACTTCTACAAAATTTGGTTGTGCTGGTGCGACGGGTTCGGGTAGCTGCCATACAACTTCTCTTTTTAAATGAAAATAACTCAGTGTCCGTTCGCACGATAACTCAAAAAATAAAGGAGTTAGGAGGCTGAAATTTTTTTTACGTCACTTTTACAAAATTGTTAGTTTTGCTATTTAACTCCAGCATTTTCGGCGGCCGGGTTCGAGTAGCTGCCATACAACTTCTTTCTTTAAATGGAAATAACCCAGTGTCTATTCAATCTAGGTATCTGAAATTTTGCAAATGATGATCGAGTTTTATGGCAACAACTTCTGTAAAATTTTGTTGTGATGATATGACAGGTTCGGATAGTTGCCATACAACTTCTCTTTTTAAATGAAAATAACTCAGTGTCTATTGAAGCTAGCTATCTGAAATTTAGTGAAAAAGTGTCGAGTTGCATGCCAAAAACTTTTGTAAAATTTGAATGGTCTAAAGCAGCCGCTTCAGGCTTTTTGCATTTCTTGGAACTTAATGAAGCTAGGCGAAATAGATTCGGGTAGCTATCATACAACTCCACAATTTACATAAATATATTTCTGTAGTTCGGTACTAAAACTCTGAATGTTTTTAAAAGATGATCAAGTTTTATAGAAACAGGATATATTACGTTCATACGGGTATCCCAGAGTTGACACAGTCTACTCTACTGCACTCTTCCTCGTTTAAGATTAAAATTTGTTTTCATAAAAAATTACACATTTACTTTCTTTTTAACAGCTTTTTATTAACTTGGTTGGGTAAAGGATAAGATTCCATCCTTTTAAACACGCCATTTTAAACACACTTCCTGTTGAGCTAGAGACTTGAAATTTTCTTCATTAGATCAGATCCCGATGACAATACATGATTTTCAAATAATAATATCGAAAAACATTAGAGAAATTAGCTTAATTTCAAAATGAAATTTTCATACAAAGATATAACAGAATTTTTAACAGAATTATTTCAGAACAAAAATAAAACATTTTATCTAAATTTATTAAACTCACCAATACCAATACCAATACGTATACGTAATACATAAACGTTGTTTTTTTCTATAAAAGACTATTGTTTTTTATGTAGACCATTGCATTGTATGCGTACATATAGGTACTTCAAAATATGTGATAATATGTGCTTCGAAAATATTTTTGGTTTGAAAGCGATGAATTTGAAAGATATGAATTTGTAAACAAATTAATGTGCCGCACTTGAGAACACATTGTAAAGTTTAATATGCATTTACTTAAAATTTAGTAAGCAAGTGTTAAATTTAAGTTTTTTTTCATCAAATTAATTGATTTTTAGTATACATTTTTATTTATAAAAGCAATGTGTTGGTTTATAATATTTATATAGATATGTGTTTTTCCTTTCTTAATTATAATTAAAATAGGGCTTTTCTTTCGAAACTCTTAATATATTAAAATCGCATATTATGGCCACAAGATTGATATCTTAATTAGGAGCTGCCTTTAAATTAAGATCTATTAGGGAATGATGATCTGTACCTCTAATGCCTTTTGCTGAAGTGTAAAAACTAAGAATATATTTCCAATTATGTAAAAACATTAAACAACAAAAAGAATATATTAAAAATAAGAAATCCAGTCTTTTTTAAAATTAGTAAATAACAACAATATTTTTCTTTTCAATAACAATAATTATGAATTAATCATAAAATATATGTTATGTACATACATACATATATATCTACATCGTCTAGAAAAAGCAAAATAATTTTTTTTTAATTCAAAAACATTAGCATTTAGAAGTAAGCAATTTAATATATTCTCAATTACATACTTTTAAAACCAAATTTTTTTACTACATATGTATGTAGGTACAAACATGTACAAAAATGGTATACATATTTTTATGTGTGCTGTACTATTAAAAATCTGCTAACACAGTCACACCAAATTCGCAAATTCCCAACTATTGTTATTTAGTTGATTTATCGATTTATTATTTTTTAATATGTAGGCAACAGCAACAGTTATATTTATATGAATGGACGGTAAACATAAACGAACAAAAAAAAATGTTATGTATGCATATGAATGGACGGTAAATATAAACGAACAAAAAAAAATTCAGAATGTTCTATAGCTAATAATTTCTATTTTTTAAATAGACTGTATGCATAAATTTAATATAAAAAAAAAACAATGTAAATAAAAAGTAAAATGTAATACTGGAAGAAAAATAAAAACGAATAGAAAAAAAGAGAACAAAAATGTTACTTTGATTGTTTTTAAATATTTTTAAAGGCTATTTCTTATGTATATGTGCAGATCTGATATTTACCCATATAACAGATAGAAAAAAGAACTATTAAAATGTTATGATTTTAAAAGAAAGAAACATACGTTTGATATTTCCGTACATAACAGATAAAAAAAGAAAATATTAAAATGTTATGTTATGAAAAGAAAGAAAAAACAAGGCAGTGTATGAATCAAAGTTTTTAAAGGGTCGCATTTTTAAGTGGAAATAAAGAACATTATAAAATTACAATAACAATTTTATTTAAATTTTTAATTTTGCTATGCAATGTTTCCTTAATTTTTTAAAAATCTTGCCACAATATATAATACAATATAACAATCAGAACTTCAGATCATTATATAGTACCCATACTACTATAATATGTATATGAATGAATATATCAGTATATATGTGTGTAGTTATAGATTCATTATTTTTTAATACCAACAATTATATTTATATGAATGGACGGTTAACATAAACGAACAAAAAAAAAATTCAGAATGTTCTATAGCTAATAATTTCTATTTTTTAAATAGACTGTATGCATAAATTTAATATTAAAAAAAAAAAATAAGTTCTTAGCGTACCTAAATAACAGAAAAAAAAAAAAGAAAAAGGTAATACTGGAAGAAAAATAAAAACGAATAGAAAAAAAGAGAACAAAAAATGTTACTTTGATTGTTTTTAAATATTTTTAAAGGCTTTTTCTTAAAAATAAGAAATCCAGTCTTTTTTAAAAATAGTAAATAACAACAATATTTTTCTTTTCAATAACAATAATTATGAATTAATCATAAAATATATGTTATGTACATAAATACATATATATCTACATCGTCTAGAAAAAGCAAAATAATTTTTTTTTAATTCAAAAACATTAGCATTTAGAAGTAAGCAATTTAATATATTCTCAATTACATACTTTTAAAACCAAATTTTTTACTACATATGTAGGTACAAACATGTACAAAAATGGTATGCATATTTTTATGTGTGCTGTACTATTAAAAATATGCTAACACAGTCACACCAAATTCCCAAATTCCCAAATTCCCAACTATTATTATTTAGTTGATTTATCAATTTATTATTTTTTAATATGCAGGCAACAGTTATATTTATATGAATGGACTGTAAACATAACTGAACAAAGAAACAATTTTATGTATGCATATGAATGGACGGTAAATATAAACGAACAAAAAAAAATTCAGAATGTTCTATAGGTTATAATTTATATTTTTTAAATAGAATGCATGTATAAATAATACATTTACAAAAAAAAAAAAAAAAAATACTTTGCGTAACTAAATAACAGAAAGCAAAAAAAGGAAAATGTAATACTGGAAGAAAAATAAAACCGAATATAAAAAAAAGAGAACAAAAAATGTTACTTTGAATGTTTTTAAATATTTTTAAAGCCTATTTCTTATGTATATGTGCACATCTGATATTTACCCACATAACAGATAGAAAAAAGAACTATTAAAATGTTATGATTTTAAAAGAAAGAAACATACGTTTGATATTTCCGTACATAACAGATAAAAAAAGAAAATATTAAAATGTTATGTTATGAAAAGAAAGAAAAAACAAGGCAGTGTATGAATCAAAGTTTTTAAAGGGTCGCATTTTTAAGTGGAAATAAAGAACATTATAAAATTGCAATAACAATTTCATTTAAATTTTTAATTTTGCTATGCAATGTTTCCTTAATTTTTTAAAAATCTTGCCACAATATATAATACAATATAACAATCAGAACTTCAGATCATTATATAGTACCCATACTACTATAATATGTATATGAATGAATATATCAGTATATATGTGTGTAGTTATAGATTCATTATTTTTGAGTTTTGAGTTTTTGAGTTTTAAAGTCTGTGAAATTAAAATAAAAGCTGGAGGCAACAAACGCATAACTAGAAACTTATATTTTTAAATTTTGTCTCCAGCTTTTATATTAATTTCACAGACGTTAAAACTTATGTATACTTATATTTATATATATATTTGACATATTGAAATAAACTTTTTCAAAGAAATCTCGATTGTAACAATATAGTTTAGAAAATTAAAGAAAAATTTGCTATTAAAAATTTATTTTCTACTTTTTAGTTCAAAAAAGCTGTTTTTTTTTAAATTTTTTTTATTTATTTTTAACACCACCTATTTACATTATCACTTAACAATTCGAAATTTTAACAATATTACAAACACGATTAACAATTTGGATTACATTTATTAAAAAATTACCAAAATTATTCCATTCCACCATTAAAAAAATTCTTATCACAAACATCTTAATTCTATTAAATCATTATAATTTACTACTAAAATTGCTAATTAAAAGTATAGGGCAAAAAAAATTTAAAAAACAAAAAATATTAAATAATACATTCTTTCTATTTCCATACAACACTAATTGACGTATTTACTTAAAATTTCTAAATATAAACAAATTTTATTCAAATTTTTTCTCTTATAAATATAAAATAAAAATAAACATCCTCCATGAATTGAAAAAAGACTCCAAGTTTTCTTTTTTTATAAAAATCCTAACTTCACGTAATCTTACTTCCAACACCTTCATTGTAATACTTTTAATTGTTACTATCTTGAACAAGAGGTTTATACTAATTCGACTATTAATTAGCCAAAAAGCAAATACTCTTCTTTGTAAACACATTACAGTTATTCCAATCATTATTATACTTCGCACATGTATTTATTTCCACACAACAAATGATTGATATGATATAAATAGTAGCATACAAGTCAACCGTGCTGAACAAAAAAATAATGTCACAATATAAAAAAAACTTAAATGTTATTTATCTTAATATACAAAGTATCAGAAACAAAATTTATGACTTAGAAACATTTTTATACTCCTTTGATACTGACATTGAAGTAGTAGTATTAACAGAAATCTGGATTAGTAGAACTGAAAACAGCTTTTTCAACCTTCCAGGCTACACCGGTTATTTTTCAAACAGACGGAGCTCTTACTGGGGTGTCGTTATATACGTTGCAGACTACTTAATCTCCACTCAAATGTTGGAAGAGGAGTTTAACGAATCTAATGTCTTGATTGCAAAACTACTCCGTCACGGTATACATATAATGTCAATCTACAGAGCACCTCAAACAAATATTGATGTTTTTATCGAGAAAATCGACGAACTTATTTCTAGATATAAATACTCAATGATATATGGTGACTTCAATATAAACCTACCGGATAAAAAAAATAGTCATGTGATTAACTACTCCCATACACTTTTAACTAAATGTTATATAGTAGCTAACAAAATCGGAATTGAATTCGCAACAACTAAAATAAATAAAAATGGATATTTTGACATAGTTTTAAATAACTATGGATTAAATTAATGTTACATTGTATTAACTAATTATATAGAAATTAATTTAAATAATATTACATATTATATAAGAATAGATATAAAAATTAGATATAAGTAGCAATGAATTATACTGTTATTGAATTATTATATAGAATTGATAAATATAGAAAAAAAAACATTTTGATATTTCACAATTTGTGTTAAACGTAAATGATGTTCAAATACTTAATTCAGCATTTGAGACCAGTTTTTCAGGTGAAAAAACTTCCTGTACAAGTGCATACAGTACACTTTTTTCAGGAAGTGGAATTTATCTCAATGGTATATGGTAACTTCAATATAAACCTACTGGATAAAAAAATTAGTCATGTGATTAACTACTCCCATACACTTCTAACTAACGGTTATATAGTAGCTAACAAAATCGAAATTGAATTCGCAACAAGAATAGGCAAAACTACCAGCTCCACAATTTATGATTTTATCACCGACATATTTAATTTGAAATATAAATTTCATATTATAGACACACCATTATCCGATCATCAGCTGTTCCTTGTAAGTGTAAACACAACTCCTATTAGAGAGAACTCAAACAATTTAAAAATAGTTTTAAAGTACAACGACCTTTCTAATGATCCATTTTGGGGAAGATTTATGAAGACACAATTCGACAATTTTGGTAGTCTAACATCATTAATCAACAAGCATACCATTATAATCCAGTAAAAGAACAATCCCTCAAATAATCAGATTAGAGAACTAAAGCACAATAACAACATAATCGCTGACCAACAATATATAGTAGAATGTATGAATGACCATTTCACAAGTGTGACGGATAAGCTAAATATTTCTCACTCTCTGCTTGACGAAACCTACTTCCAAAGTCTGGGGCGAAATATCTACTCTCCATTTAACCTTAGTCCAACCACTAATGTAGAAGTAGTAAATACCATATCCTCTCTCAAACCAGACTCTGCAACCGGCCATGACAACATACCGCGAAATTTGTGAAAAAGTACCCCAATAGGCTAGCTCCGATATTGCAAAAATGTATAAATATATCTTTTGAAACTCATCTCTTTCCGGATTTCTTAAAAAACAGCCATTATTACTCCAATACACAAGAAAGATGACAAAACAGATCCGACCAATTATAGGCCGATCTCTGTCTTAACTACCTTGTCCAAAATCTAATTAAAAGACTAAGTAGCTTTATGTCAGATAACGGCATATTGCATGATGATGAATTGAATTCAAACACTATGTCTCACTGATTTCGTTTCCAGGAGTATGGATGAAGGTAAATTCACAGGATGTCTCTTTATTGATCTCGAAAAGGCATTTGATTGTGTGGACTTTGACGTTTTGCTTTGCAAACTTAAAAGTTTGCGACTAACCCCGCAACAAATTTCTTTTTTTAAAACATTTCTGAATGGTCGCTCACAAATAGTCAGAATCAATAATGTGAACAGCACCACCAAAATTAGTTAGAAAGTTGTATCCTAAGGATCAATTCTAGGTCCAGACCTCTTTAAAATATACATAGATGATCTGGCTTGTCTCGAACTGAAAAGATCCCTGCAGCTAATTGCCGACGACGGGGCAATAAAATACTCTGCAAATAGTGAACATGAACTCAAAGAATCCATAATACATAATCTAGAAAACATTGAAGATTGGTTAATGAAAAATCATTTAATACTAAACCGAAAAAAAACAAAAGTTCTTCTCTTCAAAAATAAGATTTTCGAAAGCCGCTCACTTATCTATGACAATAGTTTATTAGGAACTGTAGATTCCTTCAACTATCTAGGTCTAGATAATGACTGTACTCTTAAATGGGCTGAACATATTGATTTTATATGTAAAAAAATTGTCCCATACATTTTCATTTTAAACAGGTTAAAACGTTTTTTCGACAAAAAAACGCTTTTTATTATATACTCATCATACATTCAGTCAAACATAATCTACGCAAACCCCATCTGGAACGGAGCGTACAAAAACAACCTGAATAAACTTAATATACTTCACAAGAAGGCAATCAAAACTATTCACAGCTATCCATTAACACATCCGACTAATCAACTCTATTCCCCACAATACTCTGGCTTTGAAATTATTTGTAAACGTGAGTCATACCTTCTAGCTTTCAAAATAATAAATAACCATATAAACCATAACTTTATCCTCAATAGAAACATCGAAATACACTCCCATAACACAAGAAATAGATCGAATCTTTATCTTACATTCTTCAGAACCAACAAACAAAAAACAAATTCTCTGTACAACTGTTCGAAATCGTACAATGACCTGCCGCAACATTTAAAGCTAATTGAAAGTTGCAGCTTGTTTAAAAAAAAAATCATTGTGTTCTTACAGTCAACCTAATGGAATTTAGAGAATAAATCTATTCATTATGTTTGTGTGTTTTGTTATATATGTACTAAGAACATCCCATGGAAACAATAAATTAATAAAAAAAAATATATAAAAAAGTATAAATGTAAATAATAAAGCAAAAACTTAATTAGAGAATAAATCTAACAGAATATAAATCTAGAAAATAAATACATGTAAACAATAAAACAAAAAAAATTAAAACTAGGTGCAATAACAACAAAATAAAATAAAATCTTTTTTTTTTTTCTTCTTTTTTTTTTTTTATTACAACAATAAAACGAAAAAATATCATTAGTTTCACAAAAAAATGAAAAAGAATGAAATAACTAACAATTAAAACTTAAACTTAGCAAAACCAAACCAAAATATATAAAAAACGAGGAAGAATACAGTTGCCTTTGTCAACTCTTAGATACCCGTACGAACCGTTAGTATGTTCACAGCCTGTCACTCTGCTTACAATATTATTTTTCAATATTTTAGTATTTTAAAATAATTTGGGTGAATTTTATAATTTCTAGAACTATGGGTTGTACATATATTTAAACTATATGTTTATATTTTTCAAAAGCAGATTTTAACCTTCCACATAACGATTATCAATGCAAAATTTTTTCAAATATTCTATAGTACCATTTAATACTAAGCATAAATGTATATTAAATCTAAGTACAAAATAGTAAATATAATTTTAAATATTATATTATATTAATGCGTACATAGTATATTTATATTGTTATAAGTATATCGCCATACATTGCAATATTTCTTTAAAAATATTTCCATTCAATAAAATACATATATGTATGTATGTATGTAAATACGGCGCTATATAATATACATCTATACTCTTATCATTCATTCATCAGTGACATATACGATATGTAAATAAACATGTTATTATATAAGTATGTATGTATATCAATATCATATAAAAAAAATTCTTCAAGCAAACGTTATGTTGTTTATTTATTTACATTTTTTTACTACGCTTTATATCCTCAACAATTTCAAATTATCGAATAAAACAAAATGCAAAAAATTCGTTAAAGAAATTTGTTAGAAAATTTAAAAAAATCAAGTAAAACTTTCGTCAATTATAAAGTAGCCCTATATTATTAAAAAAAGTTGTAAATAGAAATAAGAGTATAATGTTGAGGCTTTAATTTTTGTGTATTACTTCAAAAAAATTTTAACAGGTGTTCAAGTTACAGATGTTTAAAAATAGTAAATTTTCAGTTTTTGACCCTTACAGCTCCTAAACGGGGGGTGATACAAAAAAAAATTTCTGAAATAACTCATACTTATTTACAGAGACCTAACTTCTGTCAAAATTTCAAGTTTCCAACTTAAACCGTTTAGAAGATAGAAGGGTTAATGGATTTTGCAAAATTTTAGTTTCGCCCACAATATATACCACAACTATATATTTATTGTATATATACTTTTAAAGCTAATAAAAGCAGTAATCGTTTACCGTTTTCAAAATGAAGATATACTTTATACAACTTGTGCTATAACAATTTCAATATAGAGCTTTTTTGAATCTTTGGGGAGCTGTAGCTCCGTAATGGGTGGGGCTACAAAAAAAAGTTATTAAAAATAAAATTAATATTTTTGTGAGATCTATCAGCAGTTAAAATTTCATAGCTCTATTTCAAAAAAAATGTCGGCATCTAAAAGTTAGCTACGAGAGCTACCCTAAGTTTTGGCCCAAACTCAACCAAAAAAATAGGGAACCTACAAATTACTCCCAGAATATTTTGTGTAAATTTCAAGATTCTAGCTTTCTTAGTTTTTGAGTTAGCGTGCTGACGGACGGACGGACATGGCTCAATCGTCTTAGAATTTTTTTCTGATCCGATCCATACCTTTGAAGGTATATCTAGCTCGCTTATTTCGAGGTGTTACAAACGGAGGAGTAATTTTATTATACCCGATCCTATCGAACGGGTATAAAAAAAAAATTGCATTATTAAGAACTAAAACTCTCGTATCATCATTATAAGACCAGACAGCCTCGGCTAGGTCTAAATACTGAATTTTTAAGTAACTATAGATTAAATTAATGTTACATTGTATTAACTAATTATATAGAAATTAATGTAAATAATATTACATATTATATAAGAATAGATATAAAAATTAGATATAAGTAGCAACGAATTATACTGTTATTGAATTATCTATAATATAATACACAAGATGTTGGCGAGACCTTGCCAACATGTAAAAAAATATATTTTATATCTATAATAAAACACTCACACTGAATGTAAACTAAACTGGCAATGATGATATTTCTGTATATTTATTTAATAATTTTAAATTTTATTACCAGAGACACAAATCTTTGACTCAAAGTATTATCAAGAGACACACACCGTTCATTAAAAATATAAATAAATTTAGTAAATATTATTACGAGTGACCAAATTTTCCACGTTTGCACTAGAAGTATTACCAGAGACACAAACCGTTCATTAAAAGTGAGTACAGTCAAAAAAGGAAAAGTACATACTTAAAAAACACATTTTCAATAAAAATAAATTCAGCAAATTTTTAATTTTTAAATTTGACCGCCACGTCCATTATGAACTGGTCGCAGCGGTAAATTAAAAATAAATTATTAATCTTCTGTTGGCGTTTTCAATTTTTGTTTTGAAAAAAAGAAAAATAAAAATAGGTACTCTTAATTAAATTAAAACGCCTGAAAGTGAAAAAGTGAGAGTGAGCAAAGTTTATAGTAAACCTGATATTTATAAGAAAAAAATAATAGGCCGATTTTATTCTTGATTTTGTTTTCATTAGTATAAAAGCTGGTAAAAGCTTCGTAACATACTTTAAAATAGTTTTGTTTATTTAGGTTGAAATTTAGATTTTTAAGCTAAATTTTCGGTAGAACTGGTATAACATATTCGAAATTTTTTTATTAATATAAAATTCGGCAGACTTAAATAATTATATTTCATAACAGACGTCAGAAACTTACTAAATATTATAGAAACGGATATTTTTCTTAAAAAAAAAAAAGAAAAAAATAACATAGAAAATATCATTTTAGAAGCCTTCTCTCACAAAAGATTCATAATTTTGTACTCATTTATTATTAGACCATTAATAAAATTGTTAGCATTGGAAAAAAATAATATTTATTAATCAGATCAGATAATATAATACCAGGAATTAATGATTGAATTTCTGATAATATACACAATATTATACACACAAGATGTTGGCCAGATCAGTCTGTATATTTATTTAATAATTTAAAATTTTATTATCAGAGACACAAATCTTCGACTAAAAGTCTTATCAGAGACACAAACTTTTACTTTTTAAAAAGTACTTTCGACACAAAATTTAAAGCAAATCTTTAATTTTTAAATTTGACCGCCACATCCATTATGAACTGGTCGAAGCGGTAAATTAAAAATAAATTATTAATCTTCTGCTGGCAGTTTTCAAATGACTCTTTGTTTTGAAAAAAATAAAAATACTCTTAATAAAATTAAAAGACCTGAAAGTGAAAAGAGCAAAGTTTATAGTAAGCCTTATATTTATAAGAAAAAAAATAATAGGCCAATTTTATTCTTGATTTTGTTTTCACTATTATAAAAGCTGGTAAAAGTTTCGCAACAGACTTTAAAAAAGTTTTGTTTATTTAGGTTGGAATTTTGATTTTTTAAGCTGAATTTTTGATATAACATAAAATATTCGAATTTTTTTTATTAATATAAAATTCGGCAGACTTAGCTAATTATATTTCATAACAGAAATCAGAAACTTACTAAATATTATAGAAATGGATATTTTTCTTAAAAAAAAAAGAAAAAATAACATAGGAAATATCATTTTAGAAGCCTTCTCTCTCAATAGATTTTAATTTTGTACTAATTTATTATTAGACCATTAAATTAAAAAGCTGTCGAAAACGACCCACACAAAAAAAAGGGGAAAATTTATGAAATTACATTATCAGAGACATGAATCTTTTATTAAATATACTAAAGACCTCTTCCAAAGTACATTTAAATAAAATAAATTCAGCAAATTTTTTTCAAGCAAAAAAAAAAATAAACGCAAAAGACTTGAAAGTAGTTTTGGTAATTAAAGTAATTTCGCGGCGAAAACAACTTTTTTATCGACATAAAAATTTTTGTTTTTAAACTAAAGAAAAATAGAGAGTCTGGTAAAATTTTAATAAATATTAAAATTATTTCGATTATTGGGATTGTTTTAAATGTAACAAAAAAAAAAAAAAAATGTCGTAGCGGTTGGTGTTTGTTTCAAACAATTTTTGAGATATCGGAACGAACTTTTGCTTTGAATGTGTTTTTAGCTTGGACCATTTTTTCTCAATGATTAAAAAACTGTTATAAATTACCGCCACGAAAAAACGGCGAGAAAAAATTAATAAACTGTACCTAACATTTTTAATTTTATGTGTTTAGATTTGTTTTATGTTTTTTTCTATTACAAGTAAGTAAGTGATTTCTACATTTTCTTAATAACGCTGATGTTAAAATGAAATTTTTAGGTAGTTTATTGATGTTAAAATGAAATTTTAAGGGAGTCAGTATGATACCGTAAATGTTTTTGAATCTATAGAAATTGTGCAATTGCACAGGGGATTTTCTAGTTATATAGAATTGACAAATATAGAAAAAAAAAACCTTTTGATATTTCACAATTTGTGTTAAACGTAAATGGTGTTCAAATACTTAATTCAGCAATTGAGACCAATTTTTCAGATGAAAAAACTTCCTGTACAAGAAAAAACTTCCTGCATACAGTTCACTTTTTTCAGGAAGTGGAATTTATCACAATGATAAAGGTTATCAGATAACAAAGTCTATGTTTAGTAATTGATTTTTTATACTAGTTTCTGAATTAACTCCAGATGCATCTGGAAATGAAGTATGTCGAGATATACTAAACCAGGGTACAGTTAGAATTTGTAAAAGATATTTTTTTAGTTGGAATTAAAGAGCCTTGTAAAATATTTGTAAATAGTTTACTTACAAATTCCCAACCAAAGAAATTATAAATGAAAATTTTGAAAATTACTCTTTTGCAAACGTACATGATGATAAAATTAATAAAGAATTAAGACAAGTGCCAGAAAAATTTGTTGCTATTATAACAAATAAAAAAATGAAAAATACTGGGTGTCCTTTCGAATGTATGTGGACAATACTGTTGTGTTTATAATTGATATAGATGTTTTGGATAAAAAAAGATAATCATATACAAAACAACAATCTTATTAATAAATCTGTTTTACAACTTATTTGGAAATTTAAATTTTTCACAATCTTGTGTACCTAAGCAATATAATTAATATTAAAAAGCTTTGGTTAAAACGTAGTAATGGAAGATTAAGGTTCGAACACAAATTTGATGTTGAGTTATACATATTTTCTCAACGAAAATCAGTGATTAAAAATTTTTGTTGGTTTCGATACAGAATCTCTTGTAGCGAGAATGTATCGAGTAATGGAAGAGATTCTCTTTGTAGCGAGTAATGGAAGATCAAGGTTCGAACACAAATTTGATGTTGAGTTATACATTATTTTCTCAACGAAAATCAGTCATTAAAAGCTCTTGTTGGTTTTGATACAGAATCTCTTGTAGCGACTTCCAATTTTCATCGTATTGGAAAAAAGACAGTTATTTTAAAATATCAGCAATCAGCAAAATACAACGTTGTAACGTTCAATGCAATTATTCTAGATTGTTTTTTGAAATACCTGTACCACTAGAAAATAAAATTTCTAATATTTTACTCAAGAACAACAATAAATGAAAAAATTTTTAAATTTTATTTAATTTGTTTTTTATTATAAATTATAGTAGTACATATAACTTATATATAGTAGATACATATCATTTACACAAATATTCTTATATATTGTTTTAGGTTATAAATTATTTCTAAAAAGTTCTGCAAAATAGTGAGGATCTCCTTCTTGGTTATTTATTTTCCAAATTTGTTGCTCATCTAAGACTTGAAACGGTGATATGAATTCTTCAGTTTCCATTAATTCTTCCACATATACAGTAGATGTAATTTCATCAACTTGAACCTCATTTTGTATACTGACTATTGCAGTTTCCTCAGTAAATGGAAATGTTGTTGAATCAGCTGTCATTTTTGTAAAATATCTTACCAAAATTGAATTAAAAATGATTTGCCAATAAAATTCAACCGCGTTATATATTGTAGAACCCAGTCAAAATTTACAGTTTCAGAGTATATAAATAAAAATGCAAAATTGGATTTTTGAAACTAGTTAGATGGTGTAAAAATCAAGTCAAGATCAAAAATAGTAAAATAAATTCATATAATTATAAAAAAAATATTAAATAAATCTATTTTGTAACTATTTAGGTACATATAAACCTAAATCTGAAAAATAAAGCAACTAAATAAAAGAAACTTATACCTTTTTTATATGCTTTTATATTAACTCGTCGCTGTCGGTTTATTGATTTATTTATTTATTTATTTGTCATTCTGTCACGCTTTTTATTATCTTCGTAATCTGTTAGCAACATTTGTAAGTGTTGTATGGTGCAGAGGAAAGTGTACAGGTTTCAAAAGTGGAGGTCATGTTGTTCGAATCCAGTTCACATGCTACTTTTTTTTTTTTTAACTATCTATTCATCAACATTTTTTGAATAAAATATGTATATATTTTGTATATATGAATTTGAAACTTAAATTTTTATCCTAATTCATGCATACAATACACACGCAATATATTTTTGATCTTTTCTCCTATAATAGTATATTTTTATGTATGTTGCTAAATTATTTTGTTTACAACATTTCTTTAGTATTTAAATCAAAATATTTGCTGTCAACATTCTTTAATGCATATTGAATATGCATGGTTAAAAATTAAGATTTTATGTTCGTAATATGTTCATTTATTATTTAAGTGTTGTATAGTGCAGAGGAGAGCGTACAGGTTTTGAAAGTAAGAGTAATTTGGTTCGAATACGATTCGTGTATGTTGCGGCACGATCCCATTTTTTTTTTGTTTGGCTTCATTGTTCATTTTTTAACTTCAACTAAAAGAAAACCTGAAAGGAAAGATACCACAAAGAATCTTCACTTTAATAAAGAAATTAAAATTAAATACTTATCTGAATTATTGGTTGATTTCAATTCTTTCCCAGCATCTAACAGCAACATCTAAAAAGACATTTAAAATTAAATTAAAATTTAATAGTTAAACTTAAAATTAATTGTTCTTACTTACCAATTTATATTTGCTTTGTTTGATTTGTACTATTTTACTTAATGTTCTGTCATTTGTTAAAAATAATATTACACATAACACATTACACATAATTTCATAATTATATAAAATTATTACTTATCTATTAGTTCTCAGATGTCGCCGACATCTATTAAAATATTATATTATTAATTGTTAAATAATTTTAGTCATCTACTTTGGGTAGATTTATTATATACAAAATAAGCATATGTTTCTTATGTACTAATGATAATTTTTAACTTTGATATATAACGAAATGTAACTTTTACTTCTAAGGTCAATGAACTATATATAATACATAAGAAACAGTGAATTCATTAAACAGTAAAACAGTAAAAGTAACACTTTTTAAACATTTTAAATTTAATCCTAATCGAATCGCCGCTTTATTAACATAAAAGAAAAAAAAATTGAATATAAATGAAATAAAATAAATAAAAAAAATTTTAAAAAAAACAGCTTTTTTGAACTAAAAAGTAGAAAATAAATTTTTAGTAGCAAATTTTTCTGTAATTTTCTAAACTATATTGTTACAATCGAGATTTCTTTGAAAAAGTTTATTTCAATATGTCAAATATATATATAAATATAAGTATACATAAGCTTTAAAGTCTGTGAAATTAATATAAAAGCTGGAGGCAAAATTTAAAAATATAAGTTTGTAGTTATGCGTTTGTTGCCTCTAGTTTTTATTTTAATTTCACAGACTTTAAAACTTATATATACTTATATTTATATATATATTTGACATATTGAAATAAATTTTTTCAAAGAAATCTCGATTGTAACAATATAGTTTAGAAAATTACAGAAAAATTTGCTATTAAAAATTTATTTTCTACTTTTAAGTTCAAAAAAGCTGTTTTTTTAAAAATTTTTTTTTTTTTATTTATTTTATTTTATTGTTTTTAGTAACGACAAATATAAGTATTAAATTGATATTTTTTTTTTCCTTGTTTAATTTTGAATTTTTTCAGTTGCCCTTACAGTCTATAATTATATTATTACCTGTTATAATATAGAATACTTATATTGAATTTTTTTATTATTAATTTATTGTGGCAAAATTTTTAAAAAATTAAGAAAACGTTGCATAGCTATAAAATTCAAAATTTAAATAAAAATATTGCAATTTTATAACGTTCTTTATTTCCACTTAAAAATGCGACCCTTTGAAAACTTTGATTTATATACTGCCTTGTTTTTTCTTTCTTTTATAGCATGACATTTTCATCTTTTTTTCTATTTGTTATGTGTGTAAATATCATATGTGCACATATACATAAGAAATAGCCTTTAAAAATATTTAAAAACAATCAAAGTAACATTTTTTGTTCTCTTTTTTTTCTATTCGTTTTTATTTTTCTTTCAATATTACATTTTACTTTTTTTTCTGTTATTTAGCTACGCTAAGAACTTATTTGTTTTTTTAATATTAAATTTATGCATACAGTCTATTTAAAAAATAGAAATTATTAGCTATAGAATATTCTGAATTTTTTTTTTTTCGTTTATGTTTACCGTCCATTCATATAAATATAATTGTTGGTATTAAAAAATAATGAATCTATAACTACACACATATATACACACATATATTCATTGATATACATATTATAGTAGTATGGGTACTATATAATGATCTGAACTTCTGATTGTTATATTGTACTATATATTGTGGCAAGATTTTTAAAAAATTAAGGAAACATTGGATAGCAAAATTAAAAATTTAAATAAAATTGTTATTGCAATTTTATAATATTCTTTATTTCCACTTAAAAATGGGACCCTTTAAAAACTTTGATTCATACACTGCCTTGTTTTTTCTTTCTTTTCATAACATAACATTTTAATATTTTTTTTTTTTATCTGTTATGTACGGAAATATCAAACGTATGTTTCTTTCTTTTAAAAACATAACATTTTAATAGTTCTTTTTTTCTATTTGTTATGTGGGTAAATATGAGATGTGCATAATATATACATAAGAAATAGACTTAATATTTAGAAACAATCAAGATAAAATTTTTTTCTCTTTTTTTTCTATTCTTTTTTATTTTTCTTCCAGTATTACATTTTCCTTTTTTTTTGTTTTCTGTTATTTAGGTACGCTAAGTATTTCCTTTTTTTTTTTAAAATGTTTAATTTATACATGCATTCTATTTAAAAAATATAAATTATAACTTATAGAACATTCTGAATTTTTTTTTGTTCGTTTATAAAGGGTGTTCAAAATTGAGGTATCATTTCCATTTACGTTTTCAAAAAAATATGGTCCGATGATTCCTCCTGACCACAAACCACACCAAACCGTAACTTTTTGTGGATGTACTGGTTGATCTAAGATAACCTTGGATTCTCTTCACCCCAAATGCAGCAATTCTGTTTATTGACGTAGCCATTGAGCTGAAAATGAGCTTCGCCGGTGAAGATTATTTTGTTAAAAAAATTCTCATTTTTTTCTTGTTTTTCGATTGCCCAAGAAACGAATTGCCGACGTAATGCATGGTTAGTTGGTTTTAATTCTTGCGTCAGCTGGATCTTATAAGCCTTTAAATGGAGATTACGATGCAAAATTTTGAATAATGTGGATGGTTTGATGTTTAATTGCTGCGAACGATGACGAATGGAAGTTTTTGGATCTTCTTCAACACTTCTGCTCATAGCTGCTACATTCTCGGTTGAACGGCTACTACGTTGACAAATGTTGCCTCTGTTATCAAGAACAGATCCAGTTTCTAGAAATTTATCAACCATCAGCTTGATGGCACGATTTGTTGGAGCATTTTCTCTACCAAATTTTGTTCAAAATTTCCTAATTACATCTTGAAAACTTTTACCATTTTCAAAAAATGTTGTAATAACAAAAATACGTTGTTCCTTCGTGTAACGTTGTTCCTTTATTAACTAACCGGAATGTATTTAGAATATACCTAAAGAAACCTCGTATAAAAATTCCAGGTAGAAAAAAAATGGCGGCAAAATCAAAATGATACCTCAATTTTGAACACCATTTATTTACCGTCCATTCATATGCATACATAAAATTTTTTTTTGTTCGTTTATGTTTACCGTCCTTTCATATAAATGTAACTGTTGCCTACATAAAAAAATAATAAATCTATAACAACATACATAAATAACCATATATTTATTCATATACATATGTATCTATATTATGAGCTGAACTTCTCAGTGTTGCATTATATCATAATGCGGCAAAATTTTTAAGAAATTAAGAAAACGTTGCATAGCTAAATTCGAAATTTAAATAAAATTGTTATTGCAATTTTATAATGTTCTTTATTTCCACTTAAAATGCGACCCTTTAAAAACTTTGATTCATACACTGCCTTGTTTTTTCTTTCTTTTCATAACATAACATTTTAATTTTTTTTTTTTTTTATCTGTTATGTACGGAAATATCAAACGTATGTTTCTTTCTTTTAAAATCATAACATTTTAATAGTTCTTTTTTTCTATCTGTTATGTGGGTAAATATCAGATGTGCACAACATATACATAAGAAATAGACTTTAAAAATATTTAAAAACAATCAAAGTAACATTTTTTGTTCTCTTTTTTTTCTATTCGTTTTTATTTTTCTTCCAATATTACATTTTCCATTTTTTTTGTTTTCTGTTATTTAGGTTCGCTAAGTATTTCCTTTTTTTTTTTTTAAATGTTTAATTTATACATGCATTCTACTTAAAAAATATAAATTATAACCTATAGAACATTCTGAATTTTTTTTTTGTTCGTTTATATTTACCGTCCATTCATATGCATACATAAAATTTTTTTTTTGTTCGTTTATGTTTACCGTCCTTTCATTTATATGTAACTGTTGCCTACATATTAAACGAGGAAGAATACAGTTGCCTTTGTCAACTCTTAGATACCCGTACGAACCGTTAGTATGTTAACAGCCTGTCACTCTGCTCACAATATTATTTTTTAAATATTTTAGTATTTTAAAATAAATATATTTTATG
The DNA here is from genome assembly GCA_947095535.1 of Poecilobothrus nobilitatus. Taxonomy (NCBI): domain Eukaryota; kingdom Metazoa; phylum Arthropoda; class Insecta; order Diptera; family Dolichopodidae; genus Poecilobothrus; species Poecilobothrus nobilitatus. The sequence continues at coordinate 191,357,357 of OX352772.1, forward strand.
ATTACTTCATAATTATTGTTATTGAAAAGAAAAATATTGTTGTTATTTACTATTTTTAAAAAAGACTGGATTTCTTATTTTTAATATATTCTTTTTGTTGTTTAATGTCTTTACATAATTGGAAATATATTCTTAGTTTTTATACTTCAGAAAAAGGCATTAGTGGTGCAGATCATCATTCCCTAATAGATCTTAATTTAAAGGCAGCTCCCAATTTAGATATCAATGTTAGGGCCATAATATGCGATTTTAATATGTTAAGAGTTTCGAAAAAAAAGCCCTATTTTAATTATAATTAAGAAAGGAAAAACACATATCGACATAAATATTATAAATAAACACATTGCTTTTATAAATAAAAATGTATACTAAAAATCAATTGATTTGATGAAAAAAAACTTAAATTTAACACTTGCTTACTAAATTTTAAGTAAATGCATATTAAACTTTACAATGTGTTCTCAAGTGCGGCACATTAATTTGTTTACACATTCATATTTTTCAAACCAAAAATATTTTCGAAGCACATATTATTACATATTTTGAATTATGTACCTATATATGTACGCATACAATGCAATGGTCTACATAAAAAACAATAGTCTTTTATAGAAAAAAAAAATTTATGTGTTTCGTATATGTATTGGTATTGGTGAGTTTAGTAAATTTAGATAAAATGTTTTATTTTGGTTCTGTAATAATTCTGTTCAAAATTCTGTTATATCTTAGTATGAAAATTTAATTTTGAAATTAAGCTAATTTCTCTAATGGTTTTCGATATTATTATTTTAAAATCATGTATTGTCATCGGGATCTGATCTAATGAAGAAAATTTCAAGTCTCTAGCTCAACGGGAAGTGTGTTTAAAATGGCTTCTAGGATTCCATCCTTTACCCAACCAAGTTAATTAAAAGCTGTTAATAAATTGAAATCTATAAATGTAAAACTTGGTGTTTTTTAATAACTTATATTTGTAATCTATAAAATTTTGAAACCTATTTTTTGGGGAAATCGTTATCTATTTGAAATCTATAAATCGTTACAAAACTTTTTTGAACTCTTTTTTTCATGGTCCTTCGAGCCGGATCCAAGTTATTAAATATATAATCATTAAATTGAAATTGTGAAGTGTAATAGTTTGAATTGAATTAAGTTGAGCGTGTAATAATTTGACTAAATTAATTTAATTAGTGTTAATTAAAGTGTTAGTGTTAATAATTTTGGATAATTATTAAATACAGAATCATTAAATAATTTTCCTTACGTGTAATAATTAGCTGAAATAAATTAAGTTAATGTTAAAAAAAAAAAAAAAACTTTGGATAATTGTTAAATACATTTGATAATTAAAACAATTAATATTTAATTTAAATTGTGAACATATCTATTGATTAACTTTATATAAAATATTTAATATAATTGAAAACAGTATAGCAATAGAAATATTCAATATTATTTTGTTAAATACAAGAAATTTTAGTGCTTAAATTAATAAACTAATTTTAAAGACCTGCTAGTACGTTAGAATACTACGCGCGTGTTCGGTACGGTTAACTAGTAATTAAAAATTACACATCCTAAAAAATATGGAGAAAATTATAAAGGAGCAGCTTGCTGATCAATCCATCATTGAAATAACGATAAAGGATTTCCTAGCCGAAGTCAGAGAGACTAAAACAAAGGAATGTTTCGCAGAGCTGCTGAGAGATATCCAACAACAGTGGGCAGAAATCAAGGCACGTCATCGGAAAATGCTGGTAGCATCCTACTCCGAAAAGGGGTTTGAAGAGGCTAAGTATTCATATTTTGACAAAAATATGAACATTATTACACAAATTACGGGTTAATAGAAAATATTATGAAAGAGACATTTCCCGAAACGGTTGAGAATAGTTGCGAGCAAGCATCGATTTCGATACGAGAGCCTCCTACAGCCATTCACCTTCCCAAAATAGTTTTGGAAAGGTTTAACGGTGATTATAGAAAATGGCCGTCCTTTCATGACCTGTTTTGGACATTAGTCCATGAAAATTCTTGTTTGGCGCCTGCACAGAAATTACAATACTTAAAAATGCACATTGCTGGCGAGCCAGAAAAATTATTAAGGCAATTTCAAATTACTGATTCGAATTACTAAAGTGCATGGCATATATTAAAGGAAAGGTACAACAATCAAAGAATTTTGGTGGGGACCCATTTACAAGTTTTTTTTGGCCACGCTTTGGGTCATATGAAACAGGTCTCAACTAACGAAGATGAACATATGACTCAAGGGCCAAAGAATTCTGCATGCACTTGTAGCTAAGGTACTCTATAGCGTCAAAAATAGCGCTACGTGATTTTTATGTAGATGATCTCCTATCTGGAGCAGATAATGAAAGGGATGCAGTGAAAATTCAAGGAGAGTTAATCGACCTAATGAAATCAGGGGGTTTTCACCTACACAAATGGACATCAAATTGTAACAAAATGTTAAATTTAATACCGCCCGAAAATCGAGAAATTAGTGAAATCATGGAACAAGAATCAAAGGTGAAAACTCTCGGTATTTATTGGAATCCAACAAAAGATGCTTTCGTATATTCAATTAATCTTGATCCAGTAGATGTCAATTTATCAAAACGAAACAATTTGTCACAGATTCCTAAATAATTTGATCCTTTAGGTTGGTTAGCACCTGTAATCATAATAGCAAAAATTTGTATACAAAAATTATGGTTGGCAGCTGACAAGAAAATGGATCAAATATCGAGAACAACTAAAACAAATTCAACATATTTCTATAAATAGATAGGTTCACCTATACAATCAAACAGCTGAAGTAGAAATTCATGGTTTTGCAGATTCATCAACCAAAGCTTACGCCGCCGTAGTGTATATATGTGTAACCGACAATTTTGGCAAAAGAAAAACCAGCCTTCTGACAGCAAAAACAAAGGCGCCAATCAAGACAATTTCGTTACCCCGGTTAGAATTATGTGCTGCTAGCTTGGCTGCTAAACTAATTAAAAATGTGGTCGAAGCGTTAGATCTGTCTACTCAAATCTCGATACATGCATGGACAGACTCCGAAATCGTGTTGGCTTGGCTAAGATCACATCTTCGAAATGGACAACTTTCGTGGCCAATCGAGTATCCCATATTCATGAGCTGCTTGAGAAAAATGTTTGGCCCCATGTAGCGTCAAAGGAAAATCCAGCAGACTGTGCTTCAAGATGACTTCACCCAGCAAACTTACTAGAATACAAATTGTGGTGGTTTGGTCCAGAGTGGTTGCAAAGGGCTCCGTCGCACCTGCCCAACTGAAAGGATTGCACAACAACAACATTAGAGCAGAAAAAATCATACGTTCACCAAGTCAAAATTTTGGAAGAACTATTTGAAAACAAGTTCTCGAATCTAACACGATTATTACGAGTTGTAGCTTACTGCCAAAGATTTATGATAAATACTCGACAGGACTCTAATCGGAGAAATCTGGGATATCTTCGAGATTCAGAACTCGCATGGGCCTTGCAGATTTTGATTAAAAGAGCTCAAGGAAGAAACTTTTCAGAAGAGATATTTTTGTTAACAGATGATAAGCCAATACTATCCAAGAGTTCCTTGCTTAAATTAAACCCATTTTTAGACATCAATGGAATCCTCAAAGTTGGTGGAAGATTAAAAAATTCGTTATTGACTTATGATGAAAAATACCCCATAATACTTTCTGATAAAGATCATATTTCCAGGTTAATAATTGAAAAACTACACAAGGAAACTTTACATGGTGGCTCACAATTGATAATGGCGCTTCTCAGAAAAAAATACTGGTTAATAAACGCGAGAAACACTATCAGAAACCATATACATAAGTGTATAATCTGTTTTCGACAAAGAGCCGACACAGCCAAACAATTAATGGGAAATCTACCAAAGGCTAGATCACAAATAAGCCGTCCGTTTTCGCACTCTGGAGTTGATTTTGTGGACTATTTGAACAAAAAACTCATAAAGAACGCAACACAAAAAATTACAAAGCTTATATCTCCTTGTTTATATGCATAGCCACAAAGGCCATTCATTTGGAATTGGTGTCAGACCTAACAGCCGAAGGATTTATAGCCACATATTGTCGCTTTTGCGCAAGAAGAGGTATCTGCAAGGAAATATATTGCGACTGTGGCACGTTGGAGCAAATAAATTGCTAACTAAAGAAAGGAAAATTATGATTGCTAACCTGAACATTGATATAGCCGAAGCATTTGAAAATCTAGGTACAAAATTTAATTTCCACCCACCAGCATCTCCTCATTTTGGCGGATTATGGAAGGCAGGAGTAAAATCAACAAAATATCATCTCAAACGAATACTCGCCAATTCAACATTGACCTTTGAAGAATTCAACACTGTCATTACGCAGATTGAAGCTTGTCTAAATTCACGACCACTTTGTGAACTAAGTAGCGATTTGACTCCATTAACACCGGTCCACTTTTTAATAGGAGATAGTTTATTAAGACCGCCTGAGCCATCACTGTTAGATTTGAACATTCATAGGCTAAACCGTTGGCAACATGTACAAAGGCTTTCACAAAATTTCTGGCAAAGATGGAGCTCTGAATACTTAAGCCGATTGCAACAGCGACCAAAATGGATGAAGAAAACTGAAAATCTTCAAATTGGACAACTAATTTTTCTCAAAGAAGAAAGACTTCCTCCATCTCGTTGGTTACTTGGCAGAATAATTGAAATCCATCCTGGTTCAGATGGGTTAGTAAGAGTAGTCACAGTAAAATGTAAAAATACAACATTCAAAACAGCAATAGCAAAAATTTGTGTATTACCAAACAGTCATTAAAAAATAAAATCCGAAACTAAACTATACTAAATATACACAAATCATTCATACATTATCGATTATCAACTACATTTTTCATGATATGTCATTCAAATCAACAACTAAAATCCATAAGTAAGGGGAAAAGATTCCCTAAATTATTACGAGGAAATATATATATACAGATTACAACATATTATAAGTCATATTTTTATACCCGTACGATAGAATCGGGTATAATAAAATTACTCCTCCGTTTGTAACACCTCGAAATAAGCGAGCTAGATATACCTTCAAAGGTATGGATCGGATCAGAAAAAAATTCTAAGACTTTTGAGCCATGTCCGTCCGTCCGTCCGTCAGCACGCTAACTCAAAAACTAAGAAAACTAGAATCTTGAAATTTACACAAAATATTTTGGGAGTAATTTGTAGGTTCCCTATTTTTTTTGGTTGAGTTTGGACCAAGCCTTAGGGTAGCTCTCGAACACCTAACTTTTAGATCCCCACATTTTTTTTGCAATAGAGCTATGAAATTTTAACTACTGATAGATCTCACAAAAATATTAATTTTATTTTTAATAACTTTTTTTTGTAGCATATCGTGCCCTACATATCGTAGGGCACGTACATATCGTACATTTTTTACATATCGTGCCCTACCCGTTACGGAGCTACAGCTCCCCAAAGGTTCAAAAAAGCTCTATATTTAAATTGTTATAGCACAAGTTGTATAAGGTATATCTTCATTTTGAAAACGCCAAACGATTACTACTTTTATTAGCTTTAAAAATATATATACAATAAATATATATTTAAGGCATACGGTGTCTTGATTTACCGTTATGCGAAACTCAAATTTTGCAAAATCCTTTAACCCTTCTATCTTCTAAACGGTTTAAGTTGGAAACCTGAAATTTTGACACAAGTTAGATCTTTGAAAATAAGTATGAGTCGTTTCAGAAATTTTTTTTGTATTACCCCCCGTTTAGGAGCTGTAAGGGGTCAAAAACTGAAAATTTCCAATTTTTAAACACCTGTAACTTGAACACCTGTTAAAATTTTTTTTAAGTAATACACAAAAATTAAAGCTTCAACATTATACTCTTGTTTCTGTTAACAACTTTTTTTAATAATATAGGGTTACTTTATAATTGACGAAAGTGTTACTTGATTTTTTCAAATTTTCTAACAAATTTCTTCAACAAATTTTTTGCATTTGTTTTACTCGATAATTTGAAATTGTTGAGGATATAATGCGTAGTACATAAAAATGCAAATAAATAAACAACATAACGGTTGCTTGAAGAATTTTTATTTATATGATATTAATATATATACATACTTATATAATATCATGTTTATTTACATATCGTGTATGTCACTAGTGAATGAATGATAAGAGTATAGATGTATATTATATAGCACCGTATTTACATACATATATGTATTTTATTGTACTTATAAGAAATTATTCTGTCAATGGAATATTTAAATATAATATAATATTTAAAATTATATTTACTATTTTGCACTAAGTAAATTTAATATACATTTACCGCTTAGTATTAAATGGTACTATAGAATATTCGAAAAAGTTTTGGATTGATAATCGTTATGTGGAAGGTTAGAATTTGCTTTTGAAGAATGTATAAACATATAGTTTGAATATATCTACAACCCATAGTTCTAGAAATTATAAAATTCACCCAAATTATTTTAAAATACTAAAATATTAAAAAAATAATATTGTAAGCAGAGTAACAGGCTGTGAACATACTAACGGTTCGTACGGGTATCTAAGAGTTGACAAAGTCAACTGTATTCTTCCTCGTTTTTTACATATATACCAATTACAATACAATTATAAGATATATCCTCATATAAAATATATAAAGAAATAAATATTACAATACTCACTAATTTACACTCGTAATGTATTATCCAAATATCAATAAAATTTCTAAACAACAGCGAGTCTGGGGCGCTACAACCCCTCAATTTTTTATTTTTAGATTAAACTTCACAGTGCTCACAGTATAAATACATCTAAAAACCTAAAAACAAACAAAGGAATTAGGATGAGAAAAAAAAAAATATATAAATATATAACGACAAACAAAACGTATCAACAAAAAAAAAATATATAAATAAACTTTAGCAGTCAAACCATAGTAACATCAATTGGTACAGCATCCATCACGGATCACGATCGAGTTCTGCTTTGCGACTTCTATTCATTCACAATGATGCCAAGGCCGGGAAAATGTTGCGGCACGATCCCATTTTCTTTTGTTTGGCTTCATTGTTCATTTTTTGACTTCAACTAAAAGAAAACCTGAAAGGAAAGATACCACAAAGAGTCTTCACTTTAATAAAGAAATAAAAATTAAATACATATCTGAATTATGGTTGATCTCAATTCTTTCCCAGCATCTAACAGCAACATCTAAAAAGACATTTAAAATTAAATTAAAATTTAATAGTTAAACTTAAAATTAATTGTTCTTACTTACCAATTTATATTTGCATTGTTTGATTTGTACTATTTTACTTATGTTCTGTCATTTGTTAAAAATAACATTCATCTTGTTAGTTAATTACTATACTTACTATATATTTTTCTCTTTTACACTTACACATAATTTCATAATTATATAACATTATTACTTATCTATTAGTTCTCAGATGTCGCCGACATCTATTAAAATATTATATTATTAATTGTTAAATAATTTTAGTCATCTACTTTGGGTAGATTTATTATATACAAAATAAGCATATGTTTCTTATGTACTAATGATAATTTTTAACTTTGATATATAACGAAATGTAACTTTTACTTCTAAGGGCAATGAACTATATATAATACATAAGAAACAGTGAATTAATATTAAAAGTAACACTTTTTAAACATTTTAAATTTAATCGTAATCGTCGATTCTTGGCGTAATCGCCGAAGTGCTTTATTAACATAAAAGAAAAAAAAATTGAATATAAATGAAATAAATTGAAATCTATAAATATAAAAATTGGTGTTTTTTAATAACTTATATTTGTAATCTATAAAATTTTGAAACCTATTTTTTGGGGAAATCGTTATCTATTTGAAATCGTTAAAAAACTTTTTTGAACTCTTTTTTTCATGTACGTACATTTTTTTTTTTTGTTAACTGTATTCATCAACATTTTTTTAATAAAATTTTATGTATAATATACCCATATTATTTGATCTTTCCTCCTATAAATAATTTAGTTCAATCAATCTTGACGTACACATGTGTTTTATATTAGGATTTAGCAAAACACAAAATATGTAGGTACAATATTTTTATTTTGCTAAATTATTTTGTTTTAGAACATTTGTTTAGGATTTAAATCAGAATATTTGTTGTCAACATTCTTTATTGCATATTGAATATGCATGGCGTTAAAAATTAATGCATTTTAGGAACATTTATTATGTATTTTGTGTATATAGGTAAACATATAAAATTTTATTCAAATTCCAATTGCCAAATTCAAACTACATACATACATAATATTTTTTTGTATATGTACTATTATAATATAAAAGTAAATTGCTGGAATAAAAAAGAAGCACGAACCTCAAATTTCGCAGATTTTTATTTAACCTTATTCCAGCAATTTACTTTTATATTATAACAGTCCAAAATGCTTGCACTAGCAATTCACTTTTATATTATAACAGTCCAAAAAGCTAAAGTTTTGCAATCAATTTTATTTTCTACTTTTTAGGGGGCGAATTCGGTTTCGATAAAAGCGTATTTTAAAAAATATTTTTTTTACATTATTTTATTTAAATTTTATATTTATGAATAATAAAAACTTATAACCACAAACCAATTTACATTATTTATTAGTAATTTACATATATTTTACCAAAAGACTCAGATATATCTATAATACTTAAATTTAAATTTTTATCTTTATATACAAAATGTTCTTTTTCTTTTATTTCTTTAACAAAATCAGAATTCTCAAAAATATCAGTATATTTTTGAGGTACAAATATATTTAAATTGCGGGTCTCAAAGACTCACTTATGACAATAAATGGATTTGATTTGTTTTACATTTATTGTGTGATATAGAGCATCTTGCTCCATATCTTTTGTTTTTAAGAAACTCTTTCTAGTTTCAATATTTTTGTTATTAAAAGCTTTTTTTTGCTGGTGGTTCTTCTTCTTGAATTTTTGATGTTGTTGCTGTTGTGGTTGTTGTTGTTGAAGAAGATGATGACGATGTTGATGTTGATGTGTCTGCGGTTCTTGTTGAGTTCATATTCTTTTTCGTTTAATTGGAGTCAGCTTCTGTGTTGTTTAATTGGGGCATTGGGGTCTTTGACACTGGTTAGTTCCAGTTTGTAGAAGCCACCACGAACTAATTTATTTTTATAATCTTTTAATTTATATGTCAATCTGGTCTGTCTTGTTTTTGAAAGATATTTAAAAACTTCAGTTGAATAGTTAGAATAGTTGAATTGAATAGAATTGAATAGTTGAATTAATAGAATAGTTCATATCTTTTTTGATAAGTACCTTCAGATCTTGAAATTCTAACAAAATCACCAACATTAAATTTTTCCTTATTAAATATTTTAGGATAATTGTAAATTGAACTAAGAATTTGTTTTTCATTTGTGATGTAACTTGGTTTGGTTTTAACTTAATTGTACTTTGTTTTGTGTTATTATATTTTCCAATTAGTTTTGGTAAAAGTTCTATCCATTTAAAATTTCCTTGTAAACTAAAGTGTTTCCACATAATTGATTTTAATGTTCTGTTAAATTTTTCACAAACACTAGCCTTCATTTCTGAATAAGTAGGATAGTGATTTATTTTATAGCTTTTCATTAAATTTTGGAATTTTTTGTTAAAAAATTCTTTTCCCTAGTCAGAATGAATATTTTTTGAAGACTTTCCCACCCTTTGCGCCATGAGTCAGATGAAAAGATTTTTCATCTGACTCATGGCGCAGTGGTTAAGTCGCTAACCTTTCAATCGAAGGGTCTTGGGTTCAAACCCCGGCCAGGTCATAAATAAAACATACGTAGTACTTTTATATCGTAATAATGTATATCGTATGATTAATATTAGTAATAATAACAATAATAATATTAATAATAATAATAATAATAATAATAGTAATAATAATAACAATAATTATAATAATAATAATAATAATAGCTGCTACAGTGGAGCCATCTTTGGTTATATATTGCAAGTAAGGTGTTATATACTGCTGCGTGTTTTAATTCACGGTAGGCGCTGACTCTGTAGTAAAATAATAACAATAATAATAATAATAGTAATAATAATTATAATAATAATAATAATAATGGTAATAGTAATAAAAAAAAACAATAACTATAATAATAATAATAATAATAGTAATAATAATTGCTGCTACAGTAGAGCCATCTTTGGTTATATCATGCAAGTAAGGTGTTATATACTGCTGCACGTTGTAATCCACTGATGGCGCTGACTCTGTGGTAAAATAATAATAATAATAGTAATAGTAATAATAATAGTAATAATAATAATAATAATAATAATAATAATTAATAATAATAATAATAGTACAATAATTAAATAGTATAATATATAGTACAATAATAATATAACAATAATTATAATAATAATAATAGAAATAATAATAATAGCTACTACAGTGGGGCTATCTTTGGTTATATCATGCAAGTAAGGTGTTATATACTGCTGCACATTGTAATCCACTGTTGGCGCTGACTCTGTAGTAAAATAATAATAATATTAATAAGAATATTAATACCAATAATAACAGCCGCTACAGTGACAGTGGGGGGTTGCTTTCAATAAACCTCATGTAGTAGTATGTATACTACTACTACATGTTGTAACTGTTGTGACGGCTTTCGTCACTGTTACCAAAATAGTAATAATAATGGGCGGATTCATTGTTTCCTTACAGTCCCACTCCCAATTCAATGTTTCCGTATCCATTTTCCTATCCTTTCCTATCCCCACTCCCTAGCCAATATACTGCGTTCGCAGGTAAGGGTTTCATCCCCCTATATTGGCTAAAGGGGGAGGTGGATTTAGTCAGTAAGAATCTGACACTACCAAGGGGAAGTTCTTGGTGGCTTTGGAAGATTCCCATCTCCTCAGGAGGTCTTATCTCCCAAAATTTATTTCTTGTGAAGCGTTATAATTTAAACGAATACACATTTCACATTTCACATTTGGAATTGGTACTATATATTTTGTATGCATAGTTCTTTGCACCCCCACTGATAAATTCTGTAATGTAACTTCCTATTCCATATTCTTCAAGCTCATCTGTCATATCTCTTATGAAAACTCCTGTTGGAGGGTTATATTCTCCTTCACGTGCTACATATATTATTGTATCAGTATCGTAATACAAAACTCGTTCTTTTAAATTGTTTGAATAAGAATACAATTTTAAACGAGCTTGTGTGGTAGTGTGACATTAACAGCTATACAAACGTTAACTGTTAATAATGTTTCAGATGTTTCTTCTTTGTATTCCCAATTTACAGAAACTGTTTTTTCGTTTCTTGGAGTTATTTCAGTTTTTGTTTGATTTTCCCTCTGCCCAAATTTCCCCAAGAAAGAGTAAGGGGCTTAAATTGTTTAACAGTATACTCCCATACCATGTATATTTCCAAAATTTTGTATTCCTGTTTAACAGATTCTTACTTAATCTATAACCCATGTTCATAAAATTTACCTACTACGATTGTCATGAGAGGAGTCATCATTATTAATTTCCAACCTACATGTTTGACAGCAGGAAAACATTAGCTTATTATTTTGATTTATAAACAAAACCGGGTGATGGAGTTTTTCTGGAGGAACTACCAATGCCTTTATTAATACTTCAGTATCATTTAAATTTAATTTATTGCACTTAATTTGTCCAACATGAACCTTCGGATGACCCACTGGAAATTTTCCGTATTTACACACCCAAGAATATAGTGAGCATATATCTATACAAATACTTTATTTTCTGACCAGGTGCACATTTATAATATGTGGCATGGTTTTAGTGGCATCAAACTTTTGTTCTCCAATTTTGAGAAAAATGCTATGTATTCTTTTGATCTCATTTCGTTTCGAAATTCACACTCCCACTTTTCAATTACTTGATAACCTAAAGAGCATAATTTATAGGCTTTGGATAATGTAGCCTCATAAAGTGTTTCATATATTTTATCATTATTATTTTTGAAACATTTTGGATGGCCATGGTAATAATAGCCATAAAATCAAATCAAAATATTTGTAATATTTGTTTTGTGTCTGTACAATATCCGTCAACATGAAGACCAAAAATAACTTTTTCTTTTCCATTACCACCATGCTGAATTTTTATTTTTCTTTGTTTTCTTCCCACATCAACCATTTTATGGCAATGATTGACTGGTTTTTTAATAAGCGATATCCTTGTTTAGATATAAGTCCAATTGTATACGGTTTTAAAAAATTCCTTCTATAAACCAAATTACACGCTGAAGCATTTGTAGTGGCTTCAAAAAATGGCTCAACCTTATATTCTTCTAAAAATAGTTGTCTGAATTTAATACAGGCGTAGACGTTAATGTTTACATCAGTTATACAATATTCTACAAGTTCATTTTAAAGGTTAAAAGACTTGGTTTTCTTTTCTTCATATCATTCAAGAAATTGTTTTCTTTTCGGTGCATTCATTGAATTATAACAGTAATATTTACGATCGGTTGGCTTTCCATTATATTTTATATTGTTTTTACGTTTAAACGTATGAGGAAAATACATTTTTTTCAAATTAATGTCTAAATCATACGCTTTCGGTAAACTAGATAACGGCATTGGAAAATAGTTTAATGAATCAATAAATTTCACGTTATCGAACAGCATTAAAATTATCTTTGTTCCCCTCATAATTAGTTTTGGTTTGATGATGGTTTTCTCTAAGATATAGTTTAATAAAAACTGATTATCAAATGCTTGTCCATTATGTGCAATAACTACAACTTTATCTAATATTTTTCTTTAGTTCAGTATTCGAAAACCATTTGTATTGGATTTTGTTTCAAGACATGTTGTCGAAGTCTACAAAAATTGCATCTTTCAACATTAGATAATATAAAATGCGTGCAACGTTGTTCAAAAATACATAAATCAGGCTGATGTTCAATTATATCCCCTATTGCAACGCCTTCATGAAGTTTCTCGCCCATGAATTATCTTGAGTTGTTTCAAGATCGTATATATAACATATTCTTAAGTTCAGCTAATTCTTTACATAATGTAATACAGTATTGGTAATCTGAAGCTACATTTGTATTACAGTTTTTACACAAATGTTAATAGCATATATGATTTACATCGGCTCTGTATACTTTAAAGCATTTTGCACAGGAATTTATGAGAGTACAAATAGATTTTTTATTTGTAGATGATGTTGCTTTATGATTATCAAAACAAGTTTGACCTTTAAAACTTCTATTGCATACATCACATTTAATATTCGGAAAATCTACGTCACATGCTGGAGATGATTTACAAAAGAAACACGACTGTTTACATCTGTCAGATAATCTACTGTTATACGGAACATTACATGTTTGGCAAAAGTAATCATAAGTAAATGCTGCTGTTAATGATGTAATTACATTGAAGACCTTCATCATATATTAAATTCAATCTTTTTTCCTTATCTTTCTTCACCTTGAAAAATAATCGATTTTCCTTTTCCTCTGAAATCAAAAACTACAATTTGATATTTAGGGAGGTACAGTTGAAATTTTTTCAGCTCACTGATACTAGCTTCTTTTGCTGGGATGCTTACATTTGAATTTCTTATTAGTTGTAACGCTGCTTTCAATTGAAGTTGACCTACATCTTTTTGCATTTTACAGTAGTCAGCAGATTTTTCTATGAATGACATAGAAACAACTAACGCACGTGGTAAGCATAGATTATCTTTGTTTTTAATTGAAATTATGCCTCTTCTTTTATTACATTCTTCTTCAATATTGTTGTATCTTTTCCTCAACCTCTTCTTGCTGGAAGTCGTACATATATAACATTTATACAGAACGTATCTGTAGATAATACTTCGGAGTTCCTTTGGAAAATTTTTGAAATAATATCCCAAATTTCCGAAATGTCAAGGTCTTTTGCTTCTTTAAAATTCATCCAAGCTGGACCACGTTCATGAAAACTTTGGCATACAAAAATTACAGCAATTTTGTCACTTGTTCACGGGGTCAACATTTTCAATTAAATTGCTGAATAATTCTTCAATACCAGTTTTAATCCAATCTATTTGATCTTTGTTGTCTGGTACTGGATTTATTATAAACTCCAATTTTTTTCCAAAAATGTTGAATCGTTTTTCATTCACTGATTTTATTGTGAATTTTTCTGTATTCATTTTTATTTCTTTTTTTACTATTATCTACCACTATAGGTACCAAAAGCAATTACTCGTAACTTATTTTGAATCGCTTTTTATTTCTTTTTTTTTCAACAATTTTACATAACTATAAAATATTATACGGTGATACTAACAATTTTTTCTTTCCTCTTCTTTAAATACCTACTAATTTTGAATCGCTTTTTATTTCTTTTTTTTCAACATTCTTACATAACAATAAAATCTTATACGGTGATACTAACAATTTTTTCTTTCCTCTTCGTTATACTTCCTCATAAGTATTTTCTCTTCTAATACTTCATAGAAAAAAAGAAAACAAGAAGAAAAAATTCATCTCAAAATTGCATCAATAAGTAAACCTGTACCACGTTAGATATTTTTGATTTCCTGTTTTTTTTTTCTTTTTATTCAAATTTTTTTCAACATTATAACAATTAATTAATGGTTTTTCTTTCCTCTTCTTTAAATACTTGTCCAAAAAAAAAAAAAAAACAAGAAACAATTTCATCTCAAAATTGCAAACATAAAAAAGAAATTTTTTCTTACTATTTCCATGTTTAGCTATTACTTAAAACAGGTATACAATCCTTATGAACAACTAGAATTGTCTTGTCGCCGCCTGTCTGTCCAACTTTTATGACATAAACCTACTTCGTATCTGACCTAATTACGGTTTGACCTGCTTCCGGGTGACCTTGACCTACTGACCTGTCTGGCCCAAGTACCCACCTATCGGAAAGTACCACAAAGTGAATATCACAAAGCTCTGGAAAACAGATAACATCATCGAAGTTTACGGAGAGACAACGATCATCAACGATAATTGAAAGAGTTCAACAAAATTTAATAAATACTGGCGAGTAAATTTAAATATGTTTTAAAAGAAAAAGAACGATTATTAACAACTTTTATTGAATTTACTCGTTGTTAGAGGAATCGTAGAATCTTGCAAGCTATTTTAGACACACTTTGCACTAAACTAGAAGCTTGAAATTTTGGACACAATTTAAATCGCGTTGACAACACATGCTTTTAAAATAATTATATGTACCAAAAAATAGCAGAGAAGTTAATTCAATTACCAAAATAAAATTTTCATACAAAGATATTACAAATTTTTTAACAAAATTATTACAGAATAAAATAAAACTACGAAATTTGACTTGACATGTGTTTGTTAGGTTGTTGCCTTTTAATCAGCTACAAATAAAATTAAATGTATTTATATAATATTTGCTTGGAATAAATATGGAGCAACATCTTTCTCATGTGTTTGTTTGGTTGTTGCCTTTTAATATATTTTGAAAATTTCTTATTAAAAATTATTAACTATAGGCAAAACTAAATGCATATGAGATATAATTATACATTTAATTTATATATTTCTCTTTTTGTAGCAAACAAGTGGCAACACAATATATATATATAGGTAAAATTATTAATTATTTTAATTGTTTAGTAAATAATCTATAGTAATAAAAATCGGTATTATAAATTATGTCCATTAATCATATTCTTTTATTTATTTAAATTTTAAACTTGAACCTATCACTAAACTTCTTAAATACTGTTTATAACTTTTTCATATGTAATTTTACTCATCACTCTTCTAACAATGATCGCCGACTGACCATGACTATGACTATATGTCAGACAATGTCAATATCTACCGGAAGATCATCGACCGTTTTACCATGTGCATTTATTAAAATATGCATGGTGAAAAGATCATCAGTTTTTATTTTAATTTATCTATTGCAGATTCATCTGTTTTCGAGTAGAAAAGAGAACATGCTTTGGATATCACTCCTCTCTCCTTAGGATTCTAATTAATAATATTTTATTTAATATTTAAATTACAGGAATTTTAATCTTATTATTCTACATCTATTGACTACTCTATTTAATTTTTTACATGTATTCCTTACTTTTTCTTTTTTTTCATATTGATTTTTTTTTTCATTTAATGTTGCTTAATTCCTGTTAAAAATAAAAAAATTTGAAGACTTATTCTCATAATCAATTATAAACGTAAAATAAAATTCATGATAAATTCTTAAAAAAAAATAATTCCAATAATATATTTTTCAAAATTTAAATCATAGCATATCATTTACATCTTGTTAATCATATAATTTTTTCTACAGTAGTTTTCTTATGTTATTATTATTTTTTTGTTTAATTTTGTTTATGACAATAAAATTGATAAATTTTAATAAAAGTGCACATAATCTTTTTTCTAAAATTAATTTAATTGTGATGGGTATTCCCTTTAAGAGTATGCCGATAATCATTACAAAAAGTATATTTAATTTATTATTATTATGACCTTTGCCAAGAAAGACAAATTTTTTCTTTTTATATATTTTTTTTTTCATATTATTTTAATTGAGTCTTCATAGATTTTAGTTATACTTTGACTATCAATCTAATAAAAGTTAGTCGGTCAGTTGGCATTAGATTGGTTGCAGGCCACTGCGACATGTTACATTAAATTTATAATTGCGATTTATTCCTAAGAGATTAAAATTAACCTTGAACTTGAAATTTATTCTAAACAGCTGTTTATGTTGTTTGTATGTTTGAAACCAAATGTGTGTAAAGCAACTGATAATATGTAAATGATATCTACAATTAGTAAAAAAAAAATGCATATTCTGATTTTTGAGTGTTAAAAAATTTTTTACGAGTAAAGTCATTTTGGTAATGTTGTTAATAAGGATTTAGTTATTAGGTTTTATTATTAAGTTACTAATTAAGTTATAGTTTTTTTTTTTTTTTTGTTATGTTATATAATTTTATTTTTATTTTAATTTTAATTGCAAATTGCAAATCTCGCAGTTATTAATTATTTTGCTTATTTTATTTTTCATATTGGGTGCATAATAAAGTTCTTTCATTTCTTCGTAAGTTTCGTTTATGCCTCTGTGATTTAATAACTCGTGGGTTTTAATGATAGTTTCAGTTCCTTTCTCGTCATCTTCGAGGTCTTCTAAAATTTTACTGCATCTTAATACTTTCAAAACTAAATTCTTACAAAAATGATTTCGCGTCAATTAACAGAAAAACAATTAACAGAAAAACAATTCACAGAAAAATAATTAACAGAAAAACATATAATAATATAAACAAATAATAATATTTCACAGAAAATCGCGGGATATTATTATTTTTTCTGTAAATTTTGGTGTGAATTGTTTTTCTGTTAATTGTTTTGGTTTTTTAATATTAAATTGTTTCTGTAAATTTAGATTTAATTACCTTTATTAAGTTTTATATTTGTTTTTTGTAAATTTAAACAACGATATTGTGAGCAACTGCACGTAAAAACTCAATTACATTTATATTTTTATATTTGGAGATAATACTTCTTAATTAGTCATAATAGCTATATTTTTTTCTTCGAGGCATAGGCATTCCGGAAAATATTTGTTCCAAAAAATGAAATATTTTTGGATTGTTCAAGCTACAAATTATCTAGAAAATTCCAAATTGTTGAATGTTCGGCAGAAACCAATTGTGCCATTGTGCCATCTATCGAGATTATTATTTGTTCTTGGTGTTTCCCTCTTCTGTAGCTTGGTGAACATTCCATGCTTTAATAGCAAATCTAGGATTCCTCCTTCTTATTAGATATATTTTTGCAGTCACATCTATTCGCCCGATATAATTATCTTCGAAGTAATCTAAAACTTCGTTGACTTCTTCAGAAAATATGTCAATTTCTTTTAAAGCTTGGAATAATTTAACTACGTCTGCAGATGGTACAAATGCAAGTGCTAATACCATGCGAATCTTATGAGAAAACTTTGTATCTTGGTCATAATTAGTTTTAAACCTTACATCACATAATTTGCGATAAACATTTTGGCAAAAATGAAAAAAAAAAAACTTTTGTTTGGTGGAAGGAAATGATAACTGACCGGCCTTTACAATTGCTTCCTCAAAATTAGATAAAATATACGTAAGATTTAAGCTAGGACATAACATTTTGAGTTGTTCAAATAACTACTTATAAATTTCAGTGGATTTGTTTGGTAGTAATTCATATACAAGAGGTACTGATAACTTTTCTTTAACACCGTGTATGGTGAATAACTGTGTGAAAATTAGAGGCACAATTTTAAATGCTCCATCTACGTACCAATCATTTTATTTAGATAAAAAATTTAAATTGCTTTTTGTAGAAAACAGTAATAACCGATTTTCTGATGCACCAGAATCAAATAACAGAAATAGTTCACCATCTTTTGTAAATTTGTATTCATCCAGTACAATCGACTCAGTGAGAGGTCGTGGTACTGCAATTGTTCCTTTTCTTCTCTTTTGAACAGTTCCTTTCATAGAAGACATCGAAGGCATATGTGGTCTTACTGCTTTCATCAAACTGGTCGAGCGGTCAGCAATAATACGTTGCGTACTATCATTAGTTGACAAAGCATTTTCGTTCAAATCTGATACACTTCTTTTAATAATCACAATAGCTGCAATACCATGATTATGGTTACCAATTGTCGATATGATTGCTCCATTCATTGAATGAATTCACGCTTTGCAGTTTTGCTTCTTATATTCATTACAGAACCAATAACTTTTTTCTTTATATGAAATGAATGTCTTTATGAAATGAAAACCATCAACTATTAAACTTGGTTTATTTTTTTCAGTTTTAATAATATGCATTGCGTGGTTTTTCGCACTTTTTGTTACAATTTTAAATTTTTATGCAAGATTATGACATTACATTTAAATTTAAAGTTTTTATGTTTACAAAGCATTTCGATTAAATTTTTATTTCTTAAAATTTACGTTTGAATAAACACACTGCCTTTGAAATTTTACCTTTGTAATTTTGTATTTTTTGTTCTTCTGTAAATTGATTTTCTACGAATTGTCGTCTTTGCTTTTTCTGTAAATTGTTTTTCTGGAAATCGTTTTTCTGTAAATTGTTTTTCTCTGAATTGTTTTTCTGGAAATTGACGGGACACATACTAAAATACTTTAAATAGATTTCCTGAAATTTTGCAAATAAATGGTCATCTTTTGAATAAATTGCTAAAATACATTTAGTTGGAATATATTTTTCTATGATATTTTTCTATGATATTTATTATGAATTTTTCTTCAAAATTTTTTATGCTGATTATTGTTCCTCTTTTTTTGAATGGTTTCATTAAAATGTGGCTTTTGGTTTTTCTTTGTGTTTCATTTAAATTTGTGTTTCATTTAAATGTGGCATTAAAATACTTTTATTCAGAATAATTTAATATTTGATTATGTTAACGGGAGTATTGATAATAGGTATGTGATTAGCTTGATTGATATAGTATGTGAGAAGATAGTCTCTAGCGCTGTGAGCGGTAGCTTCGGGTGAAAATGTATCATCTACTTCTTTAATTGTTTCTTCACCCAGTTTTAATTCATTGTTGTTAATTTCCATTATGGATAGTCCGTCAGCGTCTTGATTATTTTTCTTTTTTACGTATTCTAATTCGAAGTTATACTCTTCCAATTTTATTTTCCATCGGTGGAGTTTACTGTTAGGTTCCTTTAAGGACATTAGCGAAACTAATGGTTTGTGATCTGTTTGTATACAAAATTTCCTTCCATATAAGTACGGTCTGAAATATCTCACTACGCAAACTATAGCCAGTAGTTTTTCCTCTATAGTTGCATAGTTGGTTTCGTGTGCATTCAATATTCCACTTCCGTAGCATATTGGATGGCCATCCTGTGGAAGTATGACACTCAGTGCAAAGTTATATGCATCTGTTGTTAGAATGACCTTCTTGCTGAAATCTGAGAATTTAAGAATTGGTTCGGATATTTTCAAATTTTCAAAACTTTCAATATATTCTGGATTATTTATATTGATTTAATTTCCTTTTTTCATGTACAATGTCATTGGCTTTGCTATTCTTGAGTAATGCTTAATGAACCTCCGATAATAACCTGCTATGCTGAGAAATGATTTTTTTTGTTTGGTCGTTTTTGGAAGCTTATAGTTCAATATCGTCTGTACTTTGTTTGGATTCGGTTTAATGCCATCTGTGGTAATAATGTGACCTAAGAAATCAGTTTCTCTTTTTAAAAATTCGCTTCTGTCAAGTTGAATTTTTAGATTATTTTCTTGTAATTTTTTAGAAATTTTTTCTAGTGACTGATGAAGTTCTAGACTAGTTGACAATATAATTATGTCATCCAGATATATTAAGTAAATAGTGCCTAAGAGTTCTGAGAAAACTGAATTCATCAGCCTTTGGAAAGTGACTGGCGCGTTTTTAAGGCCAAATGGCATCCGTGTAAACTCATAATGCCCAACTTCTGTAGAAATTGCTGTTTTCCTTATGTCCTCTTCTTCTGTTTCAACTTGGTGGAACCTCTTGGCCAAATCCAACATCGTGAAGTATTGTGCTCTACCAAGTTTATCAAACATATCTTCTATGCTCGAAATTAGGAAATGGTCGTCAATTGTGACGTCATTGAGTTTGCGGTAATCCACTACTAGTTTCCATTTTTCCTTTCCTGAGGCGTCCATTTTCGTTTCCTTCTTGAAAAAACATATTTTTAAAAGATTTAATTGTTTTATTGGTTGCAGTTTGTTTAAATGTTCTGTTCTGATTAATTTGTTCTTTATACTCATCTTCATCATATAGTAAATTTGAATGTTGGAGTTTGAGGTTTTTAATATGCCGGTTTCATAATTTATATTCGCCTTTAAAGGTTTATAGATATTATTTCCTATTAATCTGTCGTAATCTGAATGGAATCGATATACTATAAATTCTGCGGTTTCGTCGTTTTCGATATTTTTATTGTGCTGTTCATTGTTTTTAAAATTATAGGCTTATCTAATATAGTTTGCCATTTAGGGTTGCAAACATATGGATTCATTATACTAGATGTAGCCCCAGTATCAACAATTAGTTTTAAGTCTCTAACAGCTGTTTTGATTTTCATATAGGGTAGTGAGTTTCCAAGGCTGATGTTCGAAATTTTTCGCATGTATTGTGTGCTCTACTATTTATAGTTGATATATCCACATCCATGTGGTGTAATTATAGTTATTTCTATTACTACTATTATTGCTATTATAATGTGTTATTATTGTTGTTGTTGTTAGAATAATTTCGGTTAGTTCTATGATTAGTATGGTCATTAACATGATTATTAGAATTATTATTGTTAAAAAATCTGTTGTTTCTAGAGAAGTTATTATTACCATTAAATGAATTACTACGATTAAAAAAATTATTACTGTTAAAAGAATGATTTTACTGAAAGAATTATAGTTGTCAATATTATTACTATTATTATCGGAGTTGTTATTAGCATTACGAATTGTTATTAGTAGGAGAATACTTCCTACTTGAAGAGTTATAATTGCCATGGAGATGGTTATTAGAATTCTGGAAGGTTCGCGATTTGCAATTCGAAGAGTATTGGTTATAATTATTATTATAATGGCTTTTTCGACTGTGATTTTTATTTTTATTGGAATTACCAGTGAAGGCGTATCCAGTTTCATGTACCATTTGCATTGCAGTTTCTAGATCTTGTGGATTCCTGCAGCAAAAAATTCCTTTTATTGGCACTTTATTGATTTGCAGCACAAAATTCCTTTTTCTGGCACTTTATTGATAAATAGTCTGAGAGCTGCTTTGCAATTTTGACTGATATTTGGCCCTGCATTTTCTTCTAATTTTGTTTTGTTATTAAGTCTACATAACAAAGCTTTGATTTCATTGTAAAAGTCTAGGCTGTTGGTTTTGAATGTGATGGCCCTAAACTCGTCGTAAAGCTGTTCGATGCTTAACCTATCTCTTTTATTAGAAAATAATTTTTTATATCAATCCCAGTTTTATCTGTTAGATTTTCTATTTCGACTGTTTCGCGTGCCTTACAACTTTTAATTACATCCAGAAATATTTTTTGGCTTATTTGGTCGTATTGGCTTAGCAGAGGGAATACCCGATTGACAAGTTCAATAAATTTGTACAAATCATCCCTATTTCCATTATACAATTGTAAGTTACTTAAATATTTAATAAGATCTAATGTTACCTGTTGTAATGCTGGGGCTGGTTCTTGCGGGCTTGCATGTTTGCTTAACAATTTATTACCTAATTATATTCGTTTTAATTTAATAATTATTTACTAGAAATAGTTATATCTTTTTTGTAATTTTAAATTATTTTATAATTATAATCTTTAATTTTTTCTTCATTTAGTTTTATTTATAGATACTTTTCAACATTTTATTTTTTTATTATATTATTATTAACTTCTGTGTATGTTATTTATTTAAAATGTTTTGAACATTTTTCTTTCCAATTTATTTAAAAAAAAAAATATATATATATTTTTATATAAATTTAATATTTTAATTAACAATTTTCTTAATTTAATTTTGTTTTAAAAATTAGACAAGATCGAGATTTTATTTTTATAATTTTTTTGTTTTTGTTTTATTAATTACCATGTATAATTTTTCTTTTTTTTTATACAATTAACACACCTACATTTAAATTTATTTTAAATTTTTTGTTTTTTATTAAGCATAATTTAGTTAAATATTGTGTTTCTAATTTTTTTTACTTAGTAGTTGTAAAAAAAAAATTTTTTTATTTATAGAATTTAAAATTCAAAATTATAGGGTACTTCTGTAGATTGTTATTTCTAAAACCTAAAAAGTAACCGAAGGTAAACAGGTCTGCAAAATTTAATTTGTGCAAAATTAAATAAAAATTCAATAGAGCAAAATTCGATTTGAAAATGATTTTACAATTATTGTTAATAATTTTTTTTTCTAATTAGACATAATTATAATTTTTCTAATCAGACATATTTTATCTTAAAAATATATTTTTAATATGAATAATAATATTATTTTTAAATATAAAAGAAAATCCAGAAATAAAAACAAATATGGTGGTTACACAAAAAATAACTTATATTTATTTTTATTAATATTATTATTGTTGAATGGCAAAGATGAAAAGAATTTTTTTTCTCTGGAATCATATATTCATGTATCACAATATATATTTTTTAATTAATTTTTCTGCTTAAAGTTTATTTTAAGTTTTTTTTTGTACAATTTTTCAATAATGCCCCAATCATTACTAATTCAGACTAAAACATTAACACTGCATAGTCTGATATGAATGTGAATATTTTTATTTTCTACAAAGTAAAAAATTTGTTTTTTTTTGTTTTCCTGTATTGCATGGTATTTTTTCTTGAAAATGTTGCTTCGTTCTTTTTTGACAATCTTGATTTTGGGAGTATATTATCTCATTAAAAGCTTCTGGTTTTTTGATTCCCAATAAAGAACAAATTAACTTTTCTCTAAATTCAATTAACGACATTTTATTTTTAAAATGTTTTTTATATATATAGTAAGAATTATATATAGCAACATCTAAAAGATGAAATATTACTTTTTTGTGCCAATGTATGGTTTTTCGTGGGCTCGAATAATAACTGACCATTTGATCATTTTTGTCAACACTTACCATGTTGGAATTATATACTTCTACTTCCACAGGTTTCATTTTCCCGTATCTTACATTCCTTTAATTCAGGCTTATAACCTGTTGTTATACAGAACACCTCTCTGTTATCCCTCCATTTGCTGACATATATTTTTCTATTCCTTTGCCACTTATAACCCCCTTTTTTTAATTTTTGATTTACCACAGCAGAAGGATTTCCTTTTCTGTTGGATCTTAAGGTTCCGGTGGAATGTGTTTTACATTTGAGTAGACCCTGGCTTAAGTGAACACTATTATAAAAGTTGTCCATGTATATATGATGACCCTTATTTAAGTAAGGGGCGATAAGTCGAAAAACCAAGGCATCAGTTTTCTTATTTTCATGTGGGTCTTGATTAAGCTTCCCTTTATATAGTTCAAGGTATAAAGTAAATCCATCTGGGGTACACAATTCAAAAAATTTGATTCCATACTTTGCCCGTTTTCCCTTTATATATTGCCGAAAAGAAAGACGCCCTTTAAAGAGCAAAAACGACTCGTCTAAAGACAACGATTCTTCTGGGTAATATGATTTTGAAAAATTACTAATTAATGTATTTAGCAATTCCCATACTTTTGATAGTTTATTATTTTCATTTGGAAACATCTCGTAATTAATGCAGCGTAAGAGCTGCTCAAATCGTCGTCCAGGAAAAGTGGATGATAGTACAGAGGATTTTTGCTGAACATACTGCGTATTGTAGGAAATTTGATTTGCCCTTGCAATAAACACAGGCCAAAAAATTGTTTAATTTCTTCTTGATTGGTTTCACGGAATGATTTGAAACGAGCATTTCTTGTTTTTGGTCCAATTTGTGTTAACAATTTTTTTCCGTATTTATTGGTGCACTCAACAAAATTAGATAAAATTTCGGGCGTCCAAAGTTTTAAAAATATGTCAATGAGCAACGGCTTTTCTGATATAGTAATGTGTATTCCCGATTTACTTCTATCAAAAAAAAAATCTGGAATACTTTCAGTATCTGATGTCCAAGCATGATCTGCCAAAACACCCAAATTTTCTCCTCCAGTATTCCCTATATTCACTTCTTCATCATAAGAACTTCTCACATCAAGTAAAACTACATTTTCATTTTCCTTTGAGCTGATAGATTCCGTTTCTGAAGATGTTTCTTCAGGATTATAATTGGGATCACGGCCTGAATATTCTCCATCATCCTTAAACGGTTCTGATGAACCAGAATCTATTTCGTCATAACTTTCAGCAGAATCCTCTTCGGCAAATAATTTTTCTATTAATTCTTTTTGTTTTTCGTATGACATTTTCTAAGAGTTAAAATATGCAAAAAAAGACACGTCATAAATGATAATACATACAATTTCTTTACAAAATATTTTCCTCCAAAAATTTTCAGAAAAAATATACTTACGGCTTTGTAAAAAATTATATTTAGTAAAATTTAAATTATTTTTTTTCTACTAAATTGCCATGCAGCTATTCAGATACACACATATTTTTATACTGAAGAAATTCTTATTAGAGAATGACGGTATTACACGTCATGCTTTTCGGGATCCCCAAAATCTATATTTCATAATTTTTTAACGGCTGATAAAATGTAAATTTCCTTAGTATTATAATTCGCACTAATACTTTTGTATGCATACTCTACGGGACACTTAAGGTAAACACACCTTTTAAACTGATACTTTATAAGACGGCTATATTCGTCATGACTATATGAGTAAAAAATATTTAGACGTCTATACACGTCATGTCCTACTAAAAAACTCGACGTGACGTGTATAGCCGTCAATGTCCGTGAAACGGTTAATAAACAAGCAGTGCTATCGGGGTCTACTGTTGTTTTGTTTCATCTTAATCAGTGCTACCATTTCTGACATACTGGAGTTCAAATGGTAAATTTTGGTATAAAAAAAAATGTCTATAGGCTTATATTTATATTTATAAATTTTCAAAAAAACCCTATATTATTTTTATAGTGTTAGAAGGCCTTGATATACTTATAATTAGTACGAGTTGTCTTATTTGAGTACGGAGTGCTTAAAACAAAAAAAAAATTTTTTTATACTATATACTTAAGATTTTTTTTTTTTCATTCGAGACTATTGCACATTTTGTGTTTAATCTTTAGAGCTGAATATTATTATATGATATTTTTATATTTTTTTAATATTAACTTTTCTGAAAGACAAATATTCATCCAGAGATTCTTTGTATAAGTAAGAGGCGTATTCTTCTACTCTAATCCACTTCTCGCCTTCTCTAACTGGACTGTTTAGTTCAACTAGTCCTTTTTTTTGTTTATTAAATTAAGCATTGCTGGTAAATCTGAAGTTTTTCGATAATATTGTTTCATTTCTATAACATTATTTTGTTTTGTTGCTTTTTGAATAATTTCTGTGTATTCTTCCGGCACATTAATCCTCTCATGTTTACTCTCGATACGACCAAAATCTTTGTCTGAATCGAGGTAAGTGAGTCCAACCTCAAGAAATTTGTGTTCTATAATCTTGAAATAGCCCTTTGAAAAAATTAATATAGTAATATAAAATTTTATTTTTATTAATAAAAGATACCTTTAAAATTAAATACTGGTACAAGCAAATAACAGAAAAATTTTTATTTTGCCCAGAGCAGTAATCTGACCAGATTATAATGTGATTTTTTCATTTATAGATTCAGCTGTTTCTATAAACCTTAAAGTGAACTGCAAACTTCGGACATGCCTCTACTGGCCACATCTATCCAAGGACAAAAGCAGGCGTGTTCAATTTTGTCAGTAATCACGTGTATACCGAAATTATAGAACCAGCCTGATATAAAAAGCTTTTGGAGTTGGAAGCTTAAGCAAAATAATGGTATGTTGCATATCTATAGTTAGGTGAACTATTTTATTTGATCTCGCTTTTAATCTATCGTTTTTCATGGCGTCAATAGCTAAATGATAATTTTCAATATGTTCACCTTTCACTTCATCATCACATGTGCAGTAAGTATCACTTCTAGGGTTACCAAAAGATAAGTTATATTCTTTTCTGAAAATATCTGTATAAGTGCTGAGCTTTATCTTAAATTTTTTGTTCAATTTTCTTTTCAATTACGTTATTGCATTTTTCAATATAAAAGTTATACATTATCGATTTATTTAAAAGTGGTGCCGAAAATGACGTACTGGAACGCCAACAAAAAAAAAAATATTACAAAAATAAGTAATAACTAGTATTTTTGGACATTATTGTAAGTTTAATAGTATTTGTAAATTCATTTTATAATTTTTTTTAAACACAATTTGTCAATCAACGTATTTATCAATTATAATTTGCTGTCAATAAATGATTACATTCTGAAATGTTTTGTGTTCAAAATTTTTTTTGAAAGTAGGAAATGTAGTATGTATCCATTCATACGTCAACAGTTTGAAATAATATTTATCACAAATCTATTTATACGTCACTATTAAATATACACTATTAAATATACTACAAGTTATATACAACAATATTTTAGTTAATACAACACTATTAAATATACTACAAGTTTACAAACAAGTTTACAAGTCTACAAACACATGTTTAAAGACAACCTTTATTCGTTACTGATTAAATTAATAAAAGATACTATTTACCTTAAAAAAAAAAAAGTCACCCGTGGAGAGGCAGTAACTTTGTTCTGAAATGCACCTCTTTATCTATCTTAGGGGGGTGAAGGGTGATAACTAGTCCCGTTTTTGAAATGTTCTAACAAATCAAACTTTTCTCGTTCTTTAGATTTTATATAATATTCATGTATTTTCATATTTTTTACATATTTTTTATATATCAGTATAAAGAAGATCGGTATATAAAGACTTCATGTAATACTCAAATGTCCTTTATTTTTTATTTACTTATAAAAATTTTCATAAATGGGCGCACTTGATAATATTGCCATTGCAGAAAGCTTAAATATTATCTACAGTACAGAGATTAACAACCCTCTTATTGAATCTGTACAAGGTACAAATCTTAACATAATTTACTTAAATATCGAAAGTTTATGTAATAAATTAACCGATCTTGAATCTTTAATTAAATCATACGAATGCGATACAAATCTGCTGGTTTTAACTGAAATATGGTTGAATAAATCAGAAAATATGTTTTTTTAATTTACAAGGGTATATATCCTATTGTTAAAGAAAATGTCAGTAGTACCTTGATTTATGAGGAAGAATTTTTTAAGTCTAATATTTTAATTATAAAATTAATCAAGCTTATAATGACTTTATTCAGAAATTAGATAATTACACATTAATCGAAAAAATTCAATAATATTAGATGATTTTAATATTAATTTATTAAACAATAACTATGAAACAAAACATTATACAAATACTTCAGCAAGCAACTGCTATATTATTTGCAACCAACTATCGGATGAATTTGATACGAGATTTGGCATTCACTCGAAAACAATAATTGATCATTTTATTACAGACTTGAAAAATTATAAATATCACTTTTATATTACGTGATGCGTGCCTTTCTGACCACCAAGTGTCAATCATAAACACAAATCCGTATCTGGAAAATACCAAACGCTCTAAAAACATCTTAAACTATGAATCAAACTATCAAATATTTTTTGGGACAAGGTCAACTCCATAACAGACTTTAACAAATTTACTTCGGTAGTCTAATTTTTTGTTCAAAAATAAAAGTATAAAGTATAGTCCGGCCCTGTACTAAATTTAATTTCGAAATTAAATTATATACCTACATAAATGGGAAATGTTCAGTTAATTTTTATTTTATAGAAAATTAAGAAATTATCATATGATTATTATATATTATATAAGAACACATTTTTTTAGTTAGTTGTTAACAGACGCTCAAAGTTATAAGAAAAAGAACGAAAAGATTTACACATTTGTATAATTAATAGAAAAATTAAAATATAATTGTTTTATTGAAAATTTTAAGAAGAACAATTAAAATATAAGTGTTTTATTGAATTCTAAAAGAAAAATCATCAAAAAAAAAAAAAGAAGCCTACAACTTCAGTATATAAAAAAAGAAATTAGTAGGCAGAAAAATGGAAAACGTAAAAAAAATTTTTTTGGATACGGCAAATTTAGTAAATTTATTTGTAAATTTATTTATTTTTCTTCATTTCGTTTTAAACCTTGGCACAACACTTATCACCTACTAGTTAGAATAGAAAACTACCTTAAAAATAGTTTAAGAAACAGCAAAAGTGTATGGTTACTCTCGACATAAATTGGACATTTGATTGCGTTTGGCACTTTGGCTTAATTCATAAATTAAAACTACTTGGCTTTCCTATATACCACATAAAAGTAGTTAAAAGTTTTCTAAGCAACAGAACCTTTAGTGTTCACTTAAATAATGCCAAATCTGAACTAAACTGTATTTCAGCCGGAGTGTCTCAAGTCTCAGTCTTGGGTCCCATTTTGTATAACATATACACTGCTGATATATCAGCTCAAGAAAACTGTCTTGTTTCTATTTTTGCTGATGATACAGCTATATTATCTGTGGGTATCTTAGCTAGACGTAGTATTGTTATATTCCTCAAAATCAGCTTGTATTAAAATCTACAGAAATAGATTAGGCTGACAACATAATACTATAGGAATACTTACTTACAAATACATAAATACTTAGGAATTACTCTCGATTCAATATTAATTTTGAAATCCCATTTCGCAAAAACTTCAGATAAAATAAATAAAATGATCCGTATACTTTTTCCATTCATCAATCGCAATTCTTATCTTTCAATAGAAAATAAATTTATCTTAATGACCACAATTTTTCAAACAATTCTTCTTTATGGTGCACCAGTTTGGATAAATTGTGCTAAAACTCATATTAACAAATTGCAAATTTTCCAAAATAAAATACTAAAAATAATATACAATTTCCTTTTTTTTTCCTACAATCATACTACGTCAAAAGGCCAATTTGGATACTATTAATATAAATATCTTTAAAATCTACGAAAAATTTAAATATAAAGCACAATTATCTAATAATAATATAATTAAAAATTTGTTTTGACAATTAAGTAGTTGTTTCTTATTATTTTATGTTAGTATTATTAGTTTTAGTTTTAGTTTATATTTAATCATTAAGTTTTATTAAAAAAAATCAAATAAGGTTTTTTACTCTTCCATTTTTGCCTTGTATTGCATTTTAATAGCGAGAAATATAATGTAACTGAATCATTCTTTTTTCAACTGAAAGGTTAAATATAACAGTAACCAAACTCTGTAAAACTTAGTCTGTAAGATCAATTTTATAAAATGTTATGGAAATAAAGAATAATAATAATAATAATTTAAATTTGTTTTTGTTTTTTCCTAAATTTTAAACTTTGTAGTTTGAAATAGGTCTTAAGACTAACTTTTCCAACGTATATTTTTTTAGATGAACCTGGCTGTAGCATTAGGAAAATTGTCAATATTAGGATAGCATTAGGAAAATTGTCAATATTAATTTTACCTAAAAATTTACAATTTCTTTAAATATTTCATATATGTATATTTTCTAGCTTAGATTTTATGAATTTAGATTGTTCCTTATGTTTAACACTCTTATAGTTTTTGATATAACCGTCATTTTTGTTTTCGATATAATTTTCTCTTTTTGAATTAAGTTTATTTAGACATCTAGATTTTTCTGTTAACAACGAATTATATATTTTGTTTTTATTACAATTACATTCTTAAATATTAATTGGTTTTTCTTTTGTTACTAATTAGTAACTGTTGTTATAATTCTTTAAGTTTTATATGCATTAAGTTCTTTATTAACAAGACCTAAAACTATAATTTTTTCACTAATTATATTGTATAAGCGTTCAATGTTAGAATTTCCAGTGTGGTTGTTAGATTTTACTAAGTGGAGTTCAATTTGTTCTTCTTTAAGAAAATTTTTAATATTAATACTCTTGAATTCATTATCGGTGATTAGTTTCTTCAAATACCCTCTATTTGGTTGTGTAAGCGTTAATGTCAGAATTTCCAGTGTGGTTGTTAGATTTTTCTAAGTGGAGTTCAATTTGTTCGTCTTTAAGGAAAGTTTTAATATTAATACTCTTGAATTCATTATCGGTGATTAGTTTCTTGAAATACCCTCTATTTGGTTTTTCTATTATAGTTTGATTATTTCTATCATTTAGGTGGAAAGCGGTAGCATATTTAGAAAAACCTTCTATGAACGTCAAAAAGTTTTGTTTTGAATTAGTGTATATGTCCATATGTATAATTTCTTTAATGTCTTTAGTGTTTCTGTCAATTCGAATTTCTTTTTTATTGGTTTTCTGTCATATTTGACTCGGCTACATATATAGCAATTATTAATGTATTTTTGAATATAGTTTTTTAATTTTGGAAAATATATTACTTTTTTCAAGCCTTCGTAATTTTCATTTATTCCAGTATGTCCTGTTTCGTTTTTGTGATATTTATGTATCTGTTTAAAAGTGTCTTCTTCTGTAGTCATATCTACAGAAATTTACGAAATTTACTACATCTAAAAAATTTTATATTTTGAAAGCTTCCATATAGCTCAATTAGCTTTCTTTGTACGATATTATATTTCTGGTCATGCAGTTCAGAAAAAATTCCTATTCTACCTTTTCATATATACCTTTTACATATTTATTTATTTATAATTTATCTCAAGAGAGCTTAAAGCTCGTACAGAGTATTTAATTAATTATTTGTTATCTTATAAAGCTAGTTATCAAGTAAGAGGTTGTTACAAAATAGATAATACCAGTTTAAAAAAAAGTAATAGTTTTTTATATAATTAAAAAAAGCAAGAAAAGAGAGAAAAAAGAGAATTACTAACTAAGAAACAAAAGCAAAAAAGAAACATAAACTAAACCTAAGAGATGATATAAATTTAATCAATTCAAAATTTAAATTAAAAACAAAAAAAATAAAAAAGAAAAAAAAAAAATTTAATTTCTTAATTAAATGATGTATAAAACAATATATTTATGTTTTAACCAATTCTTCAATTTGCTGTAAGTCATATCTTTATATGCATTTGGTATATTATTATAAAGAGCGATACCTGTAATTCATAATTGGTTCTAAGCCATTCAAATTATGCCCAACGATGTAGCCGATTTGCTGAGCAGATCTAGTGCTGTAACTATACACTTCTTGATTTGTTATGAGACGAGTGTTTGTTTTTATGTTGTCATTAGCCATATTGTGTATTTGAAGTATTTGTTTTACATATTTTTGGTCAATCAATTTTAAAATGTTACATTTTTGATGTATAGTATTAGTTGAGCTTCGTCTATCATGACCTAACAAGTTCTTAATAGCTTTGTTTTGAATTATTTGTAATGCGGTTATATTTCTCAAAAATGTGTTTCCCCATATACCAATACCATATGTTATTATACTGTAAAACAGCATGTGGAACACTGATATTTTGTTGTTGTACGGTACTCTGTAACAGATTCTCCTAAAGATTCCAGCTGTTCTTCTTAGCTTTTTCATTAATTCAGCGACATGCAGATTCCAATTAAGATTTTCGTCAATAATAACTCCGAGATATTTATAGTTATTACTGCTTTCTATACTAACACAATTATATACTGCAGAAATATTAGTGCCTTTGATTTTCAGAAGCATAAATTTACCTCACATCCATTTATGTATTATGCCCATGTCTTGGTTTACAGAATTTTCGAGATTTGTTAAGCTGTCTTCACTGTACACTATGGCAATATCATCACCATATAGAAAAGATTTGCCATGAAGATTTAATCTTCCAAAGCTATTCATATACCATGAACAACACTGGACCAAGTGAACTACCTTGGATTACCCCAAACTCTATGTCTTCTACATTACTTTTGACTTTATCTGTTCTCTAAGTAATTTTTCAACAAATTGTATTCGTTACCAACTACTCCTAATCCAAGTAGGATTTTTAGCAGAATTTTTCTATCTACAGTATCAAATGCCTTGGTTAGGTCAAATAATACAATACAGATTCTTTTATTACTGCTAATCATACTTTGGATATATGCAACGAGATCAAATAAAGCGGCAACTGTGTTTGATTTTTTAGTAAAGCCGTGTTGAGATTTACATATTAGATTATTTGTTTTTAAATATTCAGATAATTGCATATTAATATAGGTCTCAATTATTTTTCTAAAAACCGAAGCAATAGAAATTGATCGAAAATTATTAATATCAGTTCTAACTCCCGTTTTTTTGTAAATAGGTGCTACTTTGTCTATTTTGAAGCCGTCTGGCATTTTACAATTTTTTATTGTGCGTTTATCAGATTCTTAGTCGGCTCAGCTAATTTGTATTTAAAGGTTTTAAGTATTGAGGTACTAATTTCGCCACGCCATTGTGTGTTGAATTCAATTTATCTAGTAGTTTTAAGGTATTATCCAAACTAATGTATTCGAATCGTAATCTTGAGCGAGTACAATAATTGGGCATATAAATAGAATTAAAATCTTTCGCTAATTTGCCTCGAACGGAGCAGTAAAAATTGTTGAACTCATTAATTTTTTTTTTTCAGTTGTATTCAAATAACTGTGAAAAAAATCATTTTTATTTTTGCTGGCTTTCCCATCACTAATAGCTTCTTTAACAGCATTCCACGTTTTCTGTTGATTGCCGGCACAGATATTAAATTTGAATAAATCATACTCTCTCCGTTTACTTCTTTTTGTAGCAGTTAATTTATTCAACCAAAAGGGATACCTTTCTTTTAAATACATGTTGTCAATATTTTGCCTATATTTTTTGTACCAATAGTTTTTTATTTTAATCAATTGCCTGCATTCGTGATCTATCCATGGACTACTAAATTTTTCATTTACTTTATGTAATTTTATTTCGGTTGACAGAGATATGCAATTTTTTATTTATCTACTACTTGTTTACTGATCACATCGATATCACTAGCAAATAAGTCCAATTGGCAGTTTGTTATCTGACTTTTAATTTGTTGGCATTTAATAATTTTTTATTGTACAGCACATATGTTTTGTTTATAAATTTGTAATCTTCCATCTCAAGTAGTATCATATTATGATCTGATAAATCAGTAGGTAAGTAAGTAATTAACAATTTCTTATCAATACTATTTTTTAGGACATGATCTAAACACGAACCTGAACTTGGCCTGGTAACAGATTTATCACAGAAAAAGAAACCGGATAATTCAACTATATTCTGATATTTACATACCTTTCTATCATCAGGAGTTCTAAGATTAAAATTAAAATCACCCACAACTATAGCGTTTTTCCTACTCATGTCTTTTAGAAGTGGCTCAAACCAGTTGAAAATTTTTTGTAATTCTGGATTACTATTATCGGGTGGTCTATATATTAGTGTAACAGCGGTAGTAATTGTTTTGGACTTGACTTTAATCATGCTACTACACTCGTCACAGAAAGTATTTATGGTTTCAAAGTTTATTGAATTATGAACAAAAGCTGCAACACCTCCTCCTTTTCTGTTTTTGCTGCAAGAAACTATTTTATCGTAATGTGGAATATTTACTAAATCGATCTCCTCATCAAGTATCCATGATTCAGTGAACAAAATTAAGTGAATAGTTGTGTTTAAATTATCAAGTATGGCTTTTATTTCATCGACTTTGTATTTAAGGCCTGTAACATTTAAACATATCATTTTTAGAGAATTTGTGTTTGCAAAATGAATACAATTTATATCATCTATATTTTTAATATGGGTATTCAAAGGTAATGTATTGTAATCTAAATTATTTTTGAACATTAAATTTTTCCAAGTTTTTATTTGATAAAAGTCTTATTTTTTTTGAGTTTTCATTTTCTTTTACAAGTACCTTACCCTCTTATACCTATACGTACTAAAATATTTTTTGCTTTTTCAGATCTCTTGCTTTTTTATGTAATAAACTGAAATATGGTGTTAAGCGATCATTAATAAAAATTATTTGGGGATTTTTTCTTGGTGTTTGTGAAGAAATCTCGTTTAAGTTTAATATTTTTTTTTTTGTCTCTCTTTGCTACAATTATCTTCGTCTTTGTTTAAATGTCTTTAAATTTAACAAATAATTTGGCTAATCTGATTGGTGGCTAATCTGATTTTTTTGATGTTTTAGTAGCTATAAAGGTATGCTGCACCTGATCAGTTTCTATGCTTATATCTAGTTCCGCTATGACCTTTTGAATAGCATTCACAGGATTTACATCTGAGATATTTCCTACGCCGGAAAACTCAAGATAATGTTATATTTCCGTTGTTTAATCAATTCTATTTCAATTGTATTGCGTTCGTTTTGATGTTTTAGAATAGCAATTTCATTCGTAAGTTGAACAGTCTCTTCTATGAGTGTGTGTAGGATTTCTTTAAACTCTTTAATATCATTTATAATCTGGGAAAATGCATTGTCATGAATTGACTGCTTATTTATAATTTCATCGAGCTTTACTAGTATATCAGACCCAACCGTATTAGAAGTTATATCCTGTGTTGAATTTTACTTACTGGCCAATAAAGTAATTGTATTAAGCTTATTATTGGCACTGAGTGATTTACGCGCTCTACGTTTTATACTACAAAGCAGAACAGAACCAAATTTCACTAGAATCCTCGATTAGCAGGTTGCTCTCTTCAATTTCCGAGCCAGTGCAGCGACTATGGAACCATTTTTTACAGTTCCCATCGCATTGAATTGCCTTTTCCTTTTTAAATTAATTATTTTATTGCACTTAGTACAAGATGACTTGTTTACCATTTTGACATATATCGCTAAAATTATTTTCTATATTTTCTGAATTTATAAATACCCTTTTGTTACCAAAGATTGTTTCTATATCTTTATTTCTGTTGTCAGTAAGAATAATTTGAGTTTTAAATCTTTTCACTGCTGAATCTAGAATTTTTTTCAGAATTATCTTGTTTTTTGGGCACTATCCATAGTGGACTGTTGTAAGGAGAACTACTTTCTTTTCTTATCTCTTGCTTTAGCATATCTGAAATTTGAGTAGATATCTCTTGTTCATGGATACGATGATATATTTTTATATATTCTAAAATATATAGGCCTATCGGTTTTAGTTACTATTTAATGTTGAGTACTTCTTAATTGATCACCTTCTTTAAAGAAGAAATCTTTATATGATTTAAGGAAATTATTAAGGTTTTGCTTTCTTCTTCATTCAAAGATTGAAAAAGGATGTTAAATTTTGAATCATTTAAGTTTGCTTTTTCTAATTGAAAGATTTCTTTAAATTTGAATGGGCAACTATTAATAAATTTAATTTCATTATTATTGATTTTTAAAATCTCATTCTCTAAATCAATAATAGCACCTAATGGTTTAGTTATATTTTCTCCTAATATAGCATCTGATCTCTTATTTTGGAAATTTGTTAATTTCCAAAACATGAATGCATCTTCAGTGAATTCTTAAATCTGTTTTAATCTCTTTTTTTAGAATTAGTCCATTATTAAGGGTACTAAAATTTATAGGTTTTGCTAAAATTTTCTTTTATATTGGGAGAGTTGGCTTTCATCAGTTTTGTATTATTAATAGTAAGTATTACTATTGGTAGGTAAATTTTCGAGACTGTTAAAGGACTGACTGACTTGTAGTTTGAAATTGGTCTTTGGTATTTTACAAAAACAATTTCCTTATCTTAATGCTAATTAATACTAACTAATCGAAAAATACCTTTCGAAACAAAATTCAGTATCGAATTACAAAAAAAATTTTTATTTATTACAAAATCAATATATTCTTAAACAAATTATCGTACTGAATTTTGTGTAAAACAATTTCACCATAAGTTTAGTTTCATACTACAATACAATGATATAGCGTTTAAAGTAAATATATTTCAAGTGCAATTAAACGTCATTGTGCTTCATATTTAATATTATTATTTTTAATATTATATCATTTGGCTTAAAAGAAAAGAAAATTAAATTGCAATTCAAATGCAATTGACCGTAATTATGCTTGGTAAACAAAAATGTAGCTAATTACATTTTTGGTATGAATATGAAAAGAATAAAAACAAAAACAAAATTAAGAAATGTGAAATTGTTTTATTGTATAGATATTTATATTTTAAATTACAACGTGAAGTAACTCGTTCTATAAAGCACTAAAAGAAAACGACATCCTTTTTATCGATCACATGGAAAAACAAGTAGAGCAATTGTCCAAATTAACAATTTTTGCAGATGTTAATATTAACCTGTTTGAAAACACTAATATAGCTATAAATTACATAGTCATGTTATCAAGCTCGGGTTATAATATTATAAATAAAACTGAAGGTACAAGAGAATCGTTAAATATAAATTCATTAATCGATCATATAATTTCCAACTACAATGATAAGATAGATATTTTATATAAATTAGAAAACACTGACCTCTCTGATCACAAAATATTTACTGCTCACATTAAATCAGTTATGCTTATCAAAAATCAATAATAAAGATAAATAAAGCTAAAACAGATTACAACATGCTCGAAATTGTAAGCTCTAAAATTCAAGAACAAAATGGGGATGAAATTAAACATTTATCCACTTACACTTACACTTACCATGAAAACTAGAAACAATCAATGGATGAATACCACCATACTATACAAGATGAAAATCAAAAGAAAATATTATAATGTAAAATAAAATAATAAAAAATAAAAATACTTTAAACAAAAAAAATAAATACATAAGATCCAAAAAACAAAAAAGATCTACAAACTTGGAAGAAGTTCTGCAAGCGTTAAACAAAATTATATTGGCAACAGTTACAGGACATGAAGGTATATCTGCAAAAGTTATAAAAAAATATGCAGCGCGTTGAATCCCAATTCTAGTCAAATTTATAAATCTCTCATTTGAAAATTCAACATTTCCGCAATCACTTAAAACTGCTATAATAACGCAAATTTTTAAAAATGGGAGTAAGACATTAATTTCTAATTACCGCCCAATCTCGGTCCTCAATAGTTTCTCAAAGATATTTAAAACCATTATTAAAAACCGAACAAGTAAATTTATTACAGATAACAAAATACTTAGCGATGAGCAATACGGTTTCGAACAAAGTTCCAACACTACAGCTGCTTGCCTAAATCTTACGCACTTCATCTCGTCAAATATTGATAAGAGAAATCATGTTGTATGTGTTTTTCTGGACCTACAGAAAGCGTTTGACTGTGTCAAGCATGACATTTTAATACACAAACTTCCTAAACTCCATCTTTCGGAAAACCAAATCTAATTCTTTAAATCATACCTCTACCCCAGTGATTAAATGGTTAAAATAAATAAGTCAGTAAGTGCTCCAAAGCAAATGATATATGGGGTACCTCAGGGCTCAATACTTGGACCCGATCTACAAAATTTACATGAATGACATAGCACATTTAAACTTAAAGAGATGCAGATGTACGCGGATGATACGGTGTTAAAATATTCCGATGTGAGCGAATTAAGAATCAAAAATGCTAACGTTGATGATCTTCTGATAATCGAAGAATGGCTAGAAAAACATAATATAAACTTAAATATTAAAAAAACAAAAATACTGCTTTTTGAAAATAAAGTTTTTCAAAACACTGTGTTCCAGTTTAAGGATAATACGCTTGAAGTTGTCAAAACCTACAATTACCTAGGTTTGGTTATTGACAGTAATTTTATGTGGGACCATCACACTGACCGCATAGCAAAAAAATTAGTCCTTACATCTTTATATTACGAAGATTACTATCATACTTAAAACACAAGACTATTTATTATATTATTATATATTTTTATTATTTATTATTATTATATATTATTATTATATTTATATTTAATTTTTTGCTTCTATATTCTTAGTGACTTAACCTACTTAAATCCTATCTAGGCCTCTGCTTTCCATGTTAACCTAAATAATATAACAATTCTACATAAAAAAGCAATTAAAACAATAAAGAACATCATATTAGATTTCCAACTATGAATCTGTATAGTGCAAGATATAAGTTAAAGCTTCATTCTCTCAATAATGAAATTAATATAATAAATTCTTTAAAAATTTTTAATTAAATTAAGAAATTACTCGATTTCAAAAATAGCTGTAAAAAATTATGATTTTTAATAAAAAAATTTTAAATACATTTATGTTTCAATTTATTGAATGTTCAACTTGAAGTAAGTATAAAAATTACAATTATGTTTTTATTAATTAGCTCTAGCTGTTGTTGCCACGTGAGACCTTATTTCGTGGGAACGCAAATAAACTTTATTTCCCAATATAAAATTGCTGATTCTATTTTTTTGGTAAAAAAATTGTGAAATATTGAAATGAAATATAATCCTTATAGTTATTTTTTAATAAATTGCATTGCGTGTGTTAACTCCTCCACGCTCTAAAATCGAGTGTCCTCACTTGATCAAGATTAGAAGATGGTAATTGTTGTGGATTTATTTTCATTGGTACTCTTGGTAAGTTCTTGGGTTGCGTTGAGATTTCATCTGGTGCTTCTTTTGTTACTGGTACAATTTGTTTTTTACATTCTTGTTGTTATTCGTCTGATTTGGGTTGACTACGATGATTGATTACTATTTTATTTGTTCTATTGCACGTTAAACAAAGAGATAAGGAATCTGCAACTACGTTTGTGTGTCCTGGCTTGTAATGCAATTCGTTATTATATTCCTCCAGTATAGCTTTCAATCTTTTTAGCTCACTGTTAGATTTTTCCGTCTTAGTTAGCATTCTGGATAAAAATGAAATTGTTTTTTTCTCCTGAGCTAATACTGTGTGATTTGCTTGTCGATTTCAGGGTTTAAGGCCATAGGGTATGGATAACTTTTGAAAAAAACAGTTTCATTTGTTCTTGTTCTTATCTCAGCTCTCACTACGGTGGTATAGGTCAGCCTTTCATTAGGATCCGCGAACAAATTTGGACAATTAGTTATGAGTGAACTTAGTTTTTCTTTTTGAAAAGGATTTAGATGAGACGTTCTGATGTTCAATTTTATTGACGGATTCGGATATTAATTGCTTGAAGTGGAGTGGAAAGTGGTGGAGTGGAAAGTGGAGTGGAAAAAAGTGGAAATCTCAGATTTTCTTGTAAGACTAAACAGCTTTCTTTTGTGTGAATCACTGTATTTAGACTCACGAGTGTGTCATTTCCTATAATCCCGTCGAAAGTGGTCAAGTTTGGTAATAGAAGTAACTGTTCTGTTACCTCCAACTGAACTGATCTAGAACTCGTTCTCGTTGCGGATTGGATTTCTTACACATATTGGTTGAATAAAATTTTTGTTAGACCCCGTGTGTATGACAAACTTTAGTATTTCCCCGTTCCCCGCTTGATGTTCGATGTATGGAATCAAGGATGAGCCTAATCTAAAAAAGGATTAGGTAGTTTTTGCTTGCAAGATGAGCATTCTTTGCAAGTGTCCTTCTCCTTTTCATCTAATGGAGTAGGTCTCGTGTAATTAAGCCTTTGTGTTTTATTAGGCTGGTTTGACTCATCATGTGTGATTCTCTTGTAGTTGCGGTTATATCTTCTTCCGGAATTGTAATGGTAGTTGTTGTGATATGCTGGTCTATTGCTTTGAGGTAAATGTGTTTGGTTTGAACCTGCGGGCTCGGCTTTTAGTTCCTGACTTCTTTGCTCTCTAGGCTGTTGCTGAGACGAGTTGTGACTATAAAAATGTTTGTTATAGGGTTCCCATGAGCTTCGTCAGTGATTATGGAACTTAGGTCTTTTATATGTATTTTGCGGTTTTCCATCTCTGTATGCGAATGAATGTCTGTTTCTAGGATTGAATCCTGTTTGCGTATTTGATCTGTGATCTGGACTATGATTGGAGCGTTTTTGAGAATTGTTTACTCTCAAACACAAATCTAAAGCTTGCGGCAGGTCGCTTGGATTGAATAAACTTATTTGTGAGAAAAGTTGTCAATTCACCCCTTGGATGATTCCCTATACATTTTAGTCATGGCATGATGGGCTTCCAGGGCCAGATCCATTGATGAAATTCTTTCTAATATTAATGTAAGATAATGGAATATTTCTTTGTAGAAGTTTTCCACCAAGGAGTTTCCTTACCTCTTGTTTGACATTTAATGTACCAGCGTACGAATATTCCTTTTGTCAGTGTAGTATGTCTTGATAGGATCTTAGAATTTTTGCCAGTTGAAAGGTGTATTGTAGGACTCCAGCGCCGTGTCGACTTCTCCTATTATTTTTCTTCTAATAGTGCTCAAAATCTCATAATATTTTGACGTACCCCGTAAATGTTGGTACTTTTTCATGATTCGGTCTACATGCTTTCTCCAGGAACCGTATGCTCCTCCTGCTCCTGAAAATTCCTAAATCTCTTTCCTACTGTAGGTAGCTTAGCCATACCTTCCAAATCAATGTCATTTTCTATATATATTTCTTGATCCATATCGTCATCAGAAAGCTAGGACTCATCGTTTGTTTCCATAAACATATGTCTAGTTTCGTGCTGTACCATTTCTCTAAGGGTTTCCCTAATAGATTCTGTGTTCTCATGGTCAAGGTGAGATGATGCGATTGGACTGACATCCGGCTCTTCTACCTCTCGTACTTCAGGTGTTGACATTACAGGCAGAAACCTCTCAAAATTTAGACCTGGTTCGGCCATAGCGGTTACAAAATTTATAAATGAATGGAAAAGAGAAATCAATTAATCCAAAATGATAATTATTTCCTATCAGTGACCAGAAACCAAGTAAATCAAGAAAAATATTAATTAGAGAAGAAGGAAATAGGAATGAAAGCTAGAATAATAATTAAATATATATATTTTTTTTTCTTTTTTTTTTTTTTTATAAAAATAATCTAGAATTTATTAAATATTTATTTTTATTGATTACAATTTAAAAAGAATATTTAATCTAATCTAAATTTATTCAATTTTATGCTTCGAATTAAAGTAACAACTTTTCGAAATCAAAAACGATATAAAAATTAGAATACTTTTTCTTTTTTTTTGTGTCGTTTGATTGTTCTATCCTTCGATAGTGCTGGAAATAAAGAATACAGAAACAATATTCAAAACAAAAGATAATATAATATAATATAATAAAGAGAATAAAAGGAGATAAAACTGCTGCAAAAAAATTAAAATATAAATTTTCAAATTATAAAGGTATATTATAATTTAACATTAAAAATATCTTCTGATCTTTTGTTTTTATTTAATTAAAATTATTTTAATAAAATTCTTAAGAATAGACCTTTTTTTAGAATAAATGATGATATTTAATTTATTTATTTAATTAATTTGTTTATCGATATTTATTTGAACCAAATTTTTAAAAATAATTTACTTAAAAGTTCTATTTAAAACAATATCTTAATTTTGTATTTTATATTTATTGAACAAATTTTATTTATTAATAATATTTTTATTTTTATTTTATATTTATTAAACAAATTGTATTTATTAATTTTATGAAAAAATTCAATTTATAAAAATTTAGTAGGTTTTCAATAACTTTTGTTTAATATTCACAAATTTCTTATTTTTTTTATGTTTATTAAACTATTTGATATTTTAAAATAATTTAAACAATATTTCAGATGGAAAAAAAGTATTATATTTTAAGATATTCAAAGAGTACAAAGGTTTTATTTATTAATATTAATTATTAATTTATTACTACTTATTAATGTTTTTTAGATAAAAATTGTACGCTAATATTCCTAAATTAATATTTATACAATAAAAAATTTATTTATTTCTAATTAATTTAATTTAATTTAATAAATTATTGTTATAAATTATAAAGTAAACTTGGTATGATTAGTATTTTAGTTAGTTAGTTTTTATTATTAGTTTTTGATTTTCTTTTTTTGTTATTATTGGGCCCAGTTTGCGTTTATTTGATTTTTAATTTTTATTTTATTTTTTTTAATTCTTTTTTATTCAAAATATTTTCAATAATTGTTTCCCCCTTTTTCAATATTATGTTTTTTTGCTATAGCTTTTATTTATTGTAGTAAAAATTTAGTTGACTTGCTTTTTTTTGTAAAATAATTTTTTTTTTCCCTTAAAAATTTTATTTCGTTCAAAAAAAATATTTAATTTGATTTTTTCTTTTTTATGTTAGTTTTTTTTTTTTTTCGTTTTCTCCTCTATTTGAGGATACTTGGTATCTTAAGAAATAGTAAAGAAAAATAGTAAAAATAAATTTTTTGGATTTACAGTATTATTGAAAGGTGAATTCTAATTCTAGGTTGGACCATTGTAGTATTTTGTTCCAGCGAAATAGGCGGCTGTTGTTTACACTTTGTAGTTGTTCTGGTTACTCCACCGTGTGACAGCTCCTTTTTGCTCTGTTTAAAAGCTACTCGGGGGCCTCGTTTCCTATCTCGTATTGCTCGACCAATTTCTGACAGGTTTGACTCTTGTCGTACTTGCTATATATGAATTATTGCAAATAATTCATATTATGCTATATATGAATTATTGCAAAATCCTTTAACCCTTCTATCTTCTAAACAGTTTAAGTTGGAAACTTGAAATTTTGACAGAAGTTAGATATTTGAAAATAAGTATGAGTCATTTCAGAAATTTTTTTTGTATTACCACCGTTTAGGAGCTGTGAGGCGTTAAAAACTGAACATTTCCTATTTTTAAACATCTGTTACTTGAACACCTGTTAAAATTTTTTTGAAGTAATACATACAAATTAAAGCTTCAACATTATACTCTTATTTCTGTTAACAACTTTTTTTAACAATATTCTAACAAATTTCTTTACCGAATTTTTTGCATTTTGTTTACTCGATAATTTGAAATTGTTGAAGATATAATGCGTAGTACAAAAAAATGTAAATAAATAAACAACATAACGGTTGCTTGAAGAATTTTTATTTATATGATATTAATATACATACATACTTATATAATATCATGTTTATATTTATTTACATGTTTATTTACATGTTTAATTCTGAGCAAGTGTTCTAAAATTCTCACTACGTCCTTAACATTACTCTTCAAAAACTCATTAAATTCCGGACTTTTTCCTCCTTTTTGAAAAATGTCTTATATCAGACCAATTCACAAAAAGAATGATAAAAATGAAATTACTAACTATCGTCCCATAGTCAAATTATCTTCTCTTCCAAAATTATTTGAACTAATTATAACGGATTCAATTTATAATCACTGTTCTAATTTTTTAATTGATAACGAACATGGTTTTGTAAAACAAAAATCTACTGTGACAAACCTAGTTGAAACAACGTCCCTCCTCCTCAATAACATGGAAGAAGGTTTTCAAACAGATGTTGTTTATACTGATTTTAGTAAAGCA
Organism: Poecilobothrus nobilitatus; assembly: GCA_947095535.1. Taxonomy (NCBI): domain Eukaryota; kingdom Metazoa; phylum Arthropoda; class Insecta; order Diptera; family Dolichopodidae; genus Poecilobothrus; species Poecilobothrus nobilitatus. The sequence goes on from OX352772.1 coordinate 191,401,517, forward strand.
TTTGATCTATTGCCACATAGTATTATATTACAAAAACTAAAAAAATATGGCTTCCCAGAGTTTTTCCTAAAGTGGATATATTCTTATTTGTGTGATCGCTCTTATAGTGTTATATTCAAAAATGTGATTTCAGAACCATTCGTGGCAAATTCCGGTGTTCCACAAGGTAGCCACCTTGGTCCTTTACTTTTTATTTTATCTGTAAATGATGTTACTTCTATCATTTCTAATTGTAAGCTTCAATGCTACGCTGATGATATGAAAACCTTTAAAAAGATTACATCTAATAAGGAAGCCGTCCTTATGCAAAATGACCTTCAAAACTTTAACAATTGGTGTGTTAATAATTGTCTACTACTTAATGTAAAAAAATGCGCATTGTTATCTTATAGACGTCGCAAAAATTATACAATCGCTATTAATATTAGGATTTTTTTTTTGTTTTTGTTTCTTGTTGCACTGTAAAGTATATTCCTATGTATATGATTTTTAATTTTAATCTTAGTTCTAAGTTTATTTATACTTAACAATTATGTAATTTTTTTTATAACTTTTATTGTATTTAACAATTTATTATTGTTTACTAGTTATTATGTATATTATAAATTTTATGTAAACTGTTTGTGCTAAGCAGTATAAATAAATAAATAAATATCGTATATGCCACTGATGAATGAATGATAAGAGTATATATGTATATTATATAGCGCCGTATTTACATACATATATGTATTTTATTGTACTTATAAGAAATTATTTTATGAATGGAAATATTTTTAAAGAAATATTGCAATGTATGGCGATATACTTATAACAATATAAATATACTATGTAGGCAATAATATAATATAATATTTAAAATTATATTTAGTATTTTGTACTTAGTAAATTTATTTACTATACATTTACCGCTTAGTATTAAATGATACTATAGAATATTTGAAAAAGTTTTGAATTGATAATCGTTATGTGGAAGGTTAAAATTAGCTTTTGAGGAATGTATAAACATATAGTTTGAATATATGTACAACCCATAGTTAAAAAATTATAAAATTCACCCAAATTATTTTAAAATACTAAAATATTAAAAAAATAATATTGTAAGCAGAGTGACTGTAAACATACTAACGGTTCGTACGGGTATCTAAGAGTTGACAAAGGCAACTGTATTCTTCATCGTTTTCAATAAAAACTTTTTATTTTTTAACAAAATTTAACTAGAAGAGCACACATACACTGTTTGGCACTATGGTCCCTGCTCGGGCGCCAGTTAAAGCTTCAATCTCTCAATAATGAAATTAATATAATAAATTCTTTAAAAATTTTTAATTAATTTAAGAAATTACTCGATTTTAAAAATAGCTGTAAAAAATTATGATTTTTGATAAAAAAATGTTCAATACTTTTATGTCTATATTTATTGAATGTTCAACTTAAAGTAAGTATAAAAATTACAATTATTGGTTTTTTCTTCTGAGCTAATACTGCTCATATAGCGTAATATGACGCCTTAGTTATTAGCTCGAAATTTAGTTTAAAATCTTGATAAGCTAATATTACTTCTTTTTTTGTGCTTTTTTCAGCTTTGTAAATGATTTCTCAGGCTCCACATCCAATGTTATTGTGGTATTTTTTGAAGGGGTGTCAGAGGTTTAGTGATTTTTGCATAATCCGGTATAAATCGCCTGTAATACCCTGACATTCCTAGGAATGATCTTAATTCCTTTATGGATTTGTATGGTGACAAATCATATATGGCTTCTACTTTTTCGGGTCATTTTTCCGAAATTCGGATTTGCCGAGCTGTATCTTCATATTAGCTGTCTTCAGAGTTTTAAAATTTTTTTGAAGATTCCTGAATTGTTCGTTTTCGTCCTTTCCGAAAATAATGATGTCATCTATTTAGACGTAACAGCTATTTCCTATGTATTTACGAAGGATATCGTCCACCGTCCTTTGAAATACGGATTGGGCGTTTTTTAGCCCGAATAGCAACCGTGTGAACTCGTATTTTATTTATTTATTTAAAAAAATTGTGAAATATTGAAATGAAATATGATCCTTATTGTTATTTTTTAATAAATTGCATTATTTATATATGTGAATATATATAAAGTAGACTTCAAAATAATAAATAACGCAATCAAACACAACTTCTTACTGAATAGAGGTTTAGACATACATTAGGAACAAATCGAGGTTTAGACAAACATTAAAAACTTTTTTTTGCCGTTTGATAATTACTAGAGATGTTTTGAAATTTTAGGAGGCTGTTGCCAAAAAACAATAACCAGATGATGTTTCAGTAAAAGTATTTAATGCAAAATTAAAATTTCCTACTACCGTGCTGTCAACTTTTGATTCGTTAGTTTCAATTTCACTTTTAATAATTTGATTTTCACGATGTAATAATTCATGATGCAAACCACCACATTTTGAACAATTTGAACCAGTACAACTTTTTACCATGTGCCGTTTTGTCAAATAATATATGCACAAGTTCATTTTGTACCAATCTAAATTTATCGCCGGAGTGCCAGTTTTTGAATTTATCGTATTTCTCAATGGCATGCGATTTTCTGTTACAGCAGAAACACGAATTTTGAATCACTTGAAGTGATTTCAATTTTTTAGTTTGTTACTGCACTTTGTTCCGATTACTTCACAATTCAGAACTTGGCGGGCTTCTAAATTTTGACATAGTTTATTATTTTAAGATGTTTAGATAATCAGACCACCTTGATAATTTACTAAAACCAATGGCTTCTTCCCAACGTTATCTTGTTTCATTATCTATCTTTTGATTAAACAAATAAGTTAAGATTGCTTCTAAGATTTCTTCATAATAACTAGTTGACTTCAAAGCACTAAAATGAGAAGTAACAGTATCAATTAGTTCACGTAATTGTTTGGAGTTTGATTTATCAATTTTTCTCAAATTGAACAGTCCGTAAATATGTTCTTGAAAGGTGAGATTTCTGTTGTCAAACCTTTGTTATATCAATTTTAAAGCTTCCGAATAATTAAAGGTATTGATTTCCAATTTGCTATTAGGTGCCCGCGGCAGGTTGACATAAGTGATTTCTTAATTCATTAAATTTTTCCAATGGAGAATAATTCAGATTTTTGTAAATTAACTCGTTGAACAAGCCATAAAAATTTTGGAGTTCTGAATAAATTATTTCAAAATAAGGAACGTGGAGTAGTAGTCTACGGAGTAGTAGTCTATTGCAGTAGTACGTGGAGTAGTAGTCTATTGGAATACGTGGAGTAGTAGTCTATGTCGGGTGAATTATACTTCTATTCAAATCAACTGACGAATACTTCAGATTCTTTAACCAACTGACGAAGTATCCTGAACTACAGCTCTTACGATGTCATGTTCTTCTGAGTAACCAGAAAGTTTTTCAATTTAATTTTGTACATTTAAAAATTGTTTGAAATATGATTCCAATATCTCTAAACGACATTCAAGTTCCACCAACTCAAAATTTCTAGATTTTTCTTCTACCACCTTGCTAATTGTTGTGATAGACGCTTTTGAAGTTTTCTAATGGTTCGATATTCATTTAGTTGCTTAATAATTTGTTCACTGTCAACCTTTTCATTTCCCATTTTCAACATACGATATACACTATCTATATTCAAGAATTTACATATATCTAAAAATAAATGAGATAAATGTATCGTACTTATCGCAACAAAATTTTTTTTTTTTAATTCCATTAACTCCAAATCAGCTCATTACTCCAATTTCAATCACTCCAATTTCAAGCAATTTTTATTGTTGTTTGAAAGTATGAAATTGTTTTTTTATTGTTTTTTTTTTATTACAAATTTGCTGTCATAAAAATCTTATTCATTATTCCAAATATATCCTTTGATAGTACAATTTTATATCAATATAAAAAATGATGCGTACAAAATTTATATCTATGATTGTTTTGTTTAAAATATAAGTTATTCAGGCACAAGGTCTTTTCTACGACTAAACAATTTAGTAAATTATTACTGTATTGAGAATGGCTAAGTACAATGATTTGCAACACAACAACGCACGATTATTATTAGTTTATTGTAATTTTTTTTTTTTTACGAGGGTTGGTGGAAAACCCGAAAGTCACCAAGAGGAACTGCACGTGGTTCTTCAAGGCGGTGTGGGACTTTAACCAACCAAAACCACTCTCCTTTTAAAACCAAACTTTAGAATGGAAGCTTTAATACAAATGTACAGTTTGATTTTGGGGATAGGGATGTTGGAAAGATGATTCGGGAAATTGGAATTAGGAAAATTGAGATTATGGGATAGGTAGGAAAATTTTTAGTGATAAATTGAAGCAAGATGTTATTGTTCTTCTTAGACTTAACTAAAATCGTACACATATGAATTACCAACTTTAGGGAACGAATTTCTAAAGGCTGTGGGCTATAGAATTTCTATAGGCGTTTTTTAAGTGTTGACTTCACCCCATTTTTGAATTTTTGTTAAATCGTTATTTAGCTCATTAATACTGAAATTTGTTGCTGTTGTATTAATCTTGTGTAATCTTCAGTAATGTGCAATAGGGAGCTACAAGGGTGCTGTGGTCTGCAAAACTATGGATCGAATTGGAGGTTAATGAAACTAGGTTTTTGCTAAATATTAAGAAGAGATTGGGGGATAAAACTGATACTTGAGGGACATCAGTAATTATTTTGAATTTTTTTTTTTTTTATTTATTTATTTATTTATTCATTCTTTATCTCAAATGAGCCCAATCGCTCGTACAGAGTATATAATTTCTTAATTCTAATATAATAATAGTTCAATTTTTAATTCAGTGCAACATACAAAAAAACATATTGAGTAAATATTACTTAATTTAAGACATTCATATCAATCAATAACATAAAAATAGAAGAAAGAAAATAAAAAAGAAAAAGAAGAATATATGTATACGTGTATTATAGATATATAATAACAACAAATATTAAAATTGAGAAAAAATATTATATACAGCACAATACAGCACAAGACAAGTTTTTTTTGTTTTTTTTTTTGTTTTTTTTTTTACTAATTTAGATTATTTCTTGAAGAAAGTGCTCATTAACAGTTTTTTTAAATTTGAATGCATTATTTATATTTTAAGTTCAGTAGGTAATTCATTATAATAATGAAATCCTAAATTATATATTGTGTCATATCCATTAAATTTTGCCTTTGACGAAACAATTCTAATGTTTGCAGCTCTTCTGGTTTCATAATTATGTATATTATTGTATTATTGTTCAATATTAACCTTGTATTTGTATTTATACTATTTGATTGCATATTGTGTATATGAGTTACCAACCTACTTTTTGTGAGTATGTGTAGCGGTAGAATCTCATGTTTACAGTGAATATTGCTAGTTGCTGATCTTTTTCTATACCCATATAAATTTTTTATAGCTTTATTCTGAAGCTTTTGCAGTTGGTTAAGGTCCTTCTTATATACATTACCCCAAATATGTATTGAGTACGCAATTGAACTTTGAAACAGTTCAAAAAACAGTCCTCTTTTTCTGTGGCATGGCACTCTTTTACTTATTAGCCAGCAATTTTACTGAATATGCCAGCAATTTTCCTGGCTTTTTTTAGCTGTATGTTAATCTGGTCACTCCATTTTAAATCACTGTCTATTACTACACCTAGGTACTTATAGCTAGGAACCATTTCTAAATTAATATTTTTATAGTTTATTTTGATAAAGTTTGACGGTTTTTTCTTGAAAAACACATATTTAGTTTTAATGATGTTTATTATTAGTTCGTGAGTTTCCATCCAATCGTTTATTAATTTTAGATCTTCATTTATTTTTATACCCGTACGATAGGATCGGGTATAATAAAATTACTCCTCCGTTTGAAACACCTCGAAATAAGTGAGCTAGATATACCTTCAAAGGTATGGATCGGATCAGAAAAAAATTCTAAGACTTTTGAGCCATGTCCGTCCGTCCGTCAGTCCGTCAGCATGCTTACTCACAAACTAAGAAAGCTAGAATCTTGAAATTTACACAAAATATTCTGGGAGTAATTTGTAGGTTCCCTATTTTTTTTGGTTGAGTTTGGACCAAACCTTAGGGTAGCTCTCGAACACCTAACTTTTAGATGCCCACATTTTTTTGAAATAGAACTATAAAATTTTAACTGCTGATAGATGTCACAAAAATATTAATTTTATTTTTAATAACTTTTTTTTGTACCCCCACCCGTTACGGAGCTACAGCTCCCCAAAGGTTCACAAAAGCTCTATATTTAAATTGTTATAGCACAGGTTGTATAAAATATATCTTCATTTTGAAAACGCCAAACGATTACTACTTTTATTAGCTTTAAAAGTATGTATACAATAAATATATTTTTGTGGCATACAGTGTCTTAATTTACCGTTATGCGAAACTAAAATTTTGCAAAATCCTTTAACCCTTCTATCTTCTAAACGGTTTAATTTGGAAACTTGAAATTTTGACAGAAGTTAGATCTTTGAAAATAAGTATGAGTCATTTCAGAAATTTTTTTTGTATCACCCCTCGTTTAGGAGCTGTAAGGGGTCAAAAACTGAAAATTTTCCAATTTTTAAACACCTGTAACTTGAACACCTGTTAAAATTTTTTTGAAGTAATACACAAAAATTAAAGCTTCAATATTATACTCTTATTTCTGTTAACAACTTTATTTAATAATATATGGTTACTTTATAATTGACGAAAGAGTTACTTGATTTTTTCAAATTTTCTAACAAATTTCTTTAACTAATATTTTGCATTTTGTTTTACTCGATAATTTGAAATTGTTGAGGATATAATGCTTAGTACAAAAAATGTAAATAAATAAACAACATAATGGTTGCTTGCAGAATTTTTATTTATATGATATTGATATATGTACATACTTATATAATATCATTTTTATTTACAATATATCGTATATGTCACTAGTGAATGAATGATAAGAGTATAGATGTATATTATATAGCGCCGTATTTACATACATATATGTATTTTATTGTACTTATAAGAAATTATTCTGTCAATGGAATATTTAAATATAATATAATATAATATTTAAAATTATATTTATTATTTTGTACTAAGTAAATTTAATATATATTTACCGCTTAGTGTTAAATGGTACTATAGAATATTTAAAAAAGTTTTGGATTGATAATCGTTATGTGGAAGGTTAAAATTTGCTTTTGAAGAATGTATAAACATATAGTTTGAATATATCTACATAGTTCTAGAAATTATAAAATTCACCCAAATTATTTTAAAATACTAAAATATTAAAAAAATAATATTGTAAGCAGAGTGACAGGCTGTGAACATACTAACGGTTCGTACGGGTATCTAAGAGTTGACAAAGGCAACTGTATTCTTCCTCGTTTCCTCCAATTTTTGACATCCAGTTTCTGAATAGAATATCGCAAGGTCATCAGCGAACATATAGGGTTTACCATTTAGTTTTACGTTAAGTAGGCTGCTTATGTAGCAGGAAAATAAAGTCGGCCCTAAGGAACTTCCCTGAATAACACCAAACTCAATATTGTTTGTTTCACTTCTTAATCCTTCACATACACTATATTGGGATCTATTTGACAAATAATTTCTAAACCATTCATGTTTTTTACAGGTACTCCAAGTTCATATAATATTCTGAGCAATGTTTTTCAATTTACGGCATCAAATGCTTTTTTTACATCAAAGAATACAGCCACCACTTTTTTATTTTTTTCAATACCAGACTCGATTTCAGCTACAAAATCAAATAAAGCCGCAACTGTATTAGATTTTTTTTTAAAGCCGTATTGACTCTTACTTGTTAGATTCCCTTTTTGTAAAAATTTTTTCAGTTGGCTATTTACATATGTTTCCAAAACTTTAGAGAAGGTAGTTGAAATGGAGATTGGTCAAAAATTATTTATATCTTCGATATCACCCGATTTTTTATAAATGGGGATAACTCTATTTATTTTCATGGGAGCTGGCACTATTTTTTGGCTGAGTGAAGCGTTAATTAATTGCATTATACAACTAGCCAATTCTTCTTTACTCTCCTTTATTAACGATGAGGAAATCTCATCTTCACCCGCTGCTTTGGTATTGGACAAGCTGTTGATTATTTTTATTACTTCATATCGATTTATAGGTTTGAAATCAAATGCACTCTGCGTTCTTATTTTTGCTACATAAATTGTTTTTTCAAAACTTTCTGCCATAACGTTCCCTATATTACTATAAAATTGATTGAATTGATTTATTTTTTTCAATTTATCATTTTCACTCAGTTCTAAGTTTGAAAAAAATTCATTTGTTTTAATATTAGGGCCATTTATAATTTTTTTTATATACTCCCATGTTTTTTTTGGATCACCGCCCGCTTTTTCAAATTGTTTTGAATCATACTCTTCTCTCATTTTTCTCTTAAACGTAGTATATCTATTTAACCAATACAATTATTTCATTTTAAAATATTCTGATTCTCTGTTCTGCACATATTTTTTATACCAGTAGTTTTTTCTTTCTATTAATTCTATACATTTTTCATTAATCCATGGTGCACAGAATTTATTATTTTTATTTTTCATTTTTCTAGAAACGGTAGCTCTTTTTAATATGTTTTTGACGTGTGATGTCAAATCATCAGCAATTTCATTCACGTCATTTTTATTAATATAGTAATCTTTCATATGTTCTTTGACAATTTTATAGTTAATTGCTTTTATCAGATTACCATTGTTGTTTACTTTTTTTTGAATTTTTATATTTTTTAATTCTGTAATAATTCCGAGATGATCTGATATATCATGGTGGAATAGTGATACTTTCACATCAGCATTAGGATCATTCATTATTATATGATCTAGGCAAGTATTGGATTTTGGCCTTGTAACTGCTTTATGTAGGAAAAAATATGCATTGGATTCAACTATTGTTTTGTACACTTGAATATTTCTGTCGTAAGTATTGTAAATATTAAAATTAAAATCCCCTATGACTAAGCTATTATTGTTTTTTATGTTCTCCAGGCAAGTGCTAAATTTTTCAAGAAATACATCAATTTCTGAATTTAAATTTTGCGGTGGCCGATAAACTGCTGTAATATTATATATTTTTTTATTGTAGTGTATTTTTGTGGTAATAAAGCTGTTGTACTCATCACAATGCTCATTTTCATTTTTAAAGCTTACACTTTTATGAATAAAAATAGCCGCACCGCCATCTGATCTTGTCTTCCTACACGAAAATGTTTTTGAGTAATGTTTAATATTTACTAAGTCAACATCTTCATCAATAATCCAGGTTTCACTTATTACTATAACGTGAATGATATATTTGAGTTGATCCAGTATATAATTTATATTGTCTGCTTTATGTTTAAGGCTTCTTGCATTCAAATATAAAATCTTCAATGAGTCTTCTTCTTCTAAATTAATGTCATGTATGCTATATAAATTGGTTTTTACTTGGGATTTGATTGGCAAATTATATGTTATATCATATGAAATTTAGATTAGATTCTTGCAATACACATATTATTTTACTCGTAGCGGTCTTTCTTACAAACAATTTACCATCTTTCACCCAAGCATAAACCAATTTCTTTTCTTTTTTTAGGTCTCTTGCTTTTTTAAATAATAGACTAAAATATGTGGTAAGTTTTTCATTTATAAAAATTGTTGATGATGTTATTACATTATTACCAATATCTGGTGCATTTTCGGTAATTTGTTGATCTTGAGAATCTTGTGTAACAAAGATCTTAGTTGTTAATTTTTTGTTTTTTATGGCTTTCAGAAATTCACTTTTTTATTTTAAATTATTAAATTTTACAACTAGTTTATCTGGCTCACCTGAATTTTTTGCTAGATTCTTAGACTTATGTATGTATTTCACATCATTTGTTTCAATTTTCACACCAACATGATCAGCTAGTTTGTTCACAACTGTGCGTTCATTGACTGAAAATTCTGCTGGGATTCCACATATTTCAATTTCCTTGCAAATTTTTTTCTGCTTCATTTTTTCCATTTCAATTCTGTTGTAATGTATATCACTTTTAAGCGTTTTAATTTCATTTCTCAAACATATATTTTCTTCAATAATTCCATCAATGAATTCTTTAATTTCAGTAATTTCATTTTTAAATTTTTGGAAGTCAGCTAATTGTGTTTCCTGACTGGCAAGTATAAGTTCTATTTTCTCATCAATTGTTCCAGCATCAATTATAATATCTGTTTTTATACTCTACACCTAAAGTATAGGGTATATTAACTTTGGTATGGTGTTTGTAACCACCAAAAGGAAGCGAGTTAGGTATAGACATGTATATATATTCTGAATCAGGATCACCGCCGGAGTCGATTTAGCGATGTCCGTCCGTCCGTCCGTCCGTACGCACGATAACTCAAAAAATAATGCTATCTTGATGAAATTTATATAGTAGGTTACTAATTACGAAAGAAAGGCTAAGTTCGAATCTGGACAAAATCCGTCCATGGATTCGGATTCTGGAAGCTTCCGAATGATTCCGGGCTTTTGGAGATAATCTCCGCAAACGAGATTATCTCCAAAACCAATAAAGATAGAAGATAGAATTTTGTACAATGATGTTCCTTCCCGTTCGATTTATGTCTCTGAAATTTAAGAGGATTTGGTCCATGGGTTTGGATTTGGAAGCTTCCGAATGAACCCTAGAGCAAATGAGATTATCTCCAAAACCAATAAAGATAGAACCTTTAAATTTTGTACAATGATGTTTCTTCCCGTTCGATTTATGTCTCTGAAATTTAAGAGGATTTGGTCCATGGGTTTGGGTTTTGGATGCTTCCGAACGAGCACCAGAGCAAATAAGATTATTTCCAAAACCAACAAAGATAGAACCTTTAAATTTTGTACAATGATGTTCCTTCCCGTTCGATTTATGTCTCTGAAATTTAAGAGGATTTGGTCCATGGGTTTGGATTTGGAAGCTTCCGAACGAGCCCCAGAGCAAATGAGATTATCTCCAAAACCAATAAAGATATAACCTTTACTTTTGGCAGAATGGTGTTCTTTCATGTATGATTTAAGCCTCTGAAATTTAAGAGGATTTGGTCCATGGGTTTGGATTTGGAAGCTTCCGAACGAGCCACAGAGCAAACGAGATTATCTCCAAAACCAATAAAGATAGAACCTTTAAATTTTTTATAATGATGTTTCTTCCAGTTTGATTTATGTCTCTAAAATTTAAAAGGATGTGGTCCATGGGTTTGGATTTTGGAAGCTTCCGAACGAGCCCCAGAGCAAATGAGATTATCTCCAAAAACAACAAATATATAACCTTTAAATTTGGCCGAATGGTGTTTTTTCATGTTTGATTTAAGTCTCTGAAATTTGAGAGGATTTGGCCATGGGTTTAAATTTGAAAGAATTTGAACCGTGGATTCGAATTTTGGAAGCTTCCGAACGAGCCGCAGAGCAAATGAGATTATCTCCAAAACCAACAAAGATATAACCTTTAAATTTGGCAGGGTGGTGTTCTTTCGTGTTTGATTTATGTCTCTGAAATTTAAGAGGATTTGGTCCATGGGTTTGGTTTTGGAAGCTTCCGAACGAGCCCCAGAGCAAACGAGATTATCTCCAAAACCAATAAAGATATAACCTTTACTTTTGGCATAATGGTGTTCTTTCATGTATGATTTAGGCCTCTGAAATTTGAGAGGATTTGGTCCTTGGGTTCGGATTTTGAAAGCTTCCGAACGAGCCTCAGAGCAAATGATATTATCTCCAAATGCAACAAAGATATAACCTTTAAATTAGGCAGAATGGTGTTCCTTCATGTTTGATTTATGTTTCTGAAATTTGTGAGGATTTGGTCCATGGGTTCAAATCTTGGAAGCTTCCGGACGAGCCCCAGAGCAAACGAGTATATCTCCACAACCAACAAAGATAGAACTTTTATTTTTAGTACAAAGGTGTTCTGTTATGTTTCCTTTTCTGTAAAATTGGAAACTGACATTTGAAAGAATTTGAACCATGGGTTCGTATTTTGGAAACTTCCGGACGAGCACAAGAGCAACGAGCATATCTCCAAAACCAACAAAAGTAGAACCTTTAAATTTAATAGAATGGTGTTCTGGCAAGTTTTCTTTATGTTCCTGAGATGGATTCGATGAATTGGAGTGGCAATTCGGGTAGCTGACACAAACATCCCAAGGACTACCAATCTTCGAAAATAATTAAGATAGAAACTTAAAATTTTATACAAGGGTGTCAAGCATATCCCCAGCGGATGCCTCTTTTACGTTCTTGAAATTCGATTTGAATAAGACAGAAAAGGGAAGAAGTTCAAGCAGCTGCCAAAAACACTTATGGATTTTTAATTTAATTCGAATTATTCAGGTGTAGGGTATTAATAAGTCGGTTGCATCGACTTACTGTTACATTTACTTGTTTTATTTATGCTTGTAGTACTTGATGTACTGGGTTTGTTTATTGATTTTCTTTTTTGTTGATTATTTATACACTGACGACAAAACCAGATTATCTCATGATTCTGGGTAAGTTCCTTGACTTCTTCAATATCCAACCCGCAACAAGTATAACAGAACCATTTCTTTCAATCTCCGTCACATTGCAGTCCACCATTCACTCTAAAATTATTTTTTTTGTTACACTTTATACAAATTTTACTATCATTCGCCATTGTTGTTGTTTACTTATTTAACCTACTTTATAAATATCCATTAACCAGTACATAAATCGTATGATTCGAAAGGAAATCTCCAAAGCATTTTAGAAAGGGCCTACCCAGACCTAACGCTTTGCATTTTTCCAATAGAGTGTAGTGCCAAACTCGATCGAAAGATTTAGAAATATCAAAAGCCACAACATCGGACTCACCAGAATGACAAAGGCTGATGTTTAGCTTCTCACAAAGCTAAGCCATAAGATCACCGGTCGAAAGACGGGCTCTGAACCCGTATGATTGGTCATTAGGCAAACCTTTGTGATCCAGGTATTTCAGATTTTTTTGGTTCAAAATTTTTTCCATTACTTTTAGAAGGACTGAACTTATAGCAATAGGGCGGTAGTTAAAGGGATCGCTTTTAATACCTGTTTTGGGAATTGGGAAAACATGTGTAACCTTCCATGGGGTAGGATGAATACCCAAAGTGAACGAAAGATAGGAAAGGTTGCGCAGAGGATTGGAAATACTGGAATAGATTTTTTCGAGCACCATGGTAGTTATACCATCTGGACCGGCTGACTTATTTGTTTCAAGATTTTTCAAGATTTTCTTCACCGCCCGCGGACTAAAGTAAATTTTACCGAAAGAACAGCCAACTCTACGAACGGAAGGTGGCATCTGAGCTGACTATGGCAGTGTTGATTTGCAAATAAGTATGTCTTCTCTTTAGAATCTGATATGGTTCTGCTGTTAATATGCTGCAAATATCTTCTGTTAGACTTTTGGAAAAAGCCCAAAAAGATTTGTTATTCTTTGTCATGTGGATGATTTTACGTTTCAATTTTTGGTTGAACAAGAAATTTAGCTTGTTGATCACTCTCTTGCATCTGTTTCTAACCACTATATATTTGGCCCTGTGAGCTTCCGACCTGTTTTGGTACTGTTTTAAAGCCTCTTCTTTTCTAGAAATGGATTCTTTGAAAATGCAATTAAACTAAGATTTGGACTTCCTTTTGACAGCTTTTATAAAATGAGGAATGAATAACGAGGATTAAATCATTCCAAATAAAATAGTTTAACTAATCGCATTTGCAGTAAAGTTAATATTTCGGTTACGGAAGCAGAATGACCAATCAAAGGCTGTAAAAAAATTAATTTGGCTATAACGCCAAATTAATTTTTTGGGAGGGGGGCTCTGGTTCTAGATTGGGCTTACCCGGAAACTTGTATGAACCAAACAATGGTCGGAATTACTCAAGGGGCAACCAACTGAAACCATATATTTTTCAAGGTGTGAAACCACATATTTTTCAAAGAGAAACAGATCCAAGAGGTGACCTTCTTGATCACCAAGGTCCGAAATCCTAGTGGGAATAACAAGTTGAGAAAGGTGGAACAGTGAGGAGAATAGTTCAACGTGTTTCGTAATTGAGTTTTGACTCGGAGAAGTATTGCTAGAGAAATGAAGCCAGTTCCTGTTATGAATGTTGAAATCCCCCGCCAGAACAATTTCAATTTCTGGAGATGCGTCCAAAATTTGATCTTTGATCTGGTTCGATAAATTTTCCATAGCAGTTCCTTGTGCGATTTGGGCGATATTAAGCAGAAATGTATGACTTGCTTTTCAACGTGAATTTTGAAAAATTTGCAAATATAGTGGAAGGTTGGGGTAGAACATTTATATTTTTGAGGTGTATTGAAATTTATGTCATTGTTTATATATATTGTGATAACTTTTTTGTGTATGACCTGTAAGATAAATGAGTAGCCGGTAACATTAAAGTTATCTTTGTGGCTACTGACTTGTGTTTCACATAGGACAAACATAGGAAAATTCGTTTGCAACTCTCGAATGTTACAGAAATTAATATTAAAATTGGTAATTGTAAAAAAAAACAATTAATATAAACAAAATTAAAACCAAAATAAAAATAAAATCAGAGTTGAAATTGTATTTAAAATTAAAATTAATTAATACAATTTTAATCAAAATATCTAAAAAATTAAAATGAAGTTGTACGACTTAAATAACCCGAGCTTGACAACACTAAAAAATAAAAATAAAATATTATTAATATTAATATTTTGCTTTGAGCGAGCAAATGATTTATAACAACGTTCACATGTTTTTAACTTAAACTTTTAAGTGACCTTATTGAACACAGTAAAAGCTAAATTTACCACCAGAAATTAATAAATTTAATTACGGTAATAACAAATCAACACAGACGCATTCAATTTAATATACTCTAGTAAATAAATGCATGCACAAAAAATACATTTATTTTGGGTACTATCACCAAACAAAAAGAATTTTGTGCGAAATATATTAAATTACATACACTTTCAATTACATTAGCTTTGTCCATTCGTCCTTCGGCACGATGACTCAAAAATTAAGAAAGCTAGAGTCTTGAAATTAACGCCAAATATTCTCAGATCAATTTGTAGGTTCTCTATTTTGCTTGGTTAAGATCCGATCAAAACTTTGGGTAGTTCTCAAACAACTTTTTCATCTCCACATTTTTTATACATAATTCTAATTTTTCATACAAAATTTTTCAATAACGAGAATTTATATGAGTTTTTTTGTTTTATTTTGTTTTATTTATTTTATTGTTTTTTTTTTTGTTTTTTTTTTGTACTTTTGTATCTATCAACAATAAAAGTTGTTGAGGATGATGATGAGTAATAGAAAAAAATTAAAAAAATATAACGATTAAGTAAAGATTATTAAATGATATTAGTATATTTATATGATATTTGTAATAGATATCTACACGTACCTATTGTATTATTTACACATATTACTTACGAGTATATTATTGTGTCATATTGTGTGTATAATACAAATTACTGAATATATAAAAATAGTATATATAGACATAAAATATAAGGTTGCATAAGATTCTACATATTTTGTGTAAAATTGAATGAATGAAATATTTCATAAAAAAATTGCGATGTATGGCGATATGTACATAATATGGTCCCAAAAATTATTTATGCATAGTACATTTTTAGGTACTAGTAAAAAATAAATGATGTTAGTCACTTAATAATAAAAAAAAATTAATAGATTTTAAAAAATTATTAAAGTTCAATAGAAAATAGGAATTTACAAAAAAATAATTAAAAAAACCGTTACATTAATTCATAAAAAAACCAAAAACAAAATCACAAGAATTATTTGTGTATTCTTTTTATTCTCAAAAAATATTTGTGCACATGTTCATTCATTCAGCAGAAACGAACCGAACATTATTTTTTAAACCGACTTTGAATAAAATAGGTTTAATTTTTATGGATAATAGTTTAGTCGCTCTAAGTTGTTTGTTAAAACTTGAACTAAGTTTTCTTTATTATAAAAGTTAAAGGAAAATGGTAAAAAATCGTGGACTGTGTATTGGAATCAGATGTTTAATTGTATCAGAGTTTAATTGCGGAGTTTCTGTCACGGAATTGTCAAAAAAATATAATGTTCATAGAAATACAATTAGATATCAGCTAGAAAAACAGAAACGTATTGGGTTTCTCCAAAATAAGGAAGGGAGAGGAAGAAAACGTAAAACAACAAAAAGGATAAGAATTAATAAAATAGGACCCACAACTGTTTCAAATAGGTTGAAAGAATCCAATATTAATAAATATTCAATACAGAAGAAACCAAACATTTCTCAAAAAAATAAGCGCCTATTACTAAATTTTGCCAGACAACACATAAATAGGCCTCCTCAATTTTAGCAAAGCATTCTTTGGACAGATGAGAGTCTATTTTCGTTGAGTGGGACATTCGGAAGAAACTTTTATTATTCTACCAGGAGGGAAAAACAAAATCAAGCCGTACATAACCAAATGAGACGCTCAAGTGGTGGTAATATAACGGTTTGGGGATGTATTCGTCGGAACGCAACAGGTCCATTAATTATGATGCCAAGAAAAGTTACAGGAAGCACTTAATATAATAAAGCATTGGATTAACTTATTAAGTACCTCTTAACAGAAATCGAATTAAAAGAATAAGAACAAACAAATATCTAACAATGAAACGTTTTTTCTTTTTAATTCTTCGTAAAAACATTTACATAAAGAGTATAAGAAAATATTTTAATCATTTTAACTTTAAAAATACATTTGAATTAAGAGAATAAGAACAAAAAATATAAAAATAAGAATCTAAAACGTAATAAAAAAATAAAACGTATACCAATTGCCAGCCAAATACAAAAGTTTGTAATATGTATAAGAGCAAAATCAAAATTTAAATAAAAATATTATTGCAATTTTATAATTTTCTTTATTTCTACTTAAAAATGCGACTCTTTAAAAACTTTAATTTATACACTGCCTTGCTTTTTTCTTTCTTTTCATAGCATAACATTTTAATATTTCTTTTTCTTTCATAACATAACATTTTAATATTTCTTTTTCTCTATCTGTTAAGTATGTAAATATCAGATGTTCGTTTCTTTCTTTTCATAACATAACATTTTAAAATTTCTTTTTCTTTCATATCATAACATTTTAACATTTCTTTTTCTCTATCTGTTATGTAGGTAAATATCAAATGTACGTATATGTAAGAAATAGACTTTAAAAATATTTAAAAACAATCAAAGCAACATTTTTTGTTCTTTTTTTGCTATTAGTTTTTATATTTCGTCGTAGTATTACATTTTATTTTTTATACCCGTACGATAGGATCGGGTATAATAAAATTACTCCTCCGTTTGTAACACCTCGAAATAAGCGAGCTAGATATACCTTCAAAGGTATGGATCGGATCAGAAAAAAATTCTAAGACTTTTGAGCCATGTCCGTCCGTCCGTCCGTCAGCACGCTAACTCAAAAACTAAGACAGCTACAATCTTGAAATTTACACAAAATATTCTGGGAGTAATTTGTAGGTTCCTTATTTTTTTTGGTTGAGTTTGGACCAAAACTTAGGGTAGCTCTCGAACACCTAACTTTTAGATCCCCACATTTTTTTTGAAATAGAGCTATGAAATTTTAAATGCTAATAGATCTCACAAAAATATTAATTTTATTTTTAATAACTTTTTTTTGTAGCCCCACTCGTTACGGAGCTACAGCTCCCCAAAGGTTCAAAAAAGCTCTATATTTAAATTGTTATAAAACAAGTTGTATAAGGTATATCTTCATTTTGAAAACGCCAAACGATTACTACTTTCATTAGCTTTAAAAGTATATGTACAATAAACATATATTTGTGGCATACGGTGTCTTAATTTACCGTTATGCAAAACTCAAATTTTGCAAAATTCTTTAACCCTTCTATCTTCTAAACGATTAAAGTTGGAAAATTGAAATTTTGACAGAAGTTAGATCTTTGAAAATAAGTATGAGTCATTTCAGAAATTTTTTTTGTATCACTCCCCGTTTAGGAGCTGTAAGGGGTCAAAACTGAAAATTTCCTATTTTTAAACACCTGTAACTTGAACACCTGTTAAAATTTTTTTGAATTAATACACAAAAATTAAAACTTTAACATTATACTCTTATTTCTGTTAACAACTTTTTTTAATAATATAGGGTTACTTTATAATTGACGAAAGTGTTACTTGATTTTTTCAAATTTTCTAACAAATTTCTTTAACGAATTTTTTCCATTTTGTTTTACTCGATATTTTGAAATTGTTGAGGATATAATGCGTAGTACAAAAAATGTAAATAAATAAACAACATAACGGTTGCTTGAAAATTTTTTATATGTATGATATTGATATATATACATACTTATATTTATAATATCATGTTTATTTACATATCGTATATGTCACTAGTGAATGAATGATAAGAGTATAGATGTATATTATATAGCACCGTATTTACATACATACGTGTATTTTATTGTACTTATAAGAAATTATTCTGTTAATGGAATATTTAAATATAATATAATATAATATTTAAAATTATATTTACTATTTTGTACTAAGTATTTAATATACATTTACCGCTTAGTATTAAATGGTACTATAGAATATTTGAAAAAGTTTTGGATTGATAATCGTTATGTGGAAGGTTAAAATCTGCTTTTGAAGAATGTATAAACATATAGTTTGAATATATGTACAACCCATAATTCTAGAAATTATAAAATTCACGCAAATTATTTTAAAATACTAAAATATTAAAAAAATAATATTGTAAGCAATGTGACAGGCTGTGAACATACTAACGGTTCGTACGGGTATCTAAGAGTTGACAAAGGCAACTGTATTCTTCCTCGTTTTTTTTTTGTTTTCTGTTATTTAGGCTAAATATTTCTTTTATTTTTTGTTTTAATATTAAATTTATACATACAGTCTATTTAAAAAATAGAAATTTATTACTTATAGAACATTCTAAATTTTTTTTGTTCATTTATGTTTACCGTCCATTCATATGCATATATAACCATAATTGTTGCTAATAATTCATATTGTGTTAGTTTAAAATAAAAAATAATAAATCTATAACTATACATAATATCCATAAACTCATTCATATATCGATATTATTTACTGGAAAGCATATTCAGAAAACCTTAGAGAAAAAATTCAAATTTTAATTGAAAATATTATTGCGATTTTATATTTTAAATTGTGCTCCTTTAAAAATTTTAGTTTTACACACTGCTTTATGTTTTATTACTCTTCGCAATATTTACATTTGAATTTTTTCTATTTTTCTGTTATCACGTTACGAACTTTTTCAATCATTATACCAGTACAATAAGTATCGGGTATAATAAAATTACTCCTCCGTTTGTAACACCTCGAAATAAGCGAGCTAGACATACCTTCAAAGGTATGGATCAGATCAGAATCAAATTCTGAGTCGATTAAGCCATGTCCGTCCGTTAGTCCGTTCGTCCGTCTGTCCGTCAGCACGCTAACTCAAAAACTAAGAAAGCTAGAATCTTGAAATTTACACAAAATATTTTGCAAGCAATTTGTAGACTCCCTATTTTTTTTTGGTTTAGTTCCGACCAAAACTTCAGGTAGCTCCCAAATAACTAACTTTTATATCTCCACAATTTTTTTGAAATAGAGCCATAGAATTTTAACTGCTGATAGATATCATAAAAATATTAATTTTATATTAATATGAAATTTATATAGCCCCACCCGTTAAGGAGCTACAGCCCCACAAAGTTTGAAAAATCTCTATATTTAAATTGTTATAACACAAGCTCTATAAGGTATATATTCAATCTGAAAATTCCAAACGATACGTGCTATTATAAGCTTAACAAACATGTATATAATAAATATATACTTGTGCAATACGGTGTCTTAATTTACCGTTATGCGAAACTGAATTATTGCAAAATCCCTTAACCCTTATATCTTCTAAACGGTTTAACTTGGAATACAGAAGAAACCAAACATTTCTCAAAAAAATAAGCGCCTATGACTAAATTTTGCCAGACAACACATAAATAGGCCTCCTCAATTTTAGCTAAGCATTCTTTGGACAGATGAGAGTCTATTTTCGTTGAGTGGGACATTCGGAAGAAAATGTTATTATTCTACCAGGAGGGGAAAACAAAATAAAGGCGTACATAACCATACGAGACGCTCAAGTGGTGGTAATATAACGGTTTGGGGATGTGTTTGTCGGAACGCAACAGGTCCATTAGTTATGATGCCAAGAAAAGTAACAGGAAGCACTTAATATAATAAAGTATTGGATTAACTTATTAAGTACCTCTTAACAGAAATCGAATTAAAAGAATAAGAACAAACAAATATCTAACAATGAAACGTTTTTGCTTTTTAATTCTTCGTAAAAACATTTACATAAAGAGTATAAGAAAATATTTTAATCATTTTAACTTTAAAGAATTAAAAATACATTGAATTAAGAGAATAAGAACAAAAAATATAAAAATAAGAATCTAAACCGTAATAAAAAAATAAGACGTATATCAATTGCCAACCAAATACAAAAGTTTGTAATATGTATAAGAGCAAAATCAAAATTTAAATAAAAATATTATTGCAATTTTATAATTTTCTTTATTTCTACTTAAAAATGCGACTCTTTAAAAACTTTGATTTATACACTGCTTTGTTTTTTTCTTTCTTTTCATAACATAACATTTTAAAATTTCTTTTTCTTTCATATCATAACATTTTAATATTTCTTTTTCTCTATCTGTTATGTAGGTAAATATCAAATTTACGTATATGTAAGAAATAGACTTTAAAAATATTTAAAAACAATCAAAGTAACATTTTTTGTTCTTTTTTTGCTATTAGTTTTTATATTTCGTCGTAGTATTACATTTTATTTTATTTTTTTTTGTTTTCTGTTATTTACGCTAAATATTTCTTTTATTTTTTGTTTTAATATTAAATTTATACATACAGTCTATTTAAAAAATAGAAATTTATTACTTATAGAACATTCTAAATTTTTTTTGTTCATTTATGTTTACCGTCCATTCATATGCATACATAACCATAATTGTTGCTATTAATTCATATTGTGTTAGTTTAAAATAAAAAATAATAAATCTATAACTATACATAATATCCATAAACTCATTCATATATCGATATTATTTGCTGGAAAGCATATTCAGAAAACCTTAGAGAAAAAATTCAAAATGTAATTGAAAATATTATTGCGATTTTATATTTTAAATTGTGCTCCTTTAAAAATTTTACTTTTACACACTGCTTTATGTTTTATTACTCTTCGCAATATTTACATTTGAATTTTTGCTATTTTTCTGTTATCACGTTACGAACTTTTTCAATCATTATACCCGTACGATAAGTATCGGGTATAATAAAATTACTCCTCCGTTTGTAACACCACGAAATAAGCGAGCCAGACATACCTTCAAAGGTATGGATCAGATCAGAATCAAATTCTGAGTCGATTAAGCCATGTCCGTACGTTAGTCCGTCCGTCTGTCTGTCTATCAACACCCTAACTCAAAAACTAAGAAAGCTAGAATCTTGAAATTTACACAAAAAATTTGCGAGCAATTTGAAGGTTCGCTATTTTTTTTTTGAACCTATCTATCTGAATCAATCTGAAAATTCCAAACGATAGGTGCTATTATGAACTTTACAAATATGTATATAATAAATATATACTTGTGCTATACGGTGTCCTAATTTACCGTTATGCGAAACTGAATTATTGCAAAATCCCTTAACCCTTCTATCTTCTAAACGGTTTAAGTTGGAAACTTAAAATTTCCAGAAAATCTGACAGAAGTTAGATCTTTAAAAATAAGTATGAGTCATTTCAGAAATTTTTTTTGTGCCACCCCCCGTTAGGAGCTGTAAGGGGTCAAAAACTGAAAAATTTTTATTTTGAAACACCTGTACACCTGTTAAAATTTTTTTGAAGTAATAAATAAAAATTAAAGCTTCAACATTATACTCTTATTTCTGTTAACAACTTTTTTTAACAATATAGGGTTACTTTATAATTGACGAATGTGTTACTTGATTTTTTCAAGTTTTCTAAGAAATTTCTTTAACGAATTTTTTGCATTTTGTTTTACTCGATAATTTGAAATTGTTGAGGATATAATGCGTAGTAAAAAAAAAATGTAAATAAATAAACAATATAACGGTTGCTTGAAGAATTTTTATTTATATGATATTAATATACATACATACTTATGTATATAATATTATGTTTATTTACATATCGTATATCTCACTGCCGAATGAATGATAAGAGTATAAATGTGTATTATATAGCGCCGTATTTACATACATATATGTATTTTATTGTACTTATAAGAAATTTTCTATGAATGGAAATATTTTTAAAGAAATGTATGGCGATATACTTATGACAATATAAATATACTATGTGCGTATTAATATAATATAATATTTAATTATATTTACTTTTTTTATATTTACTTTTTTTTTGCAATTTAATATACATTTACCGATTAGTATTAAATGGTAGTATAGAATATTTGAAAAAGTTTTGGATTGATAATCGTTATGTGGAAGGTTAGAATCTGCTTTTGAAGAATTATAAACATATAGTTTGAATATATGTACAACTTATAGTTCTAGAAATTATAAAATTGACAGAGTGACAGGCTATGAACTTACTAAAGGTTCGTACGGGTATCTAAGAGTTGACAAAGGCAACTATATTCTTCCTCGTTTTTAATTATTTCAGTTTTTGGTGGGATGAAAAAACTAGCGAAATTAATTCCAGTAAAAAATTTAAGTGGCCAATTTCTTCATAATTATACATTAAATTTAATTTTAGATTTACAGGTTTTAAGTTTTACTGTACTTTCAATAACTAGAGGTAATAACAAGATCAATTAGAATATGTATAAAATTTTTAGTCCAATGACCATAAATTTCTTAATCCAAATAATTATACTGAAAATGAAAATTATATTTTCCTTTTTACGATAGTAAAAATTTAATTTAATCAAAAATATTAGAAACGGATATTCTAAAAACTTTCTTTATCCAGCTTTTTCAAGTAAAAATATTAAATTCGCTTGCTTTTCAGATTTATGAACTCTCCAGGAAAAATTTTGATCAAGAAAGCTTTCACTATAATAAATCTCTTAATCCTACTTCTACAGAAAGACAAAATATGAATTTAGTCTTAACAATTTTTAACCACTTTACAATAGCAGCTCTTAAATAAGAAAATTATTTAGAAACTGGAAAGTTTATATTATTTTAAAATGGTAGGAAATAATGAACAACATGTCTCTTATTAAACATAAACTTGAAAGAAATTTAAACTGAACGCCAATTTATAGTTTAACAGATTGTAATGTTGGTTGGATAATTAACTAAATATTAAAAAAATAATAATATAAGCAGAGTAACAGGCTGTGAACATACTAACGGTTCGTACGGGTATCTAAGAGTTGACAAAGGCAACTGTATTCTTTCTCATTATACCCTACACCTAAAGTATAGGGTATATTAACTTTGGTATGGTGTTTGTAACCACCAAAAGGAAGCGAGTTAGGTATAGACATGTATATATATTCTGAATCAGGATCACCGCCGGAGTCGATTTAGCGATGTCCGTCCGTCCGTCCGTCCGTACGCACGATAACTCAAAAAATAATGCTATCTTGATGAAATTTATATAGTAGGTTACTAATTACGAAAGAAAGGCTAAGTTCGAATCTGGACAAAATCCGTCCATGGATTCGGATTCTGGAAGCTTCCGAATGATTCCGGGCTTTTGGAGATAATCTCCGCAAACGAGATTATCTCCAAAACCAATAAAGATAGAACCTTTAAATTTTGTACAATGATGTTCCTTCCCGTTCGATTTATGTCTCTGAAATTTAAGAGGATTTGGTCCATGGGTTTGGATTTGGAAGCTTCCGAATGAACCCTAGAGCAAATGAGATTATCTCCAAAACCAATAAAGATAGAACCTTTAAATTTTGTACAATGATGTTTCTTCCCGTTCGATTTATGTCTCTGAAATTTAAGAGGATTTGGTCCATGGGTTTGGGTTTTGGAAGCTTCCGAACGAGCACCAGAGCAAATGAGATTATTTCCAAAACCAACAAAGATAGAACCTTTAAATTTTGTACAATGATGTTCCTTCCCGTTCGATTTATGTCTCTGAAATTTAAGAGGATTTGGTCCATGGGTTTGGATTTGGAAGCTTCCGAATGAGCCCTAGAGCAAATGAGATTATCTCCAAAACCAATAAAGATAGAACCTTTAAATTTTGTACAATGATGTTCCTTCCCGTTCGATTTATGTCTCTGAAATTTAAGAGGATTTGGTCCATGGGTTTGGATTTGGAAGCTTCCGAACGAGCACCAGAGCAAATGAGATTATCTCCAAAACCAATAAAGATAGAACCTTTAAATTTTGTACAATGATGTTCCTTCCCGTTCGATTTATGTCTCTGAAATTTAAGAGGATTTGGTCCATGGGTTTGGATTTGGAAGCTTCCGAATGAACCCTAGAGCAAATGAGATTATCTCCAAAACCAATAAAGATAGAACCTTTAAATTTTGTACAATGATGTTCCTTCCCGTTCGATTTATGTCTCTGAAATTTAAGAGGATTTGGTCCATGGGTTTGGATTTGGAAGCTTCCGAATGAACCCTAGAGCAAATGAGCTTATCTCCAAAACCAATAAAGATAGAACCTTTAAATTTTGTACAATGATATTCCTTCCCGTTCGATTTATGTCTCTGAAATTTAAGAGGATTTGGTCCATGGGTTTGGATTTGGAAGCTTCCGAACGAGCACCAGAGCAAATGAGATTATCTCCAAAACCAACAAAGATATAACCTTTAAATTTGGCAGGGTGGTGTTCTTTCATGTTTTATTTAAGTCTCTGAAATGTGAGAAGATTTGGTCCATGGGTTCGGGTTTTGGAAACTTCCGAACGAGCCCCAGAGCAAACGAGATTATCTCCAAAACCAATAAAGATAGAACCTTTAAATTTTTTATAATGATGTTTCTTCCAGTTTGATTTATGTCTCTAAAATTTAAGAGGATGTGGTCCATGGGTTTGGATTTTGGAAGCTTCCGAACGAACCCCAGAGCAAATGAGATTATCTCCAAAAACAACAAATATATAACCTTTAAATTTGGCCGAATGGTGTTTTTTCATGTTTGATTTAAGTCTCTGAAATTTGAGAGGATTTGGCCATGGGTTTAAATTTGAAAGAATTTGAACCGCGGATTCGAATTTTGGAAGCTTCCGAACGATCCGCAGAGCAAATGAGATTATATCCAATACGAACAAAGGTAGAACCTTTGAATTTGGTACTATGGTGTTCTTTCGTGTTTGATTTATGTCTCTGAAATTTAAGACGATTTGGTCCATGGGTTTGGTTTTGGAAGCTTCCGAACGAGCCCCAGAGCAATTGAGATTATCTCCAAAACCAATAAAGATATAATCTTTACTTTTGGCATAATGGTGTTCTTTCATGTATGATTTAGGCCTCTGAAATTTGAGAGAATTTGGTCCTTGGGTTCGGATTTTGAAAGCTTCCGAACGAGCCTCAGAGCAAATGATATTATCTCCAAATGCAACAAAGATATAACCTTTAAATTAGGCAGAATGGTGTTCCTTCATGTTTGATTTATGTTTCTGAAATTTGTGAGGATTTGGTCCATGGGTTCAAATCTTGGAAGCTTCCGGACGAGCCCCAGAGCAAACGAGTATATCTCCACAACCAACAAAGATAGAACTTTTATTTTTAGTACAAAGGTGTTCTGTTATGTTTCCTTTTCTGTAAAATTGGAAACTGACATTTGAAAGAATTTGAACCATGGGTTCGTATTTTGAAAACTTCCGGACGAGCACAAGAGCAACGAGCATATCTCCAAAACCAACAAAAGTAGAACCTTTAAATTTAATAGAATGGTGTTCTGGCAAGTTTTCTTTATGTTCCTGAGATGGATTCGATGAATTGGAGTGGCAATTCGGGTAGCTGACACAAACATCCCAAGGACTACCAATCTTCGAAAATAATTAAGATAGAAACTTAAAATTTTATACAAGGGTGTCAAGCATATCCCAAGCGGATGCCCATTTTACGTTCTTGAAATTCGAGTTGAATAAGACAGAAAAGGGAAGAAGTTCAAGCAGCTGCCAAAAACACTTATGGATTTTTAATTTAATTCGAATTATTCAGGTGTAGGGTATTAATAAGTCGGTTGCATCGACTTACTGTTACATTTACTTGTTCTTATATAGTTTTGTAAAACTTGAAGTGAAAACAAACAGTAATAAAAAACTGTTTATACCCGTACGATAAGGATCGGGTATATTAAAATTGCTCCTCCGTTTGTAACACCTCGTAATAAGCTAGCTAGATATACCTTCAAAGTAAAATGTTATAACACAAGTTGTATAAGGTATATCTTCAATTTGACAACGCCAAACGATTACTGCTTTTATTAGCTTTAAAAGTGTAAATACAATAAATATATACTTGTGGCATACTGTGTTTTAATTTACCGTTATGCGAAACTCAAATTTTGCAAAATTTTGAGGGAAGTTAGATCTTTGAAAATAAGTATGAGTAATTTCAGAAAATATTTTTGTATCGTCTTCCGTTTTGGAGCTGTATGAGCTGTAACACCTCGAAATAAGCGAGCTAGATATACCTTCAAAGGTATGGATGAGATCAGAATCAAATTCTGAGTCGATTAAGCCATGCCCGTCCGTCCGTCCGTCAGCACGCTAACTCAAAGACGAAGAATGGTAGAATCTTGAAATTTACACAAAATATTCTGGGAGCAATTTTTTTGGTTGAGTTCCGACAAAACCTCGGGTAGCTTTCGAACAACTAACTTTTAGATCTCCACAATTTTTTTGAAATAGAGCCATGAAATTTTAACTGCTGATAGATATCATAAAAATATTAATTTTATTTTTAACAACTTTTTTCTGTAGCTCCACCCTTTCAGGAGCTACAGCCCCCCAAATTTCGAAAAATCTATATATTTAAATTGTTATAAAGCTCTATAAGGTATATCTTCAATCTGAAAATTCAAACGATAGGTGCTATATAGGTGCTATTATTATATACTATGTATATAATAAATGAATACTTGTGCTATACGGTGTTCTTAATTTACCGTTATGCGAAACTCAAATTTTGCAAAATCCTTTAAGCCTTCTATCTTCTAAACGGTTTAAGTTGGAAACTTGAAATTTTGACAGAAGTTAGACCTTTGGAAATAAGTATGAGTCATTTCAAAAATTGTTTTTGTATCACCCCCGTTTAGGAGCTGTAAGGGGTCAAAAACTGAAAATTTCTTATTTTTAAACACCTGTAACTTGAACACCTGTTAAAATTTTTTTTAAGTAATACAAAATATTAAAGCTTCAACATTATACTCTTATTTCTGTTAACAACTTTTTTTAATTAATAATATAAGGTTACTTTATAATTGACGAAAGTGTTACCTGATTTTTTCAAATTTCAAAAAACAAATTTCTTTAACAAATTTTTTGCATTTTGTTTTACTCGATAATTTGAAATTATTGAGGATATAATGCGTAGTACAAAAAAATGGAAATAAATAAACAATATAACGATTGCTTGAAGAATTTTTATTTATATGATATTGATATAGTAAAATTTTTTTGGATATAATTTTTATTTTTTAAAATTATGAATGAAAGAATTAAATTTTTTTAATGCGGCTCTAGATATTAATAGATTAAATAGTACTCTTCCATATTGATAAATTAAATTTTGTCTAAAGTTTATCAGAAATAATATCTTTTGAATAGAAAAATCTATTCAAAAGATATGATTTACATATAAGTTGGATATTATTTTTACTCAAATTTTTCAATATACCGCCCTGTTAGACAATATACAAGGCAATGGCTGATGAATCAAATACTGCGTGCGTATTTTCTAATCGCTATTGTTTCATATTTTAATTTTTGGTTGTTTTAGTTAAGCTCTTATTTAATTACATAATAAGGTTCTTAAACCCCTGAAAAGCTCTTTTTATCAAATACCAATTAAATACTTGAAATATGAATGAAACAAAATATTTTTTCAGCATTTAATTCAATTTTCAAATGCACACGAAATGTATTTTGACATATGGTCATACACTTTTATATATATTTTATACTATTTATTGAATTGGCAAACTATGACCATAATATACCACTTTAATATGGTAACACTTTAAATGACAATAGTAATATAGCACTTTAAAATAATAAAACTATATATATTTATGGAGTTAATAAAATTTCCGGTTAGTTCTTTATCTAACCTTGTTTAAGTGAAACATGTTCTTTATTTCATAGTAAATTCAATAAGTTGCATGAAATCCTAACACTACGACCAATTAAGAAATCCATCCTTTGTTGCAGAAGCATTGAATAGAACCGATGCAGACCATAATATACCACTTTAATATGGTAACACTTTAAATGACAATAGTAATATAGCACTTTAAAATAATAAAACTATATATATTTTTGGAGTTAATAAAATTTCCGGTTAGTTCTTTATCTAACCTTGTTTAAGTGAAACATATTTTTTATTTCAATACAAAAATTCTTCTAACAAAGGTTATGGGCCCAGGCCTAAAAGAGTAGAAATTAACAAGATTTAAATTAACGAAATAGAGCCAACAAAAAAAAATGGCATCAGCAAACTTATCAACCAGAGAAATTAGATGAACAAAACTTCGAAATATGGCAGCTTCAAATAAAATCCCTGCTGATTATGAATGTTTTGGATTAATTGGGATTAAGTAATGGGTATAAAGGTAAAATCCGAAGAATACGAAGATGCAACATCTGATAAACAAGACGCTGAAGCTCTCGCAACTATTATGAAGAGACTTAAATCAACACAAATTGTACATGTAAAAAATTGCGAGACATCAAAAGAGGCATGGGATAAATTGCGTGAGACACATCGTCCCAAAGGTGCAACAAGGAAAGTTAACTTGTTTAAACAGCTAATCAATTTAAAAATGAGTGAGAATAATTTAATATCACATAATAATTTATAATCACTTAAATATTTTTTTGGGATAATAGATTCAATAAATGAAATAGAATTAATAACTGCTAGCAGATGAAATAATTTCTATTATTTTACTGTCAAGCTTACCTCGAAGTTATGAAAATTTTGTCGTGGCTATAGAAACGAGAGAAAATGTAATAAAAACTGAGCAACTTAAGAATAAACTATTAGAAGAGGGCACTCGTAGAGAATCATTAGAAGAAGCAGCTGAAGAAATAGCATTTACAATGAAGCGAAAATTTTATAGAGACAACTCAAATGTAAATAACAATATATATCGTCCAACTAATAAAGCAATAGATTCAAAAAATTATAATAATAAAATATAAATATAAATATTTTGCTGGTAGAAATTATGAAAATTCTTTTGATTTTTCTTTATTAAATAAAAATTGTTCAATAACAGACAAAAAAAATTCATCATGGATATTCGATAGTGGATCAACTAGTCATATTTGTTGTGGCAAGTCTTTGTTTTCAAATTTGAGTCACCATACTGAATCAATTCAATTGGCAAATAGCAGCAGCATTAAATCTTCAGATATTGGAGAAGTCATACTAAATGAAAACATAAAATAACATTGAAAGACGGTTTTGTATATACCAGAATTAAATATAAATTTTTTATCAATAACTAAAGCAGCTAAAAATGGGTTATCAACAATTTTTAATTCAAATATTGCCTTTGTACAGACAGAAGAAAAAATAATAAGTAAAAAAAATAATTTTTAAAATACATATGCTTTTATCAAAACCGAATTCGCCCCCTAAAAAGTAGAAAATAAAATTGATTGCAAAACTTTAGCTTTTTGGACTGTTATAATATAAAAGTGAGTTGCTAGTGCAAGCATTTTAGACTGTTATAATATAAAAATTATTTTTTTTACTTATTATTTTATTTTATACTTTTTAGTTTTAAATGAAGCACATAATTTAAATTTAAAAAATATGGGATATTTTTATTATATGGCAAGAGTAAAAATTTTTTATTCCAGTATGTAATTCATAATTAATGAAAGTACCTCGAAAAGTAAAATATGTACCAAAATACTGTGATTATAAATATTACAATACAATTTTAGTTGAAGTAACATTTCTAACACGTATGAAAATAATATTTATTGTACATAAATGTATTTTACTGTATATTTCTATAGTATAGCATTAGTAGTATATCGTATATCCAAACAAACATCTAACCTTGAACACCTAGTACCTACCTAATCCTTTAATAAGATCATGCAGTAAAAATTGTTGACAAATATCTTGATTTAAATTATAAACAAATGAAGCAGAACAAAATAATTTAGGAAATTAGTTTAACATAATAATATTATTTACATACGTACGTACATATTTACATACGTAGTTTTAATTTTTTGTGTTGACAAAATTTTGTTTGTAAATCAAAATGCGTAATGCGCAAAAGCATAATTTTGTAATGATCTTCACTTTTTATATTCTTTCCTATGTACATACAAAAATATATTATGTATGTATGTAGTTTGAATTTGGCAATTGGAATTATTTTGAATGAAATTTTATATGTATATCTATATACACAATAGACATAATAAATGTTCCTAAATAAAACACATAAAACATTAATTTTTAACGCCATACATATTCAATATGCAATAAAGAATGTTGACAACAAATATTCTGATTTAAATCCTAAACAAATGTTTTAAAACAAAATAATTTAGCAACATAAAAATATTGTACCTATATATTTTGTGTTTTGCTAAATCCTAACACAAAATACATGTGCACCTCAAGATTGATTGAACTAAATTATTATAGAAGAAAAGATCAAATAATATGTGTATATTATACATAAAATTTTATTAAAAAAATGTTAATGAATACAGTTAACAAAAAAAGAAAAATGTACCTACACGAATTGGATTCGAACCAAATTACTCTTACTTTCAAAACCTGCACACATATTATTTGATCTTTCCTCCTATAATAATGTAGTTCAATCAATCTTGATGTGTACATTTGTTTTTTATTAGGATTTAGCAAAACACAAAATATATAGGTACAATATTTTTATGTTGCTAAATTATTTTGTTTTAAAACATTTGTTTAGGATTTAAATCAGAATATTTGTTGTCAACATTCTTTATTGCATATTGAATATGCATGTCGTTAAAAATTAATGTTTTATGTGTTTTATTTAGGAACATTTATTATGTATATTGTGTATATAGATATACAAATAAAATTTTATTCAAAATAATTCAAATTGCCAAATTCAAACTACATACATACATAATATTATTTTTGTCATAGAAAAGAATATAAAAAGTAAAGATCATTACAAAATTATGCTTTTGCGCATTACGAATTTTGATTTACAAACAAAATTTTGTCAACACAAAAAATTAAAACTACGTATGTAAATATGTACCGTACGTATGTACATAATATTTATTTATTTATTCATAATGCGATATATGAATATTTTTTTTTTTTTATAGAAGCGGTGCGTCAACCACTGCACCAATGACTGGATACACATAATATTATGTTAAACTAATTTCCTAAATTATTTTGTTCTGCTTCATTTGTTTATAAATTAAATCAAGATATTTGTCAACATTTTTTACTGCATGATCTTATTAAGCGATTAGGTAGGTAGGTGTTCAAGGTTAGATGTTTGTTTGGATATACGATATACTACTAATAGTTAATAGTATACTATAGAAATATACAGTAAAGTACATTTATGTATATCATTTTCATTCGAGTTATGTTGTTGGATTGTAATATTTATATAATCACAGTATTTTGGTACATATTTTACCCTTCGAGGTACTTTCTTTATTTATGAATTACATACTGGAATAAAAATTTTTTACTCTTGCTGTAAGGGAATCGATTTAACATCTCTTAATTTACTTAAACATTTGGTATAAAATTATAAAACGTATTTTATATCAGAAACAATAATTAATGTATGTATGAATAAAAAATATCCCATATTTTTAAATTCAAATTATGTGTTTCATTTAAAACTAAAAAGTATAAAATAAAATAATATGTAAAAAAAATATTTTTTAAAATATGCTTTTATCGAAACCAAATTCGCCCCCTAAAAAGTAAAAAATAAAATTGATTGCAAAACTTTAGCTTTTTTGACTGTTATAATATAAAAGTGAATTGCTGGTGCAAGCATTTTGGACTGTTATAATATAAAAGTAAATTGCTGGAATAAGGTTAAATAAAAATCTAGGAAATTTGAGGTTCGTATTTCTTTTTTATTCCATCAATTTACTTTTATATTATAACAGTCCAAAATGCTTGCACTAGCAATTCACTTTTATATTATAACAGTCAAAAAAGCTAAAGTTTTTCAATCAATTTTATTTTCTACTTTTTAGGGGGCGAATTTGGTTTCGATAAAAGCATATTTTAAAAAATATTTTTTTTACATATTATTTTATTTTATTCAAAAAATGTTGATGAATAGATAGTTAAAAAAAAAAAAAAAGTCGCATGTGAACTGGATTCGAACAACATGACGCCTACTTTTGAAACCTGTACACTTTTCTCTGCACCATACAACACTTATAAATGTTGCTAACAGATTACGAAGATAATAAAAAGCATGACAGAATGACATATAAATAAATAAATAAATAAATAAACCGACAGCGACGAGTTAATATAAAAGCATATAAAATAGAATTGCTAAAAGCTAATCACAAAAATGGGTTATAAATTTTTAAAATGAAAAATTCAAAATTATTAAATTTAAATTTTTATGGTAAAAACGATTGTAGACTGTGGAACGAGCGTTTTGGAAACTTAAATGATCAAAGTCTGAAAATGATGAAATCAAAAAATATGGTAAAAGGTTTTGATATAGATGGAAATTTTGACTTAGACTGTGAAATATGTTTACAATGTAAAATAAACAGACTACGTTTTGAAAACTCCACTAGTCGTACTACAAAAATATTTGAAGTAGTTCATACTGATATAATGTGGTCCTATGAAAACAACTTCGTTGGTTGGAAATAAATATTTTATTTTATTTATAGATGATTTTTCGAGAAAAATGTTTGTACACTTCCTGAAAGAAAAAGGAGACGCTTTGAAAGCTTTTAAAGAATTTAGATTTTCAGTAGAAAAACAAAGAGATCATGTCATAAAAACTATAAGAACTGATAATTGAAGAGAGTATGTAAACGAAAAGTTCAAAACATACTTACGCGAAAATGGAATAAAGCATCAACTAACTGTACCTTATACACCGCAACAAAATGATGTTGCGGAAAGAGCAAATAGAACCATATTAGAGATGGCCAGGTGTCTTTTATTAAGTTCAATTATGTCAGATTTCCTTTGGGCTGAAGCTGTTCATACATCAGTATACATTAGAAATCGATGTCCTACAAAAATTTTGGAAAACATTGCACCGTATCAAGCATTGTATAAAAAAGAACCATACATTGGGCATTTAAAAATATTTGGCTGCAAAGCTTTCAAGTTAAATAAAGCGTCAAGGAGTTCAAAATTTTCTCCAAAAGGAAAGGAATGTTATATGGTAGGTTATTATGCAGACTCAAAGACATATAGACTATACGAACCAAAAGGGCGAAAAGTTGTTAAAACTAGAGATATGAAATTTCTGGAAATGGTAAGAACATATTTTCTAAATCAAATCTCATAGATTTATTTGTAGATAATGTCAAAAACCAAGAAATTGAATCAAATGGAAACAAAGAAATTGAATTAAATGAAAACGAAGTAAATCAAAAGGAAAATATTGTAGATAATGTCAAAAACCAAGAAATTGAATCAAATGGAAATAAAGAAATTGAATTAAATGAAAACGAAGAAAATCAAAAGGAAAATATTGGTGATAATTTGCTTTTTAGAAATAAAGAACATATCGAAAAAATAATGGATAATGTTGAAAATGAAGAAAATAACCCAAAGATGAACAAATATGATGATATATTTTGTTACTGTTCAAACGAAGGTAATAACGAAGATAATAATATTTTATTCGAAGAACCAAAAAGATTAAGAGGATTAATAGGATCGTTACTGTACTTGAGTATTACAACAAGATCTGATATCAGTTATTCGGTAGTACAATTTACTACAAATTCACACTAGGAACATTTTTTTGGAATAAAACATATTTTACGGTACTTGAGTTCAACTGTAAATCACAGTTTCTGTTATAGAAAAACTGAAGAAAAATTACAAGGTTGTTGCCCTTGATTTATTGAGTATTGGAAACTCAATATATATCTATTATATATATATTATAAGAAGCCCAAGATGGTAAATCATTGAGTAAAAGGGTTTTAAATGTCTATCAATACAAATTAAATATTATAATGATATTATGATATGTAAGAATTTATTTCGTTTAAAATATAAAAAAAAAGAAACCAAAAAAAAAAAACAGAACTGAATCGACTAAAACCTAAACTGAAATCTGAATGTTTATATTCAGTTATATTGTCAAATTCCTACTCCTACCATACAACCAATATTTTAAAATTTTTAATCGAAAAGAAAAAATAAAACAAAAATTTAACGGAATCAAAGCGCGTCTTTTTTGAATATGTATATTATAGGTATAGATTATACATACTATATGATACATATGTATGTACTTTACACGGGTTTTTTATAAAAATGGAAAATTATTAATGAAAATCAGAAAATTTTACTATTAAAATTAGAAAAATTACTATCTTGAAAGATTAATTCTTGTAAGATGGCTGTACTGAATATTTATCATTTAAAAAGAAAAAAATGAAAGTTGGTTGGTAAATCATTGAGTAAAAGGGTGTTAAATGTCTGTCATTTACAGATTAAATATTATGATCTATTAAATCGGTTTATAATGAATAGGTCGGAAAAAATTAATTGTAAATATTTTTTGATGTAATTAATGATTATCCATATTTTTAATGTTAATATTAAATAAAGTAATTGAATATAAAATTAAGTAATTGGATATTATAGGTTATGTTAATTTTATTTATTATTATGTTAACTATTAATAAGTTTAATAAAAAAGGGTTATAGAAAATTATTTTAGAAAATGGAAGTTGAAATAGCTGATCGGCAATACAGAAATACAACAAAGTGCAAAATTGGTGTATACCATTGAAAAAAAATTAAACTATAATAATTTTGATCACCTGCTTTGAATTTTTTTTTTTTAAATTTACCAAAATAATGTTTTGTAAGCATCTTTTGAGATTTATAAGAAATTGAAATATTAAATTAAGTTTAGGAGAAGTCATATGTATTGATCCTAAACTAAAATAAAACCCTTTGAAATGGTTTATAAGGAATATGTTGACAAAAATGTAAAGTGAAGATTGTATGATGTATAACTGCATTGGATAGTTTACTTGAATTAAATTATACATATATAAAAAAAAATTTTTTTTATCAATATAATAAAAAGATATTAGGGCATTAGTTTCAATAAAGCTAATTGAATTAATAAGGACTAAATTATGTAAATCAATATTGAAAGTTATGTTTTCCAAGACGTATGTAAATATAAAATAGAATAAAAATATAAATATAATTAAAAAGAAAATTAGATTTATTGAGTAAAGAATTGTTTTTTATTTATACTTTTAGTCCACAAAATAATTTTATTAATATTTTATTTTTATAATTCTTAAAATATTATATTTATTTATTATAAAGCCTATATATATTTCAGCATCACTACCATCATCAGGGCGAATACAATTTAATACTAATAATAATAATAAAATAAGTATTAAATTGTATTCGCTTTGTATTTTTTTTGATGGAGATCCGACCAAAACTTCGAGTAGCTCTCGAACAACTGACTTATAGATTCCCACATTTTTTTTGAAATAGAGCCATGCAATTTTAACTGCTGATAAATATCATAAAAATATTTAAATATTTTTATGATATTATATTTAAAAATATATAAGTTCTTTTCTGTAGCCCTACCCGTTGCGGAGTTACAGCCCCCAAAGTTCGAAAAACTATATATCTAAATTGTTATAACATAAGTTATATAAGGGGAGTCCACCTAAATCCCAAAAAAAAAAACCCAATGATACAACATCCCAAATAAGACAAAATCCAAAAAAAAAAATCCCAAGAAAAATAATCGCAAATTTGAAAATTCCAAATTACAAAATCCCAAAATACCAAAATCCCAAATTTTAAAATTCCAAATTTTAAAATCCCAAATTGCAAAATCCCAATTTTTAGTTAGTTATAAAATCAAGGTTATATCTTTCAATTTCGAATTTGGAATCTTGCTTTTTTTTTTATCTTGCATTACAAAATGCCACTATTAAAAAAATATTTTATTTTTAATACTTTTGTATAAAGTAGGTATGCCGTACCCGTATTAGGGTATTCCACTATTGGAAGTTCTTTTTTATGGAAAATATATATTAATATAAAAATATATCTAGGAGGAATTTTATAGTTGGTTACAAAATCTGGATTATACGCCTTTTACAGAATATTTATATATATCTATATGTGAGATTCTGAGTTAGGAGAGATTTTAGAGTTGGTTGCAAAATCAGGGTTTCAATAATTTGTTTAGCGGGAGTTTGGGGGCGGCAGCCCCCTCTATTTCAAGTTTATTGTTGTTGAAATATATATATAAAAGAAATAATTAAAAGGGATATTAGAGTTGGTTACAAAATGAGAGTTATACGTCGTTTGCAGAATATTTATATATTATGTATATTCGAAATTCTGAAATTCTGAGATTTTGTAACATTGGGATTTTTTTTTGGGATTTTGCAACATTGGGATTTTTTTTTGGAATTTTGTAACTTTGGATTTTGAAATTTGGGATTATTTTTTTTGGGGGTTTTGGGCTTGGGATTACGCCAAACGATTACTGCTTTTATTAACTTTAAAAATATGTATCAAATAAATATAATATACTTGTGCCATACGGTGTATTAATTTACCGTTATGCGAAATTCAAATTTTGCAAAATTCTTGACTCCTTCTATCTTCCAAACGGTTTAAGTTAGAAACTTGAAATTTTGAGAGAAGTTAGGTCTCTGAAAATAAGTATGAGTCTTTTTTGAAAATATTTTTGTGTCGCGCCCCGTTTCGGAGCGTTAAGGGGTCAAAACTGAAAATTCCCAATTTTTAAACACCTGCAACTTAAACACCTGTTCAAATTTTCTTTTACTCGATAAATTAAAATTGTTGAGGAAGATGATGCGAATTATTGGTTTTTATCTTAGTAAAAGAAAATTAAACACAGAAAATTTAAATTTATATTTAAATTTTTTTTCTAAATTTTCTGTGTTTAATTTTTTTTTACTAAGATAAAAACCCATAATTCGCATCATCTTCCTCAACAATTTTAAATTGATCTTTGGTAGAAATTGATCTTTTTAGTTCTTGTATCAATGGAGTGAACAAGTGCTAAAATTTGCAAAAATTTAAAAATTTCACTTTAATTTAGCAATAGTTTAATTAATTTATTGTTCCGCTTTAACTTAACAAGCTATTATTTATCTCTAAAATGAATGGCAAATGTAATATATGCAACAAGAAAGTGGAAAGATACGAATTAAAAATAAAATGTTTAATCTGTGCAAACTTTAATCATGCAAATTGCGCCCATCTAGAAAAGAAAGAGTTGGAGATATTAGAGAGAAGTAAACATGGTTTTAAATGTAATGTATGCATTTCATTACGTATATTATCCTCTCAAAGAGATAATTTAGCAGCATCTGCTTCTAGTTCTATTACGCCTACATCTACTGTTTCTAATATTACTTCTGCTGCAACTATTATCAATTCCAACATTACACAGCAGTCTACTCTTTCTAACATATCATCTTTAATACGTAATGATACTTCAATTGGTGATTCTATGCAAAATCCAACTCAAGCAGCTAACTTCGATAGAAAGATTCAAATAGTTAATTTCGAAAAAGAGTGTCTCTCAAATTTCGAAAAAGAGAAACAGTATGATGAAATAATTTTTATTTTATTTTATTTTATTAAACAAAACCAAAACAAGGTCGTTACAAAAAAAATTCTTAAATTAATGCTTATAATTAAAATTAAACTTAAAATTAGACTTAAAACTAAATTTATAATAACTTAAATCATAAAAAAAGTTAATTTATTATTATTATTATAGTTATCATGAATTTTTTATTCAAACTACAATAACAACTTCATTTTAACAAAAAAATTGAAATATGATATTTATACAGATATGTACATACATATAATGACAATCAATTTAACATTTTATGTAAAAAAATGTAAATAAATATCTTATTATTACGTAGAAGTAAAATTAAAAAAAAAAATGAATTTCTTTTATTAACAATACAAAAAAGCATTAAATTACTATCTATAAAATGTACAAAAAAAAATGATCTACATAAAAAACATTAGTTGTATTATAATGCAATACAATAAATGTGCTATGTTTAAAATTATATCATAATTAAAAAAAAAAATTTTTTTTGCTTAAGAATTAATTGTCTAAGGTCATTAAATTGGAAAAATGCAGTTGTACAAGGTGTTTGAAAGTATTTCTGGAGATAGACGTAGAATAGAGATGACTAATTTTGTTAAAAGTAGTACAACATCTATTGATGGGTTCATTTATACCGTACTCTGTATTATGTTTGTAGTCCATTCAAAATTTAGTATTTCTAGTTTGCCTAACACTATCGCTAAGTCTAAATTTGTTATTAAGAGATTGGATAGAAATACTATTATTCAAAATATCAAAAGTAAAGCATGATGACAATAGTTGTCTACGTAAAGATAAAGAAAGCAAGTTTAATGAATTAAGTCTTGTAGTGTAACTAGGTATCTAAAAAAAGCAAATACAAATACCTTAATGCAAATAAAAAAAATTGCTTTTGAACTGATTCGATTCTATTGGAATGAACTGCAAAGGCTGGATCCCAAACAATGTTACCGTATTCTAAGATAGATCGAACTAGGGAACAATAAAGAGGTTTAGTCACAGCTAAGTTGCTAAATTCTTTAGCTCTTCTCTTAATGAAACCTAACATTTTATTAGTCTTTGAAACTATTAGATCATAGTGAAGATTATAATTAAGTTTATTATCGAGAAGAATTCCGAAATCAGTAATGCTAACAGCCCTTTCAAGAGTTAAATTATCTATTTTGTAGTCATATATTAAAGAAGACCGTTTACGTGTAAAGCTTATAACCTTACATTTCTGTATGTTGAGTTCTAATTTATTTGACGTGCACCAAGCTTGTAACACTGATAAGCTTGATTAAAGTTTAGCTGCATCAGAATTATCTTTAACCACTTGATATATTTTTAGTCATCAGCAAACGAAATGTGAGGTATATTGCTTAGATATTCCGAAAGATCTGAAATAAAAACATTAAACAGAAGCGGGCCTAAATGGCTGCCTTGCCGTACACCGGAAGTGACCCCGATGGTGTTGGATAATACACCACGAAATTTAACATTTTGAGTTCTTTCTATAAGATAAGAATTAAGCCACTCAAGAAATGAGCCCGAAATGCCAAAAGTTGATAGTTTGTTTAGCAAAGTGAAGTGAACTACACGATCGAAAGCTTTGCTAAATCCAGTGTAAATTGCATCAACTTGGTACCTTTTCTCCATTTGATTCAGGATTTCAGATGTATAAACCATCAGGACCTTTTCTGAAACCATGTTGTTGTTCATTTAGTTTTGCATTTATGATAGGAGTAATTCTATCAAGGACAATTTTTTCAAATAATTTAGGTATAGTCGAAAGGATTGCTATACCTCGATAATTTTCCACCGATGCTCTATCCCCTTTTTTAAAAATAGGGGTTAAGTGGGAGGATTTCCACTTTTGTGGGAAAATCCCAATTGAAAGTGACTTATTGAAAATAAAATAAAGAGGGAAGATTAGACTGTGAGAGCAATTATGTAAAAAGATTGGAGGAATTAAGTCCGGACCAGCACCCTTTTTTATATCAAGGCTCAAAATTGCTTCAAGAATATCATTTTCAGAAAGATACACCTCTGTAAATAGCAAATTTGAGCTATTAGATAAGGAATTAGTCGATTTGGTAACTGGTGCTGTTGGGCGATAAACTTGTTGAAAATGATCAGAAAAGAAGTTGGAAATTTCTTTTGGGCAATCAGAAACCACATTGTCTTTTGATATCATTGAATTGGGATACCCAAATAATTTCCGTTTAGTGTTAACAAAATCAAAAACTTTTTTAGGATCAGTAACAAGTTTGTTGCCAATATCCGTGACATAGTTTTCATATGCTGCATTGGCTTTTTGTTTAAATTCAATTGCAAGTTGCTTATACATATTCAATAAGTCGTCGCATGGTGCTTGATGATGTTTAAGTTTTTTGTATATTTTATTGCGCCGATTTCTCAAGTTCCTAAGATCTCTATCTAATCATTGGTTCTGTTGTTTTATGCTTTTTGCGAATTTTAGGAACAAAGGCATCAATAATTTGAAACAGGTTTGAGTAAAAGATAGAGATTAGTAAATTGTTATCCTGTTGAACTAACAGTTCATCCCATGTGATTAATGACAAAGCATAATTAATACTTTGATAGTCAGCATTAAAAAAATCGTATACAATTTCACTATTGTAAGATTTCGCCAAGAGTGGGATAGAAGTGGAGAACTCGAAAATAAGTGAGTTATGATGAGCAGAAATCAGAATATGAGGAATTGTCAGAGTTCGGAGGGAAATAAACAATACCCAGGTATAAATTATTTGTATCTAATTTTATTTTAACAAATTGTTGATCGAAAGATTGATGTGTACCAGTGATTAATGGTATACTAGATAAGTTATTCTTTACAGCAAATAGAACACCACCTCCTCGCGAACAATTTGCAGATAGATAATCACGATCCTTTCTGTAAATGGACCAATTACCATCAAGAATTTCCTCGTTTGTAAACGAGATTTAAATCTTTTGTAGTATTTTTATATTTTTTCTTTCTATATTTAATGACTATTAATTTAAAATTTGATCTATTTATTGATTATCCTAACATTGATCCTGAATATAATAACTGTGATAGTATTTTTGAATTTACAAATCTTAATAGTTCTTTATTTTTAGTTCATCAAAATGTTAGAAGTTTGAGGCAGAATTTTGATTCGCTTGTGGCCCACTTAGAAGTTTTTAGAAATATTACGGATTTAATTTTTGTTTCCGAGCTTTGGATTTTCAATAATGAGATAAGTAATTACAACATACCGAATTTCAAATTTTTTGCTAACACTAATGAATCGTATTGTGCTGGTGGCGTTGGTGTGTTTGTTAAAGGTAATAATGTGTGTGATGTATTTGATTGCAATTTCACTTCGGCTGATGTTATTAAAATTAATTGCACCATTAACGGCGTGCCTTTTACTTTTATTTGTGTGTATAGGCTGCATAGTTACACAATCAATTTGTTTCTCGATGAATTTTCAAAATTTTTGATAGATCAAACTGCTACTAATTTAATTGTGTTAAATTATATGAATTTAGATATTTTGAGATATGAATTTAGATATTTTGAATAATAGTGAGTGTGTTGATTCTTATTTGACAATACTAGCTGAGAATGGTTTGGCTTCTATTATAAATGAACCGACTAGACAATCTTCTGGAACGTGTTTAGATCACGTCCATGTTCGTTTAGCTACTATTTCATTAACTTTTTGTGAAAAAGGTCAATTTTAATATTACAGATCATTCGATGACAGGATTGCTAATAAAAAATGTTAATGTTGAAAAAAATAGAAAGTCTAATGAATTTTCAGTCACGAAGGTAGTTAATTATAATAAATTAAATAACTTGCTGAGATTTGAATTTTGGGAAGATGTGTATGATGAGGTAGATGTTTGTGTTGCGTATAGTAATTTTATTATAAAATTAAAAAAGTATATTGTGTTAAGTACTTCTGAAATTAGGAATAGAAATAAAAATACAAAACTAAAACCGTGGATGAATGATAACCTTCTAAGGAAAATTAGGTTGAAAAACAAATTAAGAATTATGTTGTACAAATAGAAAAATAATTTTAGGTTGAAGGTGCGTTATAATAGGTTATGTAAATCCGTTAAAAATGATACATCGAAATGTCGAGATGAATTTTATCGTTCGGAATTCGTTAAATGTAAGGGTGATTTAAAAAGTGAATGGCGACTGTTAAATAGTTTGTTAAATAAACCACAGGATAGTATTAAAAGAATTCAACTAAATAAAAATGGACAACTTATTTCGGATGAAACTTTAATTGCTTGTGAGTTTAATCATTTCTCCTCTACGGCAATTGAGTTATCCTCTGGCTTTGATAATAGTCACGATAGTATTGCCGATGAAGTTAATTTGTGTGGTAGTTTCTTTTATGACAGTATCACTTCGCATGAGCTTCTGAATATTATAAAGTTACTGGATAATTCAAATTCTGCTGGTTTTGATGGAATTTCAAACAAACTTTTTAAATGTATTGCTTTTAATGTTGTGGATGTTTTAACCTACATTTTCAATTTTAGTGTATTGTGTGGCGTTTTTCCTAGTCAATTAAAAACTGCTGTTGTAATACCGCTTTTCAAAAAGGGTATTCTAACTGACGCTAATAATTATAGACCCATTTCTTTGTTATCAATAATATCAAAAATCTTTGAAAAAGCTATTCAGCATAGAGTCTTAATCTACTTAAATAGATTAAATTTTTTTAGCAATAAACAATTTGGGTTTAGGAATGGTAGTTCTACCGAACACGCCCTTTTGGCGTTCTGCTCAGATATTAATAAGGGTTTAGATAATAAAAAAATTTGTGCGGGTAATTTTGTCGATGTTACAAAGGGGTTCGATATGGTAGATCACTCCATTTTTTTGTGGAAGTTGGCTGCTATAGGGTTTCGTGGTTTTATGTTTAATTGGTTTGTGTCATATTTAAGTGACAGATCACAATGTATAAAAGTAGGCAATAGTTACAGTAGCTTTAAAAATATAAATTTGGTGGTACCACAAGGATCTGTATTGGGCCCAATCTTATTTTTAATCTATATAAATTAGCTTTTTCACCAAAACCGTAAAGGAAACTTAACAGCATTCGCTTATGATGTTGGAGTGTCATATTGTTGTGATAGTGCTTTCAATTTATTCTGTAATATCAATAATAATTTAAGTGTTTTTAGGATCTGGTTCTGGAAATATCCCAAGCAGCAGTCGAAGTGAAAGTTACCTTCTTTTTGTAGTTTGGGTTGATAAAAAGTGGCAGACTATATATTTGGGACTAAATTTGATACCAGGTAGTCGTTATTACGTTATGGTAACTTCCTCAGGTAACTGCTACGGCACTATAACTATTTTTTCTACGATGAAGTAATATTAAAATTAATTGAAAATTTAAGTTTTAGGAACGTATCACAAAACCACCCAAAAAGTTTTTAAACCTACCTAGTAAATTTGAAAGTCCCAAAAATCGTAATTGGGATATAGAGTTTTAATTTACGGGGACGTTATTTTTTTAGTTCTTATTACGTCCTTGTTTCTTCATTTGGATCTACAGATACCCAGTTTTTATAAAGGAAACTTTGAAGTCATATAAAACTACGTTTAATGTAAAACTACGCAAAAATGTATTTTTCTGCGGTTATGATTACTACAAGAAGCTATACATTCTTTCATTTAACTGTCAAACATTAATTCAAAAGCTAAAAGTTTTCAAATCTTTTAAAAATGAATACCATAGTAAAACATTTTAAGTACGTTTAGCGAAATAAGTTTTTAAGGTGATAAAAATTCCTTAGTGTGCAACGTAAGTATGACTTTAGCGTGATGGAATGTTGTGACCAATTAAGTTTTTATCGATGATTAAACGAAAAAATTACTATAGATTAACAACCTCGTTTTATAGAAAAGTAAGAAAGGGATAAAGTTTTATAAAAATAAACCTAATTAAAGCCATTAAACACTGCGGAGAAACAATTTCTCGTACCATATAGTAGCATGCGGAACGATAAGGTAGCTAAAACTTTGTAGTTCTAAACTGTCGTTCCTGCGACGGTTTTGCTCGTATTTGCAACTTTATGGTGACATTTATTAGATTTTGCCACTATGAGGTAACAATATACAATGGAAGACATATTTTTATAAAATGAACAAAATTATAGTTAAATCTGTTAACAATAGGATACGGATTTTTCTTCTATATCACATTCTATAAATATTATTATTCATGTATTTACAGATGTTCGCTTTAATTATGTGCGATATTAAATATTTTTTAAACATATATTTCTTAACAAAATATAAATTTGTGTAGGTACAAAAAAATAGATAAACGAAATAAAATAATAAATAATGGCTTGGTACATGAATTTTGCAGCATATGACATGACAATTATGTATTACTCTTTCCATTTCTTTTCCAAAAAGTAATCGATTAAGAATTAGAAAAAAGGTTTAAGAAAAGAACTCATTATCCGAACGAATCTTGTTTTTTAAGTTTTAAAAATATAATAATTGTTTAAAAATTTCTAATATAAATGATTCATATATCTAAATACGTATATAACATATATATATATATGTAGGTATGTACCTATCTTTTTGTATAACATATTACATAGCATACATACCAGGAATTAATTTGCATTTTTATCAAGACATATATAACAAAATTATAAATTTGTTCATAATATTTTTTTGACATTTAAATATAAAATAAAATTGTAACAAAAATTTGTTTTAGTAATTTTCAAATTTATT
Source organism: Poecilobothrus nobilitatus (assembly GCA_947095535.1). Classification (NCBI taxonomy): domain Eukaryota; kingdom Metazoa; phylum Arthropoda; class Insecta; order Diptera; family Dolichopodidae; genus Poecilobothrus; species Poecilobothrus nobilitatus. The sequence continues at coordinate 191,446,507 of OX352772.1, forward strand.
ATAAATTACAATTTTTTAGAGCAGCTTTTTAAATGATATTTTTATTTAAAACAAATGTTTTTTTTTTTATTTCAGTTTTTATTCTTTTATTCTTATTTTCAATTTTTTCTACAATTTTTTTTCTATATTTCTAGAATTTAAACATTAAAATCGCACAACCTACTTAAAGGCAGTGAATTTTTAAAAATTTATAAATTCTGAAATCAGCATAACTCAGAAGGCCCAATAATTTTTTAAGATTTTTATGACCATATTTCCTAATAAATTTTTTTTCGCATTAAAAAAATGTGTGGTATTATATAGAAAATGCCTTATAATATTTTTGTAGACCTAATTATATAGTATGTAGTTTTAAATTTTTGTCTTAAATAAAAGTTTAAAGTAATGAAACAGAAAATGTGTATTTAAATACAACTTATTATATTAGAAATATATTTTTCTCTTTCACTCTTAATAAAATATTTTTTTTTAAATAAGTAGGTATAAAAAGAAGTTCCTAAAACTACATCGCAACCTATTTGGAACGTTTCTATCACACACCCAGGCACTTTTTTATATAGTACAGGCACGTGTCAGACACGTAGCAATTCAGTTATTATCACTCGTTACTAATACTTTATAGACCCCAATTTAGTATCTGGTTACGTGCCTATCTCAAATAATGCTACTTGGGATAGGTTAGTTGTTAGCAATAAAACTAAGCTAATGTTTTTTAGCCTTAGTCAGGAGTATCCTGATATAGATTTTGTTTTTCATGGGACTAATTGTAATAAACTTGTCATGAATGGACAGGGCGTTACTTTTAATGCTGCCATTTCCTGCAGCTCTGGCTGTTTTAGTATTGAAAAAGTTGATAATTTTAGGTATCTTGGTATAATCATCGACAAAAATCTTAATTGGTCACAACATTCCATCACGCTAAAGTTATACTTACGTTGCACACTAAGGAATTTTTATCACCTTAAAAACTTATTTCGCTAAACGTACTTAATATGTTTTACTATGGTATTTTTCATTCTAAGTTACAGTACGGCGTTAGCTGTTGGGGTGGTGCTTAAAGAAATAAAATCAACCCGCTTTTAATTTTACAAAAATGTATTATAAGAAATATGTGCAACAGAAATAGATTTTTTAATAGTATGGAATTATTTAGGTTTTTGAAAATTCTTCCTGCTAGACAGCTATATTACTACAAAGTGCTAAAAATCTTCTTTACTAGAGGTGGATATCTAAATAGCAGAATTTCTAATGTTTATTCTTTGCGTTCTAATCAGGCATTTTTTGTTAATAATATTCCAGCTTTCCGAACTACAAGTTATCGTAACTTTTTTGACGTGGTGGCTGTTCGTTTGTTTAATAGGCTACCAGAATCAACACGATTGCTTAGAAAGGCAAATGAGTTTGTTAATAAAGTAAAATTTTGGCTTCTAAGTTTTGATCAAGGCGAAATCGAGAGTTTGCTATCACCTTTAACTTAAAAATTTTTTTCTATGTACATATATATAAATACTGAAACTGTTGCTTTTTTTTTTAACTATGCTTAGCATAATATCTGTTCTCTCCTTTTAAAATGGTGATAGATTTCATATAAATTTGTTTTTTTTTTTCTTTTGTTTTTGAACTTTATTGTTTTTTTTTTTTTTTCTCATCCCACAACAGAAAAAATAGCAATGTTTTTTCCGGCATTAAACGCTGCTTCTTATTATGAAGTATATAATGCCATATTCTTATTCACTAATTTTAAGTAATTTGAAATAATGAATTTTATATTTATGAATTAATTTTAAATAAGGTATTTTTTTTTTGTTTTTCCTTTTAATTTTTAAAATGAATGTATAATGAATATAATTTAAGTAATGAATGAATGAATTTTAATTTAATATAACTAGAATGAATAAAGCTTATTTTTAAATCTAATCTAAATCTAAAAATCTTAAACTTAATTTAATATTTTAATTTCTTATAAATCTCAAAAGATGCTTACAAAACATTATTTTGGTAAATTTAAAAAAAAAAAATTCAAAGCAGGTGATCAAAATTATTATAGTTTAATTTTTTCAATAGTATACACCAATTTTGCACTTTGTTGTATTCCTGTATTGCCGATCAGCCGTTTCAACTTCCATTTTCTAAAATAGTTTTCTATAATCCTTTTTTGTTAAACTTATTAATAGTTAACATAATAATAAATAAAATTAACATAACCTATAATATCCAATTACTTAATTTTATATTCAATTACTTTATTTAATATTAACATTAAAAATATGGATAATCATTAATCACATCAAAAAATATTTACAATTCATTTTTCCCGACCTATTCATTACAAACCGATTTAATAGATCATAATATTTAATCTGTAAATGACAGACATTTAAAACCCTTTTACTCAATGATTTACCAACCAACTTTCATTTTTTTCTTTTTAAATGATAAATATTCAGTACAGCCATCTTACAAGATTAATATTTTTCCAAAATTTTCTGATTTTCATTAAAAATTTTCCATTTTTATAAAAAACCCGTATAAAGTATATACATATGTATGTATAATCTATACATATGCATATAGTATGTATAATCTATACCTATAATATACATATTCAAAAAAGACGCTCTTTGATTCCGTTAAATTTTTGTTTTATTTTTTCTTTTCGATTAAAAATTTTAAAATATTGGTTGTATGGTAGGAGTAGGAATTTCACAATATAACTGAATATAAACATTCAGATTTTAGTCGATTCAGTTCTGTTTTTTTTTTTTATATTTTAAACGAAATAAGTTCTTACATATCATAATATCATCATAATATTTAATCTGTATTGATAGACATTTAAAACCCTTTTACTCAATGATTTACCATCTTAGGCTTCTTATAATATATATATAATAGATATATATTGAGTTTCCAACACTCAATAAATCAAGGATAACTTCTAAACGATAATAATAACCGTTGCAAAGAAAATTGCAATGAAATTTTAAAATCATAAAGGCTTTAATTATGAAAATTGTATTGTTACATTTTAAATAAAATCATAAAGAAACTAATTTAAAAGAAAGCGATTTAAAATTTTTCTACCACACGGCTTAAGCTAAGGTATTGAATGAACTGATTTGATTAGTATTTGTAAACACTATTATTATAAAATTATAAAATAATAAAGAAAAAACAAGTAAATGTAACAGTAAGTCGATGCAACCGACTTATTAATACCCTACACCTCAATAATTCGAATTAAATTAAAAATCCATAAGTTTTTTTGGCAGCTGCTTGAACTTCTTCCTTTTTGTGTGTTATTCAACTCGAATTTCAGGAAAGTAAAAGAGGCATCCTCTTGGGATATGCTTGACACCTTTGTAAAAAACTTTAAGTTTCTATCTTTATTAATTTCGAAGATTGTTAGTCCTTGGGAGGTGTGTGTCAGGTACCCGAATTGTCACCCCAATTCATCGAATCCACCTCAGGAACATAAAGAAAACATGCCAGAACACCATTGTACTAAATTTAAAGGTTCTACTTTTGTTGGTTTTGGAGATATGCTCGTAGCTCTTGTGCTCGTCCGGAAGTTTCCAAAATACGAACCCATGGTTCAAATTCTTTCAAATGTCAGTTTCCAATTTTACAAAAAAGGAAACATAACAGAACACCTTTGTATTAAAAATAAAAGTTCTATCTTTGTTGGTTGTGGAGATATACTCGTTTGTTATGGGGCTCGTCCGGAAGCTTCCAAGATTTGAACCCATGGACCAAATCCTCACAAATTTCAGAAACATAAATCAAACATGAAGGAACACCATTCTGCCTAATTTAAAGGTTATATCTTAGTTGGTTTTGGAGATAATATCATTTGCTCTGAGGTTCGTGCGGAAGCTTCCAAAATCCGAACCCACGGACCAAATCCTTTGAAATTTCAGAGACCTAAATCAAACATGAAAGAACACCATTCTGCCAAATTCAAAGGCTATATCTTTGTTGTTTTTGGAGATAATCCCATTATCTCTGGGGCTGGTTCGGAAGCTTCCAAAATCCAAACCCATGGACCATATCCTCTTAAATTTCAGAGACATAAATCAAACGGAAAAAACATCATTGTAAAAAATTTAAAGGTTCTATCTTTGTTGGTTTTGGAGATAATCTCGTTTGCTCTGGGGCTCGTCCGGAAGCTTCCAAAATCCGAACCCATGGACCAAATCCTCTCAAATTTTAGAGACTTAAATAAAACATGAAAGAACACCACTCTCAAATTTGAAGGTTATATCTTCATTGGTTTTGGAGATAATCTCATTTGCTCTGGTGCTCGTTCGGAGGTTCCAAAATCCAAACCCATGGACCAAATCCTCTCAAATTTTAGAGGCTTAAATTAAACATGAAAGAACACCACTCTATCAAATTTGAAGGTTATATCTTAGTTGGTTTTGGAGATAATCTCATTTGCTCTGGTGCTCGTTTGGAAGTTTCCAAAATCCAAACCCATGGACCAAATCCTCTCAAATATTAGAGACTTAAATTAAACATGAAAGAACACCACTCTGTCAAATTTGAAGGTTATATTCTATTATATATATATATATGATGACACAAAAATGGCTAGTGGGCCGCATTGTTTCAGTTTCAAAAGGTCCAGACAACCAAATCCGTGTAGCTGATGTTAAAACAAAACATGGGATTTATAGTCGAGCGATACATAAATTAGCCAAATTACCTACTGAAGGAAAAATTGAAAGCAAGAAGCTGTCAAGGCGCGCGGAATGTTGAGACACCCTGTCATTTAAATAAAAAAAATATATAGGGCATGGAATTGCATGTTCTTTTATTTAAAAGTAAAACAAAAATTATTAAAAACTTTGATTAAAAATAACCTCGAAAATTCTCGTGCGTTTTTCAGTATTAATGACTATACGCTGGTTTAGATTTTTATTCCACGTCGAGTCGCTTGTATATAAGATCTAATGTAGCTTTTAGCACCCTTCACTACTTAAAAAGCTCCAACCCGATTTTTCGTTATCTTTGGGTAAAACACCGTCTCTTTTATTTACAGATCTTATCAAGCCAACGAGCTGGAAACTGCTATGGCGATTGAACAATTATACGACAATATCAATAAAATCATCGTTACAAAATTATTCGTGTAAATTCCTTTTTAATACCTTCTTTAATATGTCTGCTACCATGTTGTTTGTTGGTACATACTTCAATAAGATTATATTTTGTTGATGATTATCTAGCAAATGATTTTATTTTATATCAATATGTTTACTTCGTGAATAATGTATGGGATTCTTTACTAATTGTATTGCGCTCATATTATCTTCAGAAATTGTGATAGGTTTACCTGCTAGATCTGTAAACGGTAATTCATTAAATAAATTTGAAAGATATATGGCTTCTTTTGTAGCATTTGATAATACCACATACTCGGCTTCGGTATTGCTTAAGGCGACAGATTGTTATTTTCTACTTTCCCAAGTTACTGCATCCCCAGCTAATATAAATGTGTATCCTGAAGAAGATTTTCTATCGTCCGCATTTCCTGCCCAATCTGAGTCAGCAAAACCTTGTAATTTTTCTTCCGTTTTTCTATAACATAAACTGTGATTTACAGTTGAACTCAAGTACCGTAAAATATGTTTTATTCCAAAAAAATGTTCCTGGTGTGGATTTGTAGTAAATTGTGTTAATCTTCCTACCGAATAACTGATATCAGATCTTATTGTGATTCTCAAGTACAGTAACGATCTAGTTACTCATTGATACCATTTTTCGTCACCCTTATGGCAATCTTCAGAACCAGTACATTTTTTAAATATTTGTCCTGGATCTAATGGCGTTGAGCATTTTCTCATTTCTTCCATATTATACGATTTCAACAAATCCTTAATATATTGTTTTTGGTTAATGCTGATATTCTTACTATCTATATTTACTTAGATTCCAAGAAAATAATTAAGTGGGCCTTTTCAATTAATTCAAATTCCAAATTAATTTTTCGTTTTTCGTCTTCTAATAGTTTTTCATCTGAATATGCAATAATAATATCATCTACAAATACAGTTAAAATTATAAATGTTTCATTAACATTTTTATTGTATAGGCATATGTCTATCTGAGTACGATTAAACCCAATTTTCTTAAAACCTCGTCTAATTTATGAACCCACTCGCGACCCGCTTGCTTTAATTCATATAGCCCCTTTTTTAATTTACAAACTTTGTTTGGTTGGTCTTTATTTACGAAACACTCAGGTTGTTTCATATATATATCCTCTCTCAACTCACCATTTAGATAGGCTGATGTAACATCCATTTGATGTAATATTAAGTCATGTTCAATCGCAATAGCTAGTAAGATTCTAATAATTGACTACAGGAGCAAATGTTTCATAATAGTCTATGCCAAACTTTTGGGAACATCCTTTAGCTACTAATCTAGACTAGTATCTCTCAATGTTACCATTTTTATCCCTTTTTATGTTAAATACCGATCTTGAAGAAATTGCTTGGCGATCATTTGGCAAGTTTACTAACTCCCATTTGCTATTTTTTATTAAGGACTCGTACTCAAAATTCATTGATTCAATCCATTTTTCTGCATCGGTTCTATTCAATGCTTCTGCTACAGTGGATGGATTTCTTAATTGGTCGTAGGGTTAAGATTTCATGCAACTTATTGAATTTACTATTTTCTTGGTTTTGCTCTCAACCCATTTATTATAATTCTTGGACTTCCTCTTAATCCTTTTGGTTCTTCGAATAAAATATTATTATCTTCGTTATCACCTTCGTTTGAACAGTAACAAAATATATCATCATATTTGTTCATCTTTGGGTTATTTTCTTCATTTTCAACATTATCCATTATTTTTTTGATATGTTCTTTATTTCTAAAAAGCAAATTATCACCAATATTTTCCTTTTGATTTTCTTCGTTTTCATTTAATTCAATTTCTTTATTTCCATTTGATTCAATTTCTTGGTTTTTGACATTATCTACAATATTTTCCTTTTGATTTACTTCGTTTTCATTTAATTCAATTTCTTTGTTTCCATTTGATTCAATTTCTTGGTTTTTGACATTATCTACAAATAAATCTATGAGATTTGATTTAGATTTGGTTTGATTTGAGATATGTTCTTACCATTTCCAGAAATTTCACATCTCTAGTTTTAACAACTTTTCGCCCTTTTGGTTCGTATACTCTATATGTCTTTGAGTCTGCATAATAACCTACCATATAACATTCCTTTCCTTTTGGAGAAAATTTTGAACTCCTTGACGCTTTATTTACCATGAAAGCTTTGCAGCCAAATATTTTTAAATGCCCAATGTATGGTTCTTTTTTGTACAATGCTTTTTCCAAAATTTTTGTAGGACATCGATTTCTAATGTATACTGATGTAACAGCTTCAGCCCAAAGGAAATCTGACATATTTGAACTTAATAAAAGACACCTGGCCATCTCTACTATGGTTCTATTTGCTCTTTCCGCAACATCATTTTTTTGCGGTGTATAAGGTACAGTTAGTTGATGCTTTATTCCATTTTCGCGTAAGTATGTTTTGAACTTTTCGTTTACATACTCTCTTCCATTATCAGTTCTTATAGTTTTTATGACATGATCTCTTTGTTTTTCTACTGAAAATCTAAATTCTTTAAAAGCTTTCAAAGCGCCTCCTTTTTCTTTTTGAAAGTACACAAACATTTTTCTCGAAAAATCATCTATAAATAAAATAAAATATTTATTTCCACCCAACGAAGTTATTTTCATAGGACCACATTATATCAGTATGAACTACTTCAAATATTTTTGTAGTACGACTAGTGGAGTTTTCAAAACGTAGTCTGTTTATTTTACATTGTCTAAGTCTAAGTCAAAATTTCCATCTATATCAAAACCTTTTACCATATTTTTTGATTTCATCATTTAAGTTTCCAAAACGCTCGTTCCACAGTCTACAATCGTTTTACCATAAAAATTTAAATTTAATAATTTTGAATTTTGCATTTTAAAAATGTATAACCCATTTTTGTGATTAGCTTTTAGCAATTCTATTTTTTCTTCTGTCTGTACAAAGGCAATATTTGAATTAAAAATTGTTGATAACCCATTTTTTGCTGCTTTAGTTATTGATAAAAAATTTATATTTAATTCTGGTATATACAAAACGTGCTTCAATGTTATTTTGTGTTTTCCTTTTAGAATGACTTCTCCAATATCTGAAGATTTAATGCTGCTGCTATTTGCCAATTGAATTGATTCAGTATGGTGACTCAAATTTGAAAACAAAAACCTGCCACAACAAATATGACTAGTTGATCCACTATCGAATATCCATGATGAATTGTTTTTGTTTGTTATTGAATAATTTTTATTTAAAAAAGAAAAAGCAAAAGAATTTTCATAGTTTCTACTTGCAAAATATTTATATTTATGGCCACATAAGTAGCATTATTGTAATTTTTTGAATCTATTGCTTTATTAGTTGGACGATATATATTGTTATTTACATTTGAGTTGTCTCTATAAAATTTTCGCTTCATTGTAAATGCTATTTCTTCAGCTGCTTCTTCTAATGATTCTCTACGAGTGCCCTCTTCTAATAGTTTATTCTTAAGTTGCTCAGTTTTTATTACATTTTCTCTCGTTTCTATAGCCACGACAAAATTTTCATAACTTCGAGGTAAGCTTGACAGTAAAATAATAGAAATTAGTTCATCTGCTAGCAGTTATTAATTCTATTTCATTTATTGAATCTATTATCCCAAAAAAATATTTAAGTGATTATAAATTATTATGTGATATCAAATTATTTGTGATATCACTCATTATACCCTACACCTAAAGTATAGGGTATATTAACTTTGGTATGGTGTTTGTAACCACCAAAAGGAAGCGAGTTAGGTATAGACATGTATATATATTCTGAATCAGGATCACCGCCGGAGTCGATTTAGCGATGTCCGTCCGTCCGTCCGTACGCACGATAACTCAAAAAATAATGATGCTATCTTGATGAAATTTATATAGTAGGTTACTAATTATGAAAGAAAGGCTAAGTTCGAATCTGGACAAAATCGGTCCATGGGTTCGGATTCTGGAAGCTTCCGAATGATTCCGGGCTTTTGGAGATAATCTCCGCAAACGAGATTATCTCCAAAAGCAACAAAGATAGAACCTTCAAATTTTGTACAATGATGTTTCTTCCCGTTCGATTTATGTCTCTGAAATTTAAGAGGATTTGGTCCATGGGTTTTTGTTTTGGAAGCTTCCGAAGGAGCACCAGAGCAAATGAGATTATTTCCAAAACCAACAAAGATAGAACCTTTAAATTTTGTACAATGATGTTCCTTCCCGTTCGATTTATGTCTCTGAAATTTAAGAGGATTTGGTCCATGGGTTTGGATTTGGAAGCTTCCGAATGAGCCCTAGAGCAAATGAGATTATCTCCAAAACCAATAAAGATAGAACCTTTAAATTTTGTACAATGATGTTCCTTCCCGTTCGATTTATGTCTCTGTAATTTAAGAGGATTTGGTCCATGGGTTTGGATTTGGAAGCTTCCGAACGAGCACCAGAGCAAATGAGATTATCTCCAAAACCAATAAAGATAGAACCTTTAAATTTTGTACAATGATGTTCCTTCCCGTTCGATTTATGTCTCTGAAATTTAAGAGGATTTGGTCCATGGGTTTGGATTTGGAAGCTTCCGAATGAACCCTAGAGCAAATGAGATTATCTCCAAAACCAATAAAGATAGAACCTTTAAATTTTGTACAATGATGTTCCTTCCCGTTCGATTTATGTCTCTGAAATTTAAGAGGATTTGGTCTATGGGTTTGGATTTGGAAGCTTCCGAACGAGCACCAGAGCAAATGAGATTATCTCCAAAACCAACAAAGATATAACCTTTAAATTTGGCAAGGTGGTGTTCTTTCATGTTTTATTTAAGTCTCTGAAATGTGAGAAGATTTGGTCCATGGGTTCGGGTTTTGGAAACTTCCGAACGAGCCCCAGAGCAAACGAGATTATCTCCAAAACCAATAAAGATAGAACCTTTAAATTTTTTATAATGATGTTTCTTCCAGTTTGATTTATGTCTCTAAAATTTAAGAGGATGTGGTCCATGGGTTTGGATTTTGGAAGCTTCCGAACGAGCCCCAGAGCAAATGAGATAATCTCCAAAAACAACAAATATATAACCTTTAAATTTGGCCGAATGGTGTTTTTTCATGTTTGATTTAAGTCTCTGAAATTTGAGAGGATTTGGCCATGAGTTTAAATTTGAAAGAATTTGAACCGCGGATTCGAATTTTGGAAGCTTCCGAACGATCCGCAGAGCAAATGAGATTATATCCAATACGAACAAAGGTAGAACCTTTGAATTTGGTACTATGGTGTTCTTTCGTGTTTGATTTATGTCTCTGAAATTTAAGAGGATTTGGTCCATGGGTTTGGTTTTGGAAGCTTCCGAACGAGGCCCAAGAGCAAATGAGATTATCTCCAAAACCAATAAAGATATAACCTTTACTTTTGGCATAATGGTGTTCTTTCATGTATGATTTAGGCCTCTGAAATTTGAGAGAATTTGGTCCTTGGGTTCGGATTTTGAAAGCTTCCGAACGAGCCTCAGAGCAAATGATATTATCTCCAAATTCAACAAAGATATAACCTTTAAATTAGGCAGAATGGTGTTCCTTCATGTTTGATTTATGTTTCTGAAATTTGTGAGGATTTGGTCCATGGGTTCAAATCTTGGAAGCTTCCGGACGAGCCCCAGAGCAAACGAGTATATCTCCACAACCAACAAAGATATAACTTTTATTTTTAGTACAAAGGTGTTCTGTTATGTTTCCTTTTCTGTAAAATTGGAAACTGACATTTGAAAGAATTTGAACCATGGGTTCGTATTTTGCAAACTTCCGGACGAGCACAAGAGCAACGAGCATATCTCCAAAACCAACAAAAGTAGAACCTTTAAATTTAATAGAATGGTGTTCTGGCAAGTTTTCTTTATGTTCCTGAGATGGATTCGATGAATTGGAGTGGCAATTCGGGTAGCTGACACAAACATCCCAAGGACTACCAATCTTCGAAAATAATTAAGATAGAAACTTAAAATTTTATACAAGGGTGTCAAGCATATCCCAAGCGGATGCCTCTTTTACGTTCTTGAAATTCGAGTTGAATAAGACAGAAAAGGGAAGAAGTTCAAGCAGCTGCCAAAAACACTTATGGATTTTTAATTTAATTCGAATTATTCAGGTGTAGGGTATTAATAAGTCGGTTGCATTGACTTACTGTTACATTTACTTGTTTTTAAATTGATTAGCTGTTTAAACAAGTTAACTTTTCTTGTTGCACCTTTGGGACGATGTGTCTCACGAAATTTATCCCATGCCTCTTTTGATGTCTCGCAATTTTTTACATGTACAATTTGTGTTGATTTAAGTCTGTTCATAATAGTTGCAAGAGCTTCAGCGTCTTGTTTATCAGATGTTGCATCTTCATATTCTTCGGATTTTACCTTTATACCCGTTACATAATCCCAAAGACCATTCATAATTAGCAGGGATTTTATTTGAAGCTGCCATATTTCGAAGTTTTGTTCATCTAATTTCTCTGGTTGATAAGTTTGCTGATGTCATTTTTTTTGTTGGCTCTATTTCGTTAATTTAAATCTTGTTAATTTCTACTCTTTTAGGCCTGGGCCCATAACCTTTGTTAGAAGAATTTTTGTATTGAAATAAAAAATATGTTTCACTTAAACAAGGTTAGATAAAGAACTAACCGGAAATTTTATTAACTCCATAAATATATATAGTTTTATTATTTTAAACTGTTATATTACTGTTGTCATTTAAAGTGTTACCATTGTCATTAAAGTGGTTACTGTTGTCATTAAAGTGGTATATTGTGGTCATGGTTTGTTCATTCAATAAATAGTATAAAATATAGATAAAAGTGTATGACTATATGTCAAAATACATTTCGTGTGTATTTGAAAATTGAATTAAGAGCTGAAAAAATTTTTTGTTTCATTCATATTTCAAGTATTTAATTGGTATTTGATAAAAAGATAAAAGAGTCCACCTAAATCCGAAAAAAAGAAATCCCAATGATACAAAATCCCAAATAAGACAAAATTCAAAAAAAAAATTCCAAGAAAAATAATCGCAAATTTGAAAATTCCAAATTACAAAATCCCAAAATACCAAAATCCCAAATTTTAAAATCCCAAATAGCAAAATCCCAAATTGCAAAATCCCAAATTTTAGTTAGTTATAAAATCAAGGTTATATCTTTCAATTTCGAGTTAGGAATCTTGTTTGTTTTTTTTATCTTGCATTACAAAATGCCACTATTAAAAAAATATTTTATTTTTAATACTTTTGTATAAAGTAGGTGTGCCATACCCGTATTAAAGTATTCCACTATTGGAAGTTCTTTATTATTGAAAATATATATTAATATAAAAATATATCTAGGAGGAATTTTATAGTTAGTTACAAAATCTGGATTATACGCCTTTTACATAATATTTATATATATCTATATGTGAGATTCTGAGTTAGGAGAGATTTTAGAGTTGGTTACAAAATCAGGGTTTCAATAATTTGTTTAGCGAGGGTTTGGGGGCGGCAACCCCCACTATTTCAAGTTTACTGTTGTTGCAATATACATATAAAAAAAATAATTAAAAGGGATATTAGAGTTGGTTACAAAATGAGAGTTATACGTCGTTTGAAGAATATTTATATATTATGTGTATTCGAAATTCTGAGATTTTGTAACATTGGTATTTTTTTTTGGGATTTTGTAACATTGGGATTTTTTTTTTGGGATTTTGTAACTTGGGATTTTGAAATTTGGGATTATTTTTTTTGGGATTTTGGGCTTGGGATTTTGATTTTGGGATTTTGACTTTGGGATTTTGACTTTGGGATTTCGGACCCAACCCTTATATAAGGTATATCTTCAATTTGAAAACGCCAAACGATTACTGCTTTTATTAGCTTTAAAAATATGTATACAATAAATATAATATACTTGTGCCATACGGTGTATTAATTTACCGTTATGCGAAACTCAAATTTTGCAAAATTCTTGTTTCCTTCTATCTTCCAAACGGTTTAAGTTAGAAACTTGAAATTTTGAGAGAAGTTAGGTCTCTGAAAATAAGTATGAGTCTTTTTTGAAAATATTTTTGTGTCGCGCCCCGTTTCGGAGCGTTAAGGGGTCAAAACTGAAAATTCCGAATTTTTAAACACCTGTTCAAATTTTCTTTTACTCGATAAATTAAAATTGTTGAGGAAGATGATGCGAATTATGGGTTTTTATCTTAGTAAAAAAAAATTAAACACAGAAAATTTAAATTTATATTTAAATTTTTTTTTTTAAATTTTCAACTAACTTTTACAACGTTTATATTTTTTTAGGTTTTCAAATCTTTATTATTGATGTTACAAATCAATTTCCTTATCTTAATGCTAATTAATACTAACTAATCGAAAAATATTTTTATTATCGAAAATATATAATTATATATAATTCAGTATCGAATTACAAAAGAAATTTATTTATTACAAAATCAATATATTCTTAAACAATACTGAAGAGGTGGAATTTTTTTCAGGTGTTCGTACTGAATTTTGTGTAAAACAATTTCACCATAAGTTTAGTTTCATAATACAATATAATGATATAACATTTAAAGGAAATATATTTCAAGTGCAATTAAACGTCATTGTGTTGAGTTTCATATATAATATTTATTTTTAATAATATATCATTTGGGTTAAAAGAAAAGAAAATTAAAAGTGGTTCAAATGCATTTGACCGGAATTATGCTTACAAAAATGTAGCTAATTATATTTTTGGTATGAAAATGAAAAGAATAAAAACAAAAACAAAATTAAGAAATGTGAAATTGTTTTATTGTATAGATATTTATATTTTAAATTTCATAAATATGAAATTGGGTTTTATCTTTTATTGGAGCTCATTACTTACTATCTTGGTGGGGTTAACTCTTGCCTCCTTAAGATTAAGACTCTCCCGTGTTGCAAATTTAAATATCTTAAATTGTTTAAAGAATATTAATAAATATATGGTTATGCTAATTATTGTTAAAATTATAAAAATGATGAGACAAATTAATGTAATAATTATTTTTATGATATTTAATTTCTTTTATTTCCTCAATATTTTTTATTTGTTCTAGTATTATATCATTGAAACTTATATTTTCATTAATTTCTTGATTTATATTTACATAATTTGATATCATAAAACTTTGTTTGAATTCTCTTAAATTACTATTAAAAACTGTTCCATTTAAATTTATTGAACAATTATTAAAATTAAAGATGTAATTTCCATTTGTTTTGAATTATCGTTCATCATAAGTACTATTAAAATTTACATTAATCTGATTTTTGGCTAAAATTAATCCTATTTTTAAAACAATTATTTCTGATACATTATTAAAAATTGTTAAACAATTTCCTTTGGAAATACTACAGTTTTTTGATATTACCAAATCCTTTATATCTGTTTTATTTTCAAAATTTTTATTGTGATATTTTACAATTCTTTGGTGTTCAAACATTAGTTCATTATGTAATTTATTCCCTATTGGAATTAACAGAGTTATAAGTACAATGATTGTTACATTTGGTATTTTGATTACAAAAACAATGTTTTCTTTATTATCAATTAATGTGGCTAATTTAATGATTTGCAATTTATTAAAATCAATATCATATTCTAAAATTTCTTCTTTTGTTAGTATATTACTGTGTATTATTTCTAGCCTAGCTGAAGCTATATTGTGTTGAATGTGTTCCATGTTATCTTGTATAATTTTAATTTTTAGTGCAGAATCTGTGTAGAATAGATAATTGTATATTGTTGTGTATTGGGTCTCGATGTCATTAAGTTTGTTATTAATAAGGATCTGTCATTTTCGATCGTTTGTTTAAGCTTAATAAAAATGTTATTGAAATTATTGTTAATTCGAATTTGCCTATTTAAATTAGATATGGCGTTATGGTTTATTTTCTCTTTTTGAATTAAGTTTATTTTGATATCTAGATTTTTCTCTTAGCAACGAATTATAAATTTTGTTTTTTTACAATTACCTTCTTGAATATTAATAGGTTTTTCTCTTGTTACTGAGTGGTAACTGTTGTTATACCACTTAATTGCTTTTTACATTTTTTCAATAACTTTATTAACAATACTCTAATTTTTTCGCTAAATGTATTGTGTAAGCGTTCAATGTCAGAATTTCCAGTGTGGTTGTTAGATTTAACTAAGTGGACTTCAATTTGTTCGTCTTTAAGGGAATTTTTAATATTAATACTCTTGAATTCATTGTCGGTGATTAGTTTCTTTAAATACCCTCTATTTTATTTAATTAAAGTTTTTCTATTATAGTTTTATTATTTTCATCATTTAGGTAAAAAGCGGTAGCATATTTAGAAAAACGGTATATGAACGCCAAAAAGTTTTGTTTTGAATTAGTGTATATGTCCATATGTATAATTTCTTTAATGTCTTTAGTGTTTCTGTCAATTCGAATTTCTTTTTTATTGCTTTTCTGTCATATTTGATATGGCTACATATATCGCAATTATTAATATATTTTTTAATATAATTTTTTAATTTTGGAAAATATTTTACTTTTTTAAAGCCTTCGTAATTTTTGTTTATACCGGTATGTCCTGTTTTGCTATTGTGATATTTATGTATCTCTTCTCTAAAAGTCTATTCTTCTGTAGTCATATCTTTTGCGAAATAAGTACATCTAACAAATTTTATATTTTGAAAGCTTCCATATATCACAATTAGCTTTCTTTGTACGATATTGTATTTCGGGTCATCCAGTTCAGAAAAAATTTCTATTCTACCTTTTCCTATATACCTTGTACATATATCGCTAAAATTATTTTCTATATTTTCTGAAATTATAAATATCCTTTTGTTACCAAAGATTGTTTCTACATCTTTATTTTTATTGTCAGTAAGAATAATTTGGGTTTTAAATCTGTTCACCACTGAATCAAGAATTGGAAAATGGTCATTTACCTCCTCTTCTTGAGAATGTAGGCTCATTACCCAAATTTTGTGTAAAACAATTTCACCATAAGTTTAGTTTCATATTACAATACAATGATATAGCGTTTAAAGTACATATATTTCAAGTGCAATTAAACGTCTTTGAGCTGAGTTTCATATTTAATATTTATTTTTAATATTATATCATTTTGGTTAAATGAAAAGAAAATTAAAAGTGGTTCAAATGCAATTGACCGTAATTATGCTTAGTAAACAAAAATGTAGGTAATTACATTTTTGGTATGAAAATAAAAAGAATAAAAACAAAAACAAAATTAAGAAATGTGAAATTGTTTTATTGTATAGATATTTATATTTTAAATTTCATAAATATAAAATTGAGTTTTATCTTTTATTGGAATTCATTACTTACTATCTTGGTTGGGGTTACCAACTGTGACGTAACTTGCGTAGGACAAAAAATTTTGAGTAAATAAAAAATTATCGGTTACTTGAAGAATTTATATTCATTTGATATTGGTATACATACTTATATATCATGTTTATTTACATATCGTATATGTTACTGATGAATGAATGATGTAAATATAAATTAATATACATTTTCCGCTTAGTATTAAATTGTACTAGGTTTACCATATTTGGAAAAGTAACGGCTGCTTTTGAAAAAAGTTTAAAATCTGCTTTTGAAGAATGTATAAACATATATTTTGAATATTATATATACAACCATAGTTCTAGAAATTATAAAATTCACCCAAATTATTTTAAAGTACTATGAACTGTGACTATGAACATACTAACGGATTCGTACGGGTATCTAAGAGTTGACAAAGGCAACTGTATTCTTCCTCGTTTTTTTTGTTGTATCACATCCAATCTTCCTTCCATTTTGTTTAATTTTTTTTGGAGTTCAAGATTTTTGGTTTCAGATTTTTTTAATTGCACCTGCAGTAGTTCATTTTTCTTCAGAATTTTGTTATTTTGTTTAACAATATAATTTATGTTAAAAAATTTTTTTCTGTATTTCAATAACAACAGAGCCTAAAGTTTATAAATATTTCGGTATTTTATCTAATGAACAATTTGTAAGATCAAAGCTTGTTAATTGTTCTGCAGCATTTATCTCTTCATCATTATCTTCTACCAGGCTATCTTATTCAGAAATTAATTATTATTCAGAAAACAATTCTTATTCAGAAAACAATTTTTGGTCATTTAAAAAAAAAAATATTTTTTTTTTATTTATAAGTTACTTGAAGTTTTTTAGTTCTATTTAGTTATGATGCAATTGTGTGGTTTTTAATAATTTTTTAGTATTATTTTATAATAGAAGTTTTTTTTTTGTTTAAATTAAATTCAAAAATTAATTTTAATAACTAAAAAAATTAGAAAAAAAAGCGCGACTAAGTACTTTGGTTAGTTTAACAGTTTCTTAATAAAAAAAAGTTCACTCCTGATATAGAAAATGGTAACGATATTTTAGTTCTATGTGATGGAAGATGACTCATTATTTGATGCATTAACTTTGGGCGATATTTTGCACGAAAGATATATGATCTGACGATTTTCCTTGTATATTCTCTTAGCGTTTATTAGCCAAAATTGCTGTTGTAAAATTGCTATTAAAGCTTGAGATCCTGCACGAAAATTTTCCCTATGTAAGTGACGAATATATGTTTTTACGAAACTGTCTTTCTTTGGTAATAATATGGGGCATTTTACACTGTACGGTAGATCTGAATTTATCAGTCTACCTCCAACTCGTAACAAATTTATTTCTTGGTCGATAAATGGATTTAACCACCGCAATGCATTGTTACCTTTAATTCAATTACTTTATTGAGGTTACTTAATTCCTTCTTCAAATTGACTTTGTTGAATGCAATATATAATTTTAAAAAATGCTGATTGAAATTCTGCAGCCGTAAGAATATCAAATGAAAGAGGTTGATTTGAAAGTTTTTTCTTAATATTATTCTAACATCTGTAAATATAGGCCATAATTCAACGAATTTTCAAAAAATTGCTTGAGTTATTAATTGTTTGGATTAAATAATTTACATTTGGCGCTATTAGTGCTGATCTTGGATGCTTGTTGTTTATTTTCTTGGCTGTAGTAACACTATTGATAAGTTCAGTTGATAATTTACCCAGTCTTCAAGCACTGAATATAAAAATTTTTGGGCCCTTGCACCAAATTGATTCCTGCAATTCTACAACAGTAGCACCTCGAGAAACTATGCCTGCGGAATTATTTTTTCCATCTACATGATTCCAAGTAGCTCCTTCAGTTAAATCTTGAATGGAAGATACACGATTTGCCGCCAGAGTCTGGCATTAGAAGCATGGGATGATAACCAACCTAAAACGATGGTAGGATCAGTCCAGCAGTATATAGCATTTATTTGTTTTTTAAAGTTTTGTCTTATCTTAAATAAAAGTTTTGCTAATAGTTCAGTGCCGAGAAGCTCTAAAACCGGTAACGGTTTCGGGTTTTTACTTGGTGAAACTTTTGAATTTGCACTTAATAAATTTACTTTCGTAATCCCATTGAAAGTTGTGCATCGAATATACACACAGCAATCATAAGGGCGATTACTTGCATCTGAAAACACATGCAATTCTAATGTATTTTCTTCTGGTTGGAAAACGTACCAATTAATTGCGATTTCATTTATTTTACATAAACCCATTTTAAAACTTTGCCAACGACGATGGTGTTCCATTGGCAATGATTCGCTCCAATCAACCTTAAGTAACCACAGTTTTTGTCAGAATATTTTTGCAGCGACGATTATAGGATTGACTAATCCTAATGGATCGAAAAGTCGAGCTATGTCAGATGGAACCGTGCGTTTAGTGATTTTTGAGCTAATGTTTGAATTTTCTTCATTGTAAAAAATCTTCAATGTATCGGATTTTGGCACCCAAATAATGCCTAGAGTTTTTACAACTTCAACATCATCTAATTTTAGTGTTTTTGCGCTTTCATGTTCAGGAATAATGTCAATAAATTTACAGCTGTTCGAACATCATTTCCACAACTTTAAGTGAGCATATTTGAGAATGTCGGTAATTTCAATTTTCCAAATTCGACTTCAGTATCGGCACCAGCGATGAAATCGTCGACATAAAACGAATTTTTAATTGAATCTGCAGCAGCAGGATATTCTTTCGAAAAACGGTCAGCTAGATAATTTAATGATCTTGTGGACAGATATGGTGCACATGCTATGCCATATGTTATAGTTTTCAAACGATAAATTTTTGTTTGCGCGCCAAATAATGAGTGAGATATGAGTTCAAAATTCATATCTTCTCGTTGTGATATGAAACTGCCGATACATTTTGTCATTGAATAGACTGAATTGAAAATAGGCTGAATATTTTCATGAATTCCAATGGAATTTTAATCGAAGAACAGTTTGGTTTTGCAAAAAGATCAAATAGCTGCTTGTCTTAGTCTAATGGACTTCGTTTCTAAAATTATGAAAAAAAAAAAAATATGTTGGCTGTGTTTTCCTAGATCTTGGGAAAGCATTTGAT
The DNA here is from genome assembly GCA_947095535.1 of Poecilobothrus nobilitatus. NCBI lineage: Eukaryota > Metazoa > Arthropoda > Insecta > Diptera > Dolichopodidae > Poecilobothrus > Poecilobothrus nobilitatus. Next base: position 191,466,140 of record OX352772.1, read on the forward strand.
GACCATGGAGTTTTATTATTAAAACTCGCAAAACTTAATTTTTCGGAATTACAATTAATGTTATTCAAATCATATATTGAACATAGAGATCAAATGGTCCGTGTTAATAATACTTACGGTTCGAAAAAAACTATAACCAAGGGAGTTCCTCAGGGATCCATATTGGGTCCCGACCTTTTTAAAATTTATATAGACGATTTAACTCGTCTAGATATCAATGGAATTTTACAGTTGTATGCAGATGATGCTGTACTAAAGTATGCTTGTGATAGTGAAGTGGAATTAAAGATTTCTATTCAAGATGATCTGAACATGATACAAGTGTGGTTAGCAAAACATCGACTTAGCTTAAATGGGGAGAAAACCAAAATTTAATTTTTTGAAAATAAATTTTTTGATAAGAGAGCTGACTTTCCTTACAACAACGAAAAAATTGAAGTTGTTAAAAAATTCAATCATCTAGGCCTAATAATAGATAGTAAAGCTAATTGGAGTGGTCACATTGATCATGTGATAAAAATTGTGGCCTCCAATATTTTTATATTATGCAAGTTAAGAAATTTCCTATCGAGCAAAGCTTTATTCACTGTATACTCGTGTTTTATTAAGTCACACATTACTTACCTGAATCTTATATGGAGTAGAGCTCCCCAGCAATACCTAAATAAATAAGATATTTTACACAAAATATGTATAAAAATTATTCACAGGTTTCCAATTCAACATCCAACAAACTTAATATACTCCTCTCAATATATTTATTAGTTTTTCAAATATATGTAAATGCGAACTACATACACTTGCTTTTAAAATTGTCAATAATGCAATCAAGCACAATTTCATACTAAACAGGGTGATTGACATCCACAATCACAACACGCGGAATAAAGCAAAGTTTTGTTTAAGATTATTTCGTTCAAACAATAGATTATCATTAACATTAATTTTTTACCGAAATAACAATAGTTTATTATAATGTTAAAAATAAGCAAAGGAATTTTTGCTTTTTATTTTTATTAACTGTAGTATTTATTATTAACTGTATTATTAACTGAAGTTTATATATAAGTTTTCATCAATCCTTCATCTCTCTCTTTATAAAAAGAGATGAAGGATATTTGAGAGATTTTGTATTACAAATATACATCTTTGGATACATTGCCTCTCTACCGTTACAACTTTCAGCGGTAATGGTTCTGATGAGTAAACAAATGCATAAAAAACAAAAAAATATATATATATACTTACTTATTCGACAAAAGTGTGTTATAAATTTTACTTTAAAATTTAATAATTAAGAAAAAAAACCCAAATTAATCTCAGTACTTTCTTTATTCTTCACAAATTAATAATAATCATTTATTTTTCTTACAGTCGTATTTAACTTAAAATTATTCTAAAACTTATTCCCAAAATTTCTTATCAGCAAATCGATAAATTACAATTAGTAAAGGTTATTACTTTATCGGCTTGCTGTTATATCAAATGCATGAAATTGTTACAACATAACTTAAATGCAATGTACAAAAAAACCGTATCATATTTCGGGTCATTGTTTTGTATCTTCTTTATTAATTAAAATGTTCAAAGAATAAGTGCATTGAACATTTTGTACTACGCAAACAAAAAATGTGTCATATTTCAGTTCATGAATTTGTTGTTGTTAAATAAATTGTTGAATGCATAAGTGCATTGAACAATTTGTTATTTTTATTTTCAAAATTGGGTTATTTAGAATTAGGTAATAAATTTGATTGTGACATAATAAAAATTGTAAGATAAGCTAATTTGAATTTAAAAAGAAAAGTGAATTTGAAAAGAAAAGTAAAAAGTAAATTTTATTTTAGAATTTAATAAAGGGCAATTTCGTTATTTGCGGGCAATCTTGCTGTATGATTTGTGGTGAAGAAGAGTGTGATGATATAACTATATATATATATGTGAATATGTGTTTTATTTAGAATAAGTTCAGCTTAATTCAGCTATCAATCTTTTTTTTTAAATTTAATATAACGGCACCTTTTTTCTGAACAAATTTTTTTCTCCTTTTGTTCCTGTTTGTAGGAAGCCCTCATTGGTTACTCTGGTCCATTTTGTTTTTGAGTTATGGTAAAATTTTTTTGGGTAGAATGATAAGGAATAGTCAATTTTTCATATAAAATGTGAATTTAAATCTTTTTTTTTTTTTAGAGTTATTACGCCTTTTCCAGAATATTTATATATTTGTATACGTGAGATTCTGAGTTAGAAAGGATTTTAGAGTTGGTTTGAAAATCAGGATGAAAATATGTATGAATGTATATATTTTTTTTATTTTTTTTTATTTATTTATTCTTAATTATAATTAGAATTATAATTAACAAAAAATTTTTTTTCTAAGCACTAGCTACTCAGGCTATCGGCTTATTCTTTAAAAATAGATTCTTCACGATATACATACTATTATTTATTTTTTTTATTTGGCTGAAACCTAATCTTTTATTTCGTTTATTATAAAATACATTGAAATAATTGTTTATATTAAAATAATTGAAAATACTAATTCTTACAGATTTTACTTCAATATATTGCTTTCGAGGTCATTAATGTATTTAAATTTGATTTAATTATTTACAAATTTAGAAAAGCAATTATCGTTACAATTGGACTACAAATATACATAATAATGTATACAATTATTATATTTATTATAATTATGTAATAATTAATATACATAATGTACATATATTAATCATTATATTTATTGCATATTATACTTTATACACATATGTACCTATTATTCTAGTTATTTTATACATAAACATAGTAATAAAAATTTTTAATTTGATCATTATTCATTAATATCTAGGTATTTAAATGTGTCTACAGATTTTTAATTTATTTAATTCATTTAAAGTAATTTTTACATTAAAATAGTTGAAAACTAATTATAATATTTTAATTCATTACATTCTTTTGTTTGGCCTTTAATGTTTTTATATTAGTTTACATATTTTTAATTTACATATTTTAGAAAAAAAAAGAAATAATCGTGAGTAAGTGAAATCACTTACTCCTGATTTCATTTTAATAGGTTTTGTTCTGGCTTTTAGTAATTGAACTTCTTTATATAATAGGTCATTTTGATTTGTGAATAATTTGGGAAAATATTTACTCCTGAGAAACATTATTTTATTTTATATTGTGCGAAAACCTGCTTCAGCTAATATGTTTTTGACCGGGGTAGTTGTAAATGCTCTTAGACTTCTTCTTATAACAACATTATATGGTGTATTAATTTTTTTGTGTGTTGTAGCACTTTTTCCATAGATATGTAGCCCATAGTCAATTTTGGAAAGTATTATTAGTTTAGTTATATTTAGTAAAGTGTTAATATGTACATTATGTTCTTAGAAGATAGATATTTGATTATATTAAACCTATTGGTGGCATTATTTCTATACCTTTCTGAAATGACTCATACTTATTTTCAAAGATCTAACTTCTGTCAACTTAAGCCGTTTAGAAGATAGAAGGGTTAAAGGGTTAAAGGGTTAAATTAAGTTTCGCATAAAGGTAAATTAAAACACCGTATAGCACAAGTATATATTTATTATATACATGTTTGTAAAGCTCATAACCACCTATCGTTTGGAATTTTCAGATTGATGATATACTTTATAGAGCTTGTGTTATACCAATTTAAATATAGAGATTTTTCGAACTTGGGGGGCTGTAGCTCCTTAACGGGTGGGGCTACAGAAAAATTAATATATTCATAAAATTAATATTTTTATGATATCTATCCGCAATTAAAATTTTATGGGTCTAGTTCAAAAAAATTGTGGAGATCTAAAAGTTAGTTGTTCAAATATTCATTATTTCTAAGGACATATAATTGCAATGTTCTTTAAAAGTATTTTTTTTATCAAAAATTAAACCTAAATTTTTAAATTATTTACATTATTGATTTTTGTGTTTTAAAATTTCTTTCTGGGCATTTACATTTAGTTTTTCTACATACATGCATATTTTTACATTTATCGGTTGAAATTATCGCCCCTGATTTTTGTTTTGACCAGTTCTCGATTGCATTCAATGCATCAGAATACTGTTTTTCGATTAAATTTGAATTTTTTTCTTTTGAAAGAATATACAAATCATCTGCGTAAAGACAGTGTTGTAAATTATTTTGATTTGTTAACAATTTGCTGATATCATTGAACGCAATCAAAGACAGAGTTATCGACAGCGGAGACCCTTGTGGGACACCGTTGAAGAGTGAAAACATTGATAATATAATGTTGTTCACCCTGCAAACTATTCTCCTGTTGTTTAAGATCTATGTATAGTAGTGCGTCTATTGTGCTGGAATTTGTTTTAAAGCCAATTTGATTTGGGGAGAGCAAATCATTATATGAAAGATACCATATTAAACGCTTGGCAATAATTTTTTCTAAGATTTTGCGTATACATGGTTGTAGAGACATCGGCCTATAGCTTGAAATATTGTTAATGTCTTTGTTTGTTTTTTTTATAGGTATGACTATGGCTATTTTGAATATTTGTGGGATTATACCGGTATTGTAAATATTATTATATAGATCAAGAATTCTAAATTTAAACTTTTGAGGACATTTTCTCAACATTTCATATGTTATTTTGTCTTGTCCTGGCGTAATACCTTTTGCAGATTTTAAACTGCTTTCAATTTCGTTCAAATTTATGTTAAGATCTAAGTAATTGTTTTTGTTGTTCGAGAGTTCATTGTGGTAGTTAGGGTCGGTTGTTGAATCGGATACGGTATTGATTTTGGAACATTCTGAATAGTATTCAGCAAAACTTGAAGATATTACTACTGCATCTTCTATTATGTTTGAACCTATATTTAATGATTTTATCTGAAAGGGAGTATATGGGTCTGTTAGAATTTTAATTTTTTTCCATAAAATATTTACTGGTGTATTGGGATTTAAAGTTTTTGTAAATTCTTGAAATTTTTGTTTTCTTGCATTTTTTTTCTCCTTGTTGAAAATTGTATTTTTTTTCCGATATGTTTTTAAGTTTTCTATTGTGTTGTTCTTGTGGTAATTTCTCCAAGCTATTTGTTTTTGCTCTCTCAAAGATTTTAATTGATTTGTCCACCAAGGAATGTTGCGCGAAGTAAATTTTGGAGTGGAAACAGATATAGAAATATTAGCTGAGCTACGAATAATTTTCTAGGTAATGGCTACTTTTTTATTAACATTGTCGGAATGAGGAAGTTTTGCATTTAATTCTACAATTTTATTTTGGTACTTTACCCAATCGGCTCGATTGCAGTTGAATTTGGCGATTTTGGAAAGCTTAACATTGGATGGTTCTGAAATTTTGACAGATATTTTTATTGGATAGTGGTCACTATTATGTAAGTCTTCAGAAATATACCATGAGATATATGGTAGAAGTTGTGCAATGCAGAAAGTTAAATCTATAATGGTTAAAGTACCATGTGTGTAGAAACGTGTCGGATAACTATTATTTGGAATTGTTACGTTGGAGTTGTAAAAAAATCTTCTAAAAAAATCTTCTGGAATTTGAATTGGAAGAGCCCCAAAGTGAACTCCACCCATTAAAATCTCCTGCCAGAATAATTGGAGTTTTGATGTTCAATATGATAGAGCAGAGCTCTTGACAAGTAATTATTTGTTCTGGTGGGATGTAAATTCAAATGATTGTGATTGGAACTTTAAGGTCGATTTCCATTGCTACTAGTGATAAGTTAGAGATTAGTTTAATATTTTTATGAGGGATACTTTTGTGTATTAAAATGCCTGTTCCTTGTTTTGCAGTTATATTGTTTTGGAAATTATGAAAGTAAGCGGAATATTTTTTAGGCATGAAGGGGGAATTATTATATTTTAGATGAGTTTCCTGTAGACAAATAACTTAAAGGTGTTGTGATTTAATCAGCAATTTTAATTCTTCATAGTTGTTATGATAACCTTTGATATTCCATTGCAGAATGTTAAGGATCATGGAGAACTTATATTTATTAAAATTTTAAGATTAGGATTTATAATCACGTACCTGTAAATTTATATTATTAAATAGTTCTGTTTTTCTTAGCATTAGTATAAAGTTTATACAAATGCAAGATCATTATTACGTTTTATGATTCCATTAAGAAATCACTATCTGAAATATTTTGGTGTTGTGTAAGCATGGTCTTATTAGTATCTTGTGTAGACATTAAGTCATTAGAAGATTGTGTTGAAAGCAAATCGAGAGTAGAATTTAAGTTTTCGTTGTTGTGTGAAGTTTGATGTGATTTGCAGTCTATTATTTTAGATATTGACTGATTTTCTGCAGTCGAATTTAGGATTGTTTTCTCTTTTTTTACATTGTTATTTGTTATGTTCTTGGTATTTTGAGTGTTGCTGTTTACTGGAGTATAATTATTACTAGATTTAGTATTTTGAGAAGTTGTTTTTGATTTGTGTATTATTTATAGAGGTAGTGTTGTTTGAGTTTGTTGTGGTTTGCTTTAAGGGCTGGGTTATTATCGATTTTGGCGAGATGCTAAAAGATTGTGATAATAGGTTAGTAGATAAATTTAATGGACGTTGTTGTTTATACAACTTCCTAGCTTCATTCATTGTGCATTTGTTTTGTGTTTTTATTTTCAAAACTTCTTTCTGTTGAAGGTATTTTGGGCAAGTTTTCGAGGAAGCTGGGTGTTCCCCAAGACAATTTGCACACAGAGAACGTGTACAGTCCTTTGGACTATGTGATGGGAGGTTGCAGTTGTCGCATGAAGCGTTACTTCTGCAATATTTTGCTGTGTGTCCTAAAAGCTGACAATTCTTACAGCGCATAGGATTAGGATAATGATCATAAACTTTAAGAAATAGGTCGAAAATTAAAAGTATTAATCCTGTTGAGATAGCTTTACCGTCAATGATTCTTTTAAATTTGTAAACATCAACAACTCCTTGGCTTTTTATTATTGTTATTGAATAAAAAAAAATTTTATTAAATTATTATAAGTTATTTTGCTTTGATATAAATTATTATGAAATTAAATTTCAAAAATCTATGAAATTTCGCATTATGCCTTTCGTGTAATAGTTGTCAGTCCTGTGGTATAGACGGCTATTTTTTCTTATTGTAAATGTAATTTTATAATAGGATAGTGTAGCAATACATACATAGTACTAAGTTATGGTTGTTTTATTTTTGGCAAAAACTCATTTCAAAAATTTCATTATTAATATGTCATGCATAGGATAGGTGCTTCTTAAGTCGGTTAGGGGTAGTAGCTGGCACATTCTCATTTCCACCTTAAAAATAAGAAAAATATTCATTTTTATAGGAAACTAATAATTAATTCAATCTGGTAAGACTTAGCTACTTTAATTTAAAAAATGGTGGTAATATTAGCTGCCAAAACCATGATATTAGTGAATTTAAATTACTTGGAAATGTAAAGTTGAATTGTTCGTTTAAAGTGGATCATTCGTTTAAAGTGGATTGTGGATCAACAAAATTTATATATTTTCCTAACTTCGGCCATAGTGGTCGAGTGTAGGTAAATTTAAGAATATCTTATATAATTGTCATAAAATTTGACAGAAATAAAATTCTAATCTTTCTTTTTTGCTTTTTTTGAATATGATTTTAAATATGATCGTCGAACCCAAAATTCTTACTAAATGATGTTTATTTTTAGAATCAAGTGAAGGCAGAAATCCTAAATATGATGTTTTAAACAATAGCAGCAAACCTGGTAATATTGGTCGTAATCAAATACAAATTGGTTCGAATCGTAACACAACATTAAATGCAACTAATTCCTCATGCTTGAATATTCAGAAACTACACATAAAATAGAAAAATGTCCAAAATTCATAAAATTATCAGTTTCAGATCGTTTCGCAAAAATTAAAAATTTAAATGCCTGTATCAATTGTTTAAGAATGGATCACTCAGTATCAATTGCTTAAGAATGGGTCACTGATATAAATTTGAATTTAAAATTAAAATATAATTTAATTTCAAAATTAAAACAAAAGAAACATATACTATACATTGAACACACTCATATTGAAAAGAAATATATAAGATAACTAAAATAGCTAGAAGAAATAGAAACAAGTAAAAATAACAGTAAGTCGATGCAACCGACTTATTTATACCCTACACCTAAAAAATTCAAATTAAATTAAAAATCCATAAGTTATTTTAATTAGGTATTTAATACAAGCTAAAAAAAATAAATGCTGTTAGAACCTTTGTACAAAATTTCAGGTTTCTATCTTTATTAAATTCGAAAATATGATTGTTAGGTCTTGGGAAGTTTGTGAAGGCACGCGGACCACCACCCCAATTCATCTCAAATTTTAGAGACATCAACAGGGTAGAACATTCTTATATCAAATTTCAAGTTTATATATTTATTAATTTCGAAGATATGCTTGTTTGGTCTTAGGAGTTGTGTGGCAGATACCCGAACAACCATTCTAATTCATCTTAAATTTTGGACAAATCAGGAATTCAGGAAACAACACCCTTGTACAAAATTTGAAGTTTCTGTCTTTATTAATTTCGAAGATATGCTTGTTAGGTTTTGGGAGTTGTATGGGAGGTACCCGAACGACCACTCCAATTCATCTCAAATTTTAGGCAAATGAGGGATTTAGGAAACAGCACCCTCGTATCAAATTTGAAGTTCCTATCTTTATTAATTTCGAAGATATGCATGTTCGGTTTTGGGAGTTGTATGGGAGGTACCCGAACAACCACTCCAATTCACCTCAAATTTTGGGGATATCAGGGATTTAGAAAAACACACCCTCGTACAAAATTTTAAGTTTCTATCTTTATTAATTTCGAAAATATGCGTATTAGGTTTTGGGAGGTGTATGGGAGGTACTCGAACGCATGGTCCGATTTCGCCCATTTACAATCCCCGCCTTACCTTAGTCATTGTTAACCTACAGTATAAATTTCATCGAGATAGCATCATTATTTTTTGAGTTATCGTGCGTACGGACGGACGGACGGACATCGATAAATCGACTCAGGCGGTGATCCTGATTCAGAATATATATACATGTCTATACCTAACTCGCTTCCTTTTGGTGGTTACAAACACCATACCAAAGTTAATATACCCTATACTTAATGTGTAGGGTATAAAAATAGTGACGGCACTAAAATCGTGACGAACATGACAAAGGAATATTCTGGTACAACAGTTTTTAGTACCTTGTATTGTGCGCAGAAATAGTATGCCATGCCGTATGCCAGAAATAGTATACCATTCATTCAGTGCAGACACGAACATTTTCAACACATGTTTCTTTTCCCACTTATATTGTTAGAATATGACAAAATGAATAAGTGGATTAATTCAGCATTAATTAATCTGACTAAAGAAAAAATGAGAAAGACAAAAAAAATAAATAAATAAAAATTGAATCATGCTACTTAAAAGCGTGAGAGAAAAGGATAGTTAGCGTGCGTATTTATTTACAATTAATAATTATTTTTATAAAAATTAAAATTAGGTTTTAAAATGAATTAGAATTAATACCAATTGAAAATTAAAAATTTAATTTAAGAGTTGTAATGGTAACGGTATTTTTCCTCGTTTTCACTTTATCTAAAAGGCCATTCATTTTTATACCCGTACGATAGGATCGGGTATAATAAAATTACTCCTCCGTTTGTAACACCTCGAAATAAGCGAGCTAGATATACCTTCAAAGGTATGGATCGGATCAGAAAAAAATTCTAAGACTTTTGAGCCATGTCCGTCCGTCCGTCCGTCCGTCCGTCCGTCAGCACGCTAACTCAAAAACTAAGAAAGCTAGAATCTTGAAATTTACACAAAATATTTTGGGAGTAATTTGTAGGTTCCCTATTTTTTTTGGTTGAGTTTGGACCAAGCCTTAGGGTAGCTCTCGAACACCTAACTTTTAGATCCCCACATTTTTTTTGCAATAGAGCTATGAAATTTTAACTACTGATAGATCTCACAAAAATATTAATTTTATTTTTAATAACTTTTTTTTGTAGCCCCACCCGTTACGGAGCTACAGCTCCCCAAAGGTTCAAAAAAGCTCTATATTTAAATTGTTATAGCACAAGTTGTATAAGGTATATCTTCATTTTTAAAATGCCAAACGATTACTACTTTTATTAGCTTTAAAAGTATGTATACAATAAATATATATTTGTGGCATACGGTGTCTTAATTTACCGTTATGCGAAACTCAAATTTTGCAAAATTCTTTAACCCTTCCATCTTCTAAACGGTTAAAGTTGGAAACTTGAAATTTTGACAGAAGTTAGATCTTGAAAATTAGTATGAGTCATTTCAGAAATTTTTTTTGTATCACCCCCCGTTTAGGAGCTGTAAGGGGTCAAAAACTGAAAATTTCCTATTTTTAAACACCTGTAACTTGAACACCTGTTAAAATTTTTTTGAAGTAATACACAAAAATTAAAGCTCCAACATTATACTTTTATTTCTGTTAACAACTTTTTTTAATAATATAGGGTTACTTTATAATTGACGAAAGTGTTACTTGATTTTTTCAAATTTTCTAACAAATTTCTTTAACGAATTTTTTTTGCATATTGTTTTACTCGATAATTTGAAATTGTTGAGGATATAATGCGTAGTACAAAAAAATGTAATTAAATAAACAACATAACGGTTGCTTGAAGAATTTTTATTTATATGATATTGATATATATACATACTTATATAATATCATGTTTATTTACATATCGTATATGTCACTAGTGCATGAATGATAAGAGTATAGATGTATATTATATAGCGCCGTATTTACATACATATATGTATTTTATTGTACTTATAAGAAATTATTCTGTCAATGGAATATTTAAATATAATATAATATAATATTTAAAATTATATTTACTGTTTTGTACTTAGTAAATTTAATATACATTTACCGCTTAGTATTAAATGGTACTATAGAATATTTGAAAAAGTTTTGGATTGATAATCGTTATGTGGAAGGTTAGAATCTGCTTTTGAAGAATGTACATATAAACATGTAGTTTGAATATATGTACAACCCATAGTTCTAGAAATTATAAAATTCACCCAAATTATTTTAAAATACTAAAATATTAAAAAAATAATATTGTAAGCAGAGTGACAGGCTGTGAACATACTAACGGTTCGTACGGGTATCTAAGAGTTGACAAAGTCAACTGTATTCTTCCTCGTTTTTAAAGAAAAACAGCAAAGATCTAGATTCTAGATCAATAATCCATTTTACCAATTATTCTTCTTTCTGTAAGAAATGTAGTTGGACCCACTTTCGTAACATATTCTGAGAGATTTCCACTTATTCGATCTTGTAAGGTTGGTTCCATATTTTGTTGCAGCTTCTCTAATACTCAATTTAATATTTTTTAACGTCATTAATGGCTACTGAGATAACACTAATGTTATATTTTCTTATTGATCTGATCATATTCGCTCCACCACTATGGCCGAAGTTGGGAAAATATATAAATTTTGTTGATCCACAATTCGGCTGGGTATTGTTTAGAGTTAATATAAATTTTTTTGGTAAACAAAACAAAAATTAAAAAAAAAAATATTTCTAAAGTTGTAGAAATCATACTTACCTTAATACAAATTATAATTACAGGAAAAGTTACTATTTACCTTCGTGTCTCTAACTAGGTATAAAAATAAACTTTAAACGAACAATTCAACTTTACATTTCCAAGTAATTTAAATTCACTAATATCATGGTTTTGACAGCTAATATTACCACCATTTTTTAAATTAAAGTAGCTAAATCTTACCAGATTGAATTAATTATTAGTTTCCTATAAAAATGAATATTTTTCTTATTTTTAAGGTGGAAATAAGAATGTGCCAGCTATTACTCCTAACCGACTTAAGAAGCACCTACCTTATGTATGACATATTAATATTGAAATTTTTGAAATGAGTTTTTGCCAAACTCATTCTGTATTTTTTATGTATTGCTACACTATCCTACTATAAAATTACATTTACAATAAGAAAAAAATAGCCGTCTATACCACAGGACCGACCACTATTAGACGAAAGGCATAATGCGAAATTTCATAGATTTTTGAAATTTCATTACATAATAATTTATATCAAAGCAAAATAACTTATAATAATTTAAAAACATTTTTTTTTATTCAATAACAATAATAGGCAATGGATTAATCGTAAAAATATGTACATTCATACATACATCCATATATGTACATGATTTTAGTTTACTTTAAAAATAGAAATAAAAAATAGTAAAAACTATAAACAAATATATAAAACATACATAGCATTAATATTGAACGGATATATTTTACTTTAGGTGCATTGTCCGATTACCTTGAAATTTTACATAACGGTGCCTAGTGATGTCACCTTTATTTTATAGAACATGATTTTTGGCGCAAAGGTCATTTAAAGGTCAAATTGGTTATTTTGAAATTTTCCTAACATTTTGTAGTTATTTTACTTAAACCCTTATATTTTCGTCTACGGTAGTATACAGGAACCAATTTTTTAGAACAACGTGGGGCCTAAAATTGTCTCTAATAAATATCTTGTTTAATCTTAATCAGTGCTACCGTTTCTGACACACTGCATTTCAAACAGAAAATATTGGTATAAAAAAATTCTCTTGGCTTTCTAGCAATCACTATACTTTATAAATTTTCAAAGACACCCTATATTAATTTTACACTATTAGAAAGATCTTTTCACACGTTTTCCAACGGTATATAATAAGTATGGTACGACTCGGTAAATAGTCCCATCAGAGGTTAGAAATTCGAAATTGAAACAACAATTTTAATAAAACATGCAATTACATACTTTACAAGCTTAAATAACGAAAAATATTTATAAACACAGTTGTGGTCCCAAACCATAGCCCTGTAAACAACCCTTAAGATGATATACCTAAAATTAGTACAGGTTGCACGAGATTCTGAATTAGGAAGTATTTTCCAGAATATTTATCAATATGTATTCTGTAAAGGGTGTATAACTCTGATTTTAAATTCAACTCTAAAATTACTCCTAATTCATGCATATAGATAAATATTCTGGAAAAAGCGAATACCCTGAATCTCGCATATATACAATATATAGTTTGTAAATATTCTGCAAATTTCACTCGAAAATTGGGTTTATCGAATTCGTTTCTGCAAAAGAAGTCGTGGAGGCCATTTGAATGACGTTTTATTCAGAACTTAATTGTATCAAATATACTTAACATTTGAATAAAAAACATTTGAATTTCCTTAACAATTAGTGTATTTTTTTTGAAAAGAAATCATATCACTCAAATTGAAAAACCCTTTATATAGTTCCAAACGTAAGTAATTAATTGAATTTTGTAAAATTAACTTTTCTTATTATGTTTTTGTTAATATGATGAATTATTAAATTTAAAATTGACAACTAAATATTAATGATAATAAATTATTTTTTATAAACAATGTGACCAAACAGCTAAGGCTAGGGTCTTTAATAACCTAATTGTAATACTTGAAAATTATTTTTTGTAAAAAGAATTTTTTTTTTTTGTGAATTAAATAAAGAAAAAAACAAAAAAAGTACATATTATAAAAATCTTTCTTTTTGAAATAGTTTTGAAAATTATAAAATTATAAATTAAAAATTTCGGTATACTTTTGGCGCATTGTCCGATTGCCTTGAAATTTTACACAACGGTACCTAGTGACGTCACCTATATTTTATAGAATATGACTTTTGGCGCAAAGGTCATTTAAAGGTCAAATTATTATTTTGAAATTTTCCTGAAACGCTGATTTTCAAACCAACTCTAAAATTCCTCCTAACTTAGAATCTCACATATACTGCTGCTACTGCTGCTATTCGTGTGCCCTTTTTTTAAATTTTAGAGCACACAATTACAATATTTCTTAGCTAAAACTAATAAAATACACAATATTTCTTACTTTAGTACTAATACTAACAAGTAAAGAGACAAAAAAATATTAAAAGAAATGGTTTTATTCTTAAAAGATACTTCAGAAAGAAGTATTGTGAATGTATATATTGTGTATACTATTTTTTTGTATGAACACATATGTATGTACCTATATTAAATCAAATAGCTCGCCGAACTCATCGTTTATTTTAATTTTGTTAAAATATTTCGAAGTAAAAAAGAAAAACATAAAACAATCAAACCAGGGATTGGAATCTTTTTTTTTTAATTTTTATACAAAAATTTGTATGCGAGTGGATATCTTCTAGTATATACATATATAATATTATCTTTGGACATACATACATATATATGTACTTTGGTTTTAACATTCTAAGAGATTGCATTTAACAAATAAATATATGTATGTAAATAGAATCAGAATCTAAAGAGTATGGTTAATGGTTATATTATGATTATATTGGTTATATTATGTTTTTACTTTTTTTTTTGAACAAAACAGAATAATGATTTGAATTTAATTATATTTAGAGATGTAGTAATAACAGTATATTAATATATGTATATGCGATACTTGCAGAAATACTTGCAGGCTTTATTGCAGGAATTGTTTTTGCTCAAAAACAAATGCCAAATGCCAATTGTCAATGTCAACCACACCAATACTCGATTCAATATTATGAAATATGAAATTTATGATTGTTCTCTTTTTTTTTTTTTTACAAAACAAAATAAAAATTATTTTGTTTTTCTTTGCTCTTTTTTGAATTTGCTCATGCTTTTGCTCATTCATTTGCTTTTCGCTTTGCTTTGTTAGTATTTACTGTTTAGTAATTATTATTGTGTTATTATTTGTGCTGCTAATAATATTACAATATCGTATGCAAATGTACATTTCCTGATAAAAAATTTTCAGCAGTTTACCCCTTTTTACAAATACTATCACAGCAAAAAAGTTTTTTACATTGTAAAACTTTGCGATTGCTTTAGTAAATTTAGAATTTGTGAAATAACTGCATTTTTCAGCTGTTGAAGCTATGAAAGGGGTGTAGAATATTTTGTCGAGTATTTTGTACGCCACATTCTGCGCTTAATTTAGAGCTGAAAAGTTTCTACATGAGATGCGTAATATTTTCATTATCTTTTTTGGCGCTGCAGTTGACGCTGACAATTTCCTGCACAATAGTTGAAAATTCTCATTCTCTCTTCCAGCGCAACAGTTTACCCTGAAAATTTTCTGCGCTGAAGCAGAAAATTTTATGCAATTTATTCATTGCATTTTGCTTGTTATTGCATGATTTTTAGACGCTGAAAATTTTCTGCACAAAGACTCTTGAAAATTTTCTGCCATTTTGTCATTGTATCATTTGTTTCAGACGTTTCAGTGCTGTGATAAAGATAAGATGTTTAAGAGTAAATTTTTTTATATTATACTTTAGGTACCATTAAATTAAAATTGTAAAAATATAAAATTTTGTTATTTTAAATATGTACATGCTTTGTTGTTCTTAAATTTGAAATTCACATGATAATTTGTAAGCACAATTATTTAGAATAATTATTATTTATAACTATAGCAACAATTTTATTATCGTACGAATTTCCAATTTTAAAATAGCCTGCATGTTATTTAAAAAACAATTTCTTTTATATTTTACTGTAGCTAAAACATTATCCAAAAAAGTGCTGAAATTGACGCAGAAAATTAGTTTTTAGAAAGCAGTGAAATACGCACTAATTTGTGTGCTGAAAAAATGCGCCTACTGTTGAATCGTGATCTCACAATTTTGCGAGAATGTATTAGTACATTTAAAGGGGAATTGTGCAGAGAATTTTCCCGAGCTCTGCATAAATTCATACATTTTCTCTTTTTTATTTTCAGCATATTTCTCTGCGGAGATTCAACGTCGAAAAAGCGCATTTTTACACAAGTATACACATGTGTTTTTTTCATTTACATTGCATTTACACATCCACATAACCATATAGTTTATATTATGATCTTTGGTATACAAGAAGTATTTGCAATTGCAATAACCATGTGACTACAGAATTTTACATCTCTTTTAATGGATTTTTTTTGATTTGGAATATGTAAAAAATTGCATTTGGTTTACGTAAATGAAGAGTTTGGTGTAATTACACTTATTACCAATAGATGTACTTTGGTAATTATTAACCATTATTTAACTGCATGTTAATATACATACATACATATATATTATAGAATTAACAAAATCGGAATTGTTTAATAGTGAAATGAGAAATTGATATTGTACATACTATGTATTGTATGTACAAAAGAGAAAAGCAGGCAAAAAATATTCAAACGCTCGCAATCCTAAATCGTGATACACGCATTTTAATCAGGGTTGCCACTTTGGTCATTTTTTACCAAATTTGGTTATTTTATTCAGATAATATTTTTTTTGGTAATTTGGTAATTTTTTGGAATAATCTCAAGAATGAGAAAAATTTAAATCAGGGATCAATTTTGAAAAAAATATCCATATTGAAAATATTGAACTATAAGTTAAAATATTGTGTAGCTAACACATAATTACACAATTTTTACGTCATTACAAAACTTTAACTAAATGTCAACATTTTTTAATTTTATTAAAAATCTAAATTTTTTACGTTTTCTTAGAATGGTTGCAAATTTGCTAAAATAATTTAATAAACATAATTCATAATAAACTACTTTCTAAAAATATTTTGTGAAGAAAACAGCTCGGCTTGTAGATGTGAATGAATATCACTCGCAAGGTGAACAAGATAATGGATATACTACGGTGTCTGCAAGGAAAATTAGATGAATTTGATTGTGAAGAATTAAAGTCAGTTCAGCAAGTAGTGAACGTGAAAAATACTACAGGAAATTCCAGATACAGTGGGAAGAGAAATTATCATAGCTAAAAGAGAAGAACAAAAATGGCTAAGGAAGTGGATAAAGGAAATAAAGCGGCTCATAGGTCTGGTCTGGTTTTGGTCTGCCAAAAATTAATTTTAGTTTAAGTTATATATATATATATAATTATATATAATTTTATGCGTTGAAAAGGTTTTACATATTTAACTTTAAAAATTTTATGTTCCTTGACAAATACTCAAATAATTAATAATAATTTTATGTTCCTTCAAATACTGTTTGTTGATAAATAGTTTAAGTTTTAATATTTTTTGTTCCTTTAGAATTTGTAATTTTCTTTTTAGTTTTAATATACATATATGAATTCTTTTGTTTGTTTTTTTTTTATGTTGCATATATATGAATAATTGTTTTGTTTATTTTTATAATATATAAAAAAATTTATATATTAAAATTTATATATATTTATATTTTATAATATCAGGTAAAACCATTGTGTTTAAATATCCAACATATTTTGGTAACTTTGTTTGTCAATTTGGTAACCTTTCCAAACCTTACATATAATTATATCAAGTTAGTTTTCAAAATGTTAAAATAAAACAATAATTTTATTTTAAAATTTTAAACGTCTTAATTTTTTATGTCTTTAACGGTTTTAATTTTAAACGTCTTTATTAATTTGTTTCAAGACAAGATTTACTTAAAAATAATATTTTTTCAATACAATCATTTTCTATACTAAAAAGGTTTTACAGTTGAAAAATGCTGATTTTGCATTATCAGCGTTTTTCTGTAATTATTTAAAAATTTTTGTTTTAGTTCATATTAAGTATTGACCTCATATGATGGCGAAATGTACGATCAGCAAATTTCTTAATCATGTTTAAAAAAATGCGTTTAGTTATTTATACAAAAGTTAAAAAGCAAGGATCGATTGTGAAACACGATACTTAGGTTCAAGTGAATTTAAAAAAATTTAAATGAAAGTGTGCAAGTAATAAAATATGAAATTAAGTTTTTATTTTAGACGGACGGAGTTTTTTGTCATAAGTTATTTTAATTAGGTATTTAATACAAGCTAAAAAAAATAAATGCTGTTAGAACCTTTGTACAAAATTTCAGGTTTCTATCTTTATTAAATTCGAAAATATGATTGTTAGGTCTTGGGAAGTGTGTGAAGGCACGCGGACCACCACCCCAATTCATCTCAAATTTTAGAGACATCAACAGGGTAGAACATTCTTATATCAAATTTCAAGTTTATATATTTATTAATTTCGAAGATATGCTTGTTTGGTCTTAGGAGTTGTGTGGCAGATACCCGAACAACCATTCTAATTCATCTTAAATTTTGGACAAATCAGGAATTCAGGAAACAACACCCTTGTACAAAATTTGAAGTTTCTGTCTTTATTAATTTCGAAGATATGCTTGTTAGGTTTTGGGAGTTGTATGGGAGGTACCCGAACGACCACTCCAATTCCTCTCAAATTTTAGACAAATCAGGGATTTAGGAAACAGCACCCTCGTATCAAATTTGAAGTTCCTATCTTTATTAATTTCGAAGATATGCATGTTCGGTTTTGGGAGTTGTATGGGAGGTACCCGAACAGCTCCACCAATTCATCTCAAATTTTGGAAAAATCAGGGATTCAGGAAACAACACCCTTGTACCAAATTTGAAGTTTCTGTCTTTATTAATTTCGAAGATATGCTTGTTCGGTTTTGGGAGTTGTATGGAAGGTACCCGAACGACCACTCCAATTCCTCTCAAATTTTAGACAAATCAGGGATTTAGGAAACAGCACCCTCGTAACAAATTTGAAGTTCCTATCTTTATTAATTTCGAAGATATGCATGTTCGGTTTTGGGAGTTGTATGGGAGGTACCCGAACAACCACTCCAATTCACCTCAAATTTTGGGGATATCAGGGATTTAGAAAAACACACCCTCGTACAAAATTTTAAGTTTCTATCTTTATTAATTTCGAAAATATGCGTATTAGGTTTTGGGAGTTGTATGGGAGGTACTCGAACGCATGGTCCGATTTCGCCCATTTACAATCCCCGCCTTACCTTAGTCATTGTTAACCTACAGTATAAATTTCATCGAGATAGCATCATTATTTTTTGAGTTATCGTGCGTACGGACGGACGGACGGACATCGATAAATCGACTCAGGCGGTGATCCTGATTCAGAATATATATACATGTCTATACCTAACTCGCTTCCTTTTGGTGGTTACAAACACCATACCAAAGTTAATATACCCTATACTTAATGTGTAGGGTATAAAAATAGTGACGGCACTAAAATCGTGACGAACATGACAAAGGAATATTCTGGTACAACAGTTTTTAGTACCTTGTATTGTGCGCAGAAATAGTATGCCATGCCGTATGCCAGAAATAGTATACCATTCATTCAGTGCAGACACGAACATTTTCAACGCATGTTTCTTTTCCCACTTATATTGTTAGAATATGACAAAATGAATAAGTGGATTAATTCAGCATTAATTAATCTGACTAAAGAAAAAATGGGAAAGACAAAAAAAATAAATAAATAAAAATTGAATCATGCTACTTAAAAGCGTGAGAGAAAAGGATAGTTAGCGTGCGTATTTATTTACAATTAATAATTATTTTTATAAAAATTAAAATTAGGTTTTAAAATGAATTAGAATTAATACCAATTGAAAATTAAAAATTTAATTTAAGAGTTGTAATGGTAACGGTATTTTTCCTCGTTTTCACTTTATCTAAAAGGCCATTCATTTTTTTTAAAGAAAAACAGCAAAGATCTAGATTCTAGATCAATAATCCATTTTACCAATTATTCTTCTTTCTGTAAGAAATGTAGATGGACCCACTTTCGTAACATATTCTGAGAGATTTCCACTTATTCGATCTTGTAAGGTTGGTTCCATATTTTGTTGCAGCTTCTCTAATACTCAATTTAATATTTTTTAACGTCATTAATGGCTACTGAGATAACACTAATGTTATATTTTCTTATTGATCTGATCATATTCGCTCCACCACTATGGCCGAAGTTGGGAAAATATATAAATTTTGTTGATCCACAATTCGGCTGGGTATTGTTTAGAGTTAATATAAATTTTTTTGGTAAACAAAACAAAAATTAAAAAAAAAAATATTTCTAAAGTTGTAGAAATCATACTTACCTTAATACAAATTATAATTACAAGAAAAGTTACTATTTACCTTCGTGTCTCTAACTAGGTATAAAAATAAACTTTAAACGAACAATTCAACTTTACATTTCCAAGTAATTTAAATTCACTAATATCATGGTTTTGACAGCTAATATTACCACCATTTTTTAAATTAAAGTAGCTAAATCTTACCAGATTGAATTAATTATTAGTTTCCTATAAAAATGAATATTTTTCTTATTTTTAAGGTGGAAATAAGAATGTGCCAGCTATTACTCCTAACCGACTTAAGAAGCACCTACCTTATGCATGACATATTAATATTGAAATTTTTGAAATGAGTTTTTGCCAAACTCATTCTGTATTTTTTATGTATTGCTACACTATCCTACTATAAAATTACATTTACAATAAGAAAAAAATAGCCGTCTATACCACAGGACCGACCACTATTAGACGAAAGGCATAATGCGAAATTTCATAGATTTTTGAAATTTCATTACATAATAATTTATATCAAAGCAAAATAACTTATAATAATTTAACAACATTTTTTTTTATTCAATAACAATAATAGGCAATGGATTAATCGTAAAAATATGTACATTCATACATACATCCATATATGTACATGATTTTAGTTTACTTTAAAAATAGAAATAAAAAATAGTAAAAACTATAAACAAATATATAAAACATACATAGCATTAATATTGAACGGATATATTTTACTTTAGGTGCATTGTCCGATTACCTTGAAATTTTACATAACGGTGCCTAGTGATGTCACCTTTATTTTATAGAACATGATTTTTGGAGCAAAGGTCATTTAAAGGTCAAATTGGTTATTTTGAAATTTTCCTAACATTTTGTAGTTATTTTACTTAAACCCTTATATTTTCGTCTACGGTAGTATACAGGAACCAATTTTTTAGAACAACGTGGGGCGTAAAATTGTCTCTAATAAATATCTTGTTTAATCTTAATCAGTGCTACCGTTTCTGACACACTGCAGTTCAAACAGAAAATATTGGTATAAAAAAATTCTCTAGGCTTTCTAGCAATCACTATACTTTATAAATTTTCAAAGACACCCTATATTAATTTTACACTATTAGAAAGATCTTTTCACACGTTTTCCAACGGTATATAATAAGTATGGTACGACTCGGTAAATAGTCCCATCAGAGGTTAGAAATTCGAAATTGAAACAACAATTTTAATAAAACATGCAATTACATACTTTACAAGCTTAAATAACGAAAAATATTTATAAACACAGTTGTGGTCCCAAACCATAGCCCTGTAAACAACCCTTAAGATGATATACCTAAAATTAGTACAGGTTGCACGAGATTCTGAATTAGGAAGTATTTTCCAGAATATTTATCAATATGTATTCTGTAAAGGGTGTATAACTCTGATTTTAAATTCAACTCTAAAATTACTCCTAATTCATGCATATAGATAAATATTCTGGAAAAAGCGAATACCCTGAATCTCGCATATATACAATATATAGTTTGTAAATATTCTGCAAATTTCACTCGAAAATTGGGTTTATCGAATTCGTTTCTGCAAAAGAAGTCGTGGAGGCCATTTGAATGACGTTTTATTCAGAACTTAATTGTATCAAATATACTTAACATTTGAATAAAAAACATTTGAATTTCCTTAACAATTAGTGTATTTTTTTTGAAAAGAAATCATATCACTCAAATTGAAAAACCCTTTATATAGTTCCAAACGTAAGTAATTAATTGAATTTTGTAAAATTAACTTTTCTTATTATGTTTTTGTTAATATGATGAATTATTAAATTTAAAATTGACAACTAAATATTAATGATAATAAATTATTTTTTATAAACAATGTGACCAAACAGCTAAGGCTAGGGTCTTTAATAACCTAATTGTAATACTTGAAAATTATTTTTTGTAAAAAGAATTTTTTTTTTTTGTGAATTAAATAAAGAAAAAAACAAAAAAAGTACATATTATAAAAATCTTTCTTTTTGAAATAGTTTTGAAAATTATAAAATTATAAATTGAAAATTTCGGTATACTTTTGGCGCATTGTCCGATTGCCTTGAAATTTTACACAACGGTACCTAGTGACGTCACCTATATTTTATAGAATATGACTTTTGGCGCAAAGGTCATTTAAAGGTCAAATTATTATTTTGAAATTTTCCTGAAACGCTGATTTTCAAACCAACTCTAAAATAACTCCTAACTTAGAATCTCACATATACATATTATCTTATTATCTTAATATAATAAAAGACAATCTCCTGCTGCTGCTACTGCTGCTATTCGTGTGCCCTTTTTTTAAATTTTAGAGCACACAATTACAATATTTCTTAGCTAAAACTAATAAAATACACAATATTTCTTACTTTAGTACTAATACTAACAAGTAAAGAGAAAAAAAAATATTAAAAGAAATGGTTTTATTCTTAAAAGATACTTCAGAAAGAAGTATTGTGAATGTATATATTGTGTATACTATTTTTTTGTATGAACACATATGTATGTACCTATATTAAATCAAATAGCTCGCCGAACTCATCGTTTATTTTAATTTTGTTAAAATATTTCGAAGTAAAAAAGAAAAACATAAAACAATCAAACCAGGGATTGGAATCTTTTTTTTTTAATTTTTATACAAAAATTTGTATGCGAGTGGATATCTTCTAGTATATACATATATAATATTATCTTTGGACATACATACATATATATGTACTTTGGTTTTAACATTCTAAGAGATTGCATTTAACAAATAAATATATGTATGTAAATAGAATCAGAATCTAAAGAGTATGGTTAATGGTTATATTATGATTATATTGGTTATATTATGTTTTTACTTTTTTTTTTGAACAAAACAGAATAATGATTTGAATTTAATTATATTTAGAGATGTAGTAATAACAGTATATTAATATATGTATATGCGATACTTGCAGGAATACTTGCAGGCTTTATTGCAGGAATTGTTTTTGCTCAAAAACAAATGCCAAATGCCAATTGTCAATGTCAACCACACCAATACTCGATTCAATATTATGAAATATGAAATTTATGATTGTTCTCTTTTTTTTTTTTTACAAAACAAAATAAAAATTATTTTTTTTTTCTTTGCTCTTTTTTGAATTTGCTCATGCTTTTGCTCATTCATTTGCTTTTCGCTTTGCTTTGTTAGTATTTACTGTTTAGTAATTATTATTGTGTTATTATTTGTGCTGCTAATAATATTACAATATCGTATGCAAATGTACATTTCCTGATAAAAAATTTTCAGCAGTTTACCCCTTTTTACAAATACTATCACAGCAAAAAAGTTTTTTACACTGTAAAACTTTGCGATTGCTTTAGTAAATTTAGAATTTGTGAAATAACAGCATTTTTCAGCTGTTGAAGCTATGAAAGGGGTGTAGAATATTTTGTCGAGTATTTTGTACGCCACATTCTGCGCTTAATTTAGAGCTGAAAAGTTTCTACATGAGATGCGTAATATTTTCATTATCTTTTTTGGCGCTGCAGTTGACGCTGACAATTTCCTGCACAATAGTTGAAAATTCTCATTCTCTCTTCCAGCGCAACAGTTTACCCTGAAAATTTTCTGCGCTGAAGCAGAAAATTTTATGCAATTTATTCATTGCATTTTGCTTGTTATTGCATGATTTTTAGACGCTGAAAATTTTCTGCACAAAGACTCTTGAAAATTTTCTGCCATTTTGTCATTGTATCATTTGTTTCAGACGTTTCAGTGCTGTGATAAAGATAAGATGTTTAAGAGTAAATTTTTTTATATTATACTTTAGGTACCATTAAATTAAAATTGTAAAAATATAAAATTTTGTTATTTTAAATATGTACATGCTTTGTTGTTCTTAAATTTGAAATTCACATGATAATTTGTAAGCACAATTATTTAGAATAATTATTATTTATAACTATAGCAACAATTTTATTATCGTACGAATTTCCAATTTTAAAATAGCCTGCATGTTATTTAAAAAACAATTTCTTTTATATTTTACTGTAGCTAAAACATTATCCAAAAAAGTGCTGAAATTGACGCAGAAAATTAGTTTTTAGAAAGCAGTGAAATACGCACTAATTTGTGTGCTGAAAAAATGCGCCTACTGTTGAATCGTGATCTCACAATTTTGCGAGAATGTATTAGTACATTTAAAGGGGAATTGTGCAGAGAATTTTCCCGAGCTCTGCATAAATTCATACATTTTCTCTTTTTTATTTTCAGCATATTTCTCTGCGGAGATTCAACGTCGAAAAAGCGCATTTTTACACAAGTATACACATGTGTTTTTTTCATTTACATTGCATTTACACATCCACATAACCATATAGTTTATATTATGATCTTTGGTATACAAGAAGTATTTGCAATTGCAATAACCATGTGACTACAGAATTTTACATCTCTTTTAATGGATTTTTTTTGATTTGGAATATGTAAAAAATTGCATTTGGTTTACGTAAATGAAGAGTTTGGTTCAATTACACTTATTACCAATAGATGTACTTTGGTAATTATTAACCATTATTTAACTGCATGTTAATATACATACATACATATATATTATAGAATTAACAAAATCGGAATTGTTTAATAGTGAAATGAGAAATTGATATTGTACATACTATGTATTGTATGTACAAAAGAGAAAAACAGGCAAAAAATATTCAAACGCTCGCAATCCTAAATCGTGATACACGCATTTTAATCAGGGTTGCCACTTTGGTCATTTTTTACCAAATTTGGTTATTTTATTCAGATAATATTTTTTTTGGTAATTTGGTAATTTTTTGGAATAATCTCAAGAATGAGAAAAATTTAAATCAGGGATCAATTTTGAAAAAAATATCCATATTGAAAATATTGAACTATAAGTTAAAATATTGTGTAGCTAACACATAATTACACAATTTTTACGTCATTACAAAACTTTAACTAAATGTCAACATTTTTTAATTTTATTAAAAATCTAAATTTTTTACGTTTTCTTAGAATGGTTGCAAATTTGCTAAAATAATTTAATAAACATAATTCATAATAAACTACTTTCTAAAAATATTTTGTGAAGAAAAAAGCTCGGCTTGTAGATGTGAATGAATATCACTCGCAAGGTGAACAAGATAATGGATATACTACGGTGTCTGCAAGGAAAATTAGATGAATTTGATTGTGAAGAATTAAAGTCAGTTCAGCAAGTAGTGAACGTGAAAAATACTACAGGAAATTCCAGATACAGTGGGAAGAGAAATTATCATAGCTAAAAGAGAAGAACAAAAATGGCTAAGGAAGTGGATAAAGGAAATAAAGCGGCTCATAGGTCTGGTCTGGTTTTGGTCTGCCAAAAATTAATTTTAGTTTAAGTTATATATATATATATAATTATATATAATTTTATGCGTTGAAAAGGTTTTACATATTTAACTTTAAAAATTTTATGTTCCTTGACAAATACTCAAATAATTAATAATAATTTTATGTTCCTTCAAATACTGTTTGTTGATAAATAGTTTAAGTTTTAATATTTTTTGTTCCTTTAGAATTTGTA
The DNA here is from genome assembly GCA_947095535.1 of Poecilobothrus nobilitatus. Classification (NCBI taxonomy): domain Eukaryota; kingdom Metazoa; phylum Arthropoda; class Insecta; order Diptera; family Dolichopodidae; genus Poecilobothrus; species Poecilobothrus nobilitatus. Next base: position 191,491,764 of record OX352772.1, read on the forward strand.
ATTTTCTTTTTAGTTTTAATATACATATATGAATTCTTTTGTTTGTTTTTTTTTTATGTTGCATATATATGAATAATTGTTTTGTTTATTTTTATAATATATAAAAAAATTTATATATTAAAATTTATATATATTTATATTTTATAATATCAGGTAAAACCATTGTGCTTAAATATCCAACATATTTTGGTAACTTTGTTTGTCAATTTGGTAACCTTTCCAAACCTTACATATAATTATATCAAGTTTGTTTTCAAAATGTTAAAATAAAACAATAATTTTATTTTAAAATTTTAAACGTCTTAATTTTTTATGTCTTTAACGGTTTTAATTTTAAACGTCTTTATTAATTTGTTTCAAGACAAGATTTACTTAAAAATAATATTTTTTCAATACAATCATTTTCTATACTAAAAAGGTTTTACAGTTGAAAAATGCTGATTTTGCATTATCAGCGTTTTTCTGTAATTATTTAAAAATTTTTGTTTTAGTTCATATTAAGTATTGACCTCATATGATGGCGAAATGTACGATCAGCAAATTTCTTAATCATGTTTAAAAAAATGCGTTTAGTTATTTATACAAAAGTTAAAAAGCAAGGATTGTGAAACACGATACTTAGGTTCAAGTGAGTTTAAAAAAATTTAAATGAAAGTGTGCAAGTAATAAAATATGAAATTAAGTTTTTATTTTAGACGGACGGAGTTTTTTGTCCCTGTTCAGTAATTCCATCCCTTTGTACAATATTGTTCAGTACAATAGTGATGGTCTTATCAGCCGGAGATGGTGTGGATGTAACTCCTCCCTCCTAAACGCTACATTTGGTACAGTGAATTTGAATCGCGATTTCAACCGAATTTCAATGAAAATGAATACTATTATTATTAAAAAGATAAACGAATCTGTAATTACACTGGCATACCATTTCCATGTATTATCAAATTTAATTTCTTCAATTTGTCTGATATTATTTATATGACTCGCATGCAAAGTTTCCAGATCGATTTCATTTACAATTTTCTTTACCTTTATTTCACGTTCGGCGCACGGTAAAATTTTGTTTACATAATATTTAAGTTCAGTGTTATTTATTTTAAAATTATTTATTGAAATTATTCAATTAGAAAATTTTATTAAGTTGTTGCCTCTATTATACCCTACACATTAAGTATAGGGTATATTAACTTTGGTATGGTGTTTGTAACCACCAAAAGGAAGCGAGTTAGGTATAGACATGTATATATATTCTGAATCAGGATCACCGCCGGAGTCGATTTAGCGATGTCCGTCCGTCCGTCCGTACGCACGATAACTCAAAAAATAATGATGCTATCTTGATGAAATTTATACTGTATGTTAACAATGACTAAGGTAAGGCGGGGATTGTAAATGGGCGAAATCGGACCGTGCGTTCGAGTACCTCCCATACAACTTCCAAAACCTAATACGCATATTTTCGAAATTAATAAAGATAGAAACTTAAAATTTTGTACGAGGGTGTGTTTTTCTGAATCCCTGATATCCCCAAAATTTGAGATGAAGTGGAGTGGTTCTTCGGGTACCTCCCATACAACTCCCAAAACCGAACATACATATCTTCGAAATTAATAAAGATAGGAACTTCAAATTTGATAGGAGGGTGCTGTTTCCTAAATCCCTGATTTGTCTAAAATTTGAGAGGAATTGGAGTGGTCGTTCGGGTACCACCCATACAACTCCCAAAACCGAACAAGCATATCTTAGAAATTAATAAAGACAGAAACTTCAAATTTGGTACTAACGTGTTGTTTCCTGAATCCCTGAATTGTCCAATATTTGAGATGAATTGGTGGAGCTGTTCGAGTACCTCCCATACAACTCCCAAAACCGAACATGCATATCTTCGAAATTAATAAAGATAGGAACTTCAAATTTGATACGAGGGTGCTGTTTCCTAAATCCCTGATTTACCTAAAATTTGAGATGAATTGGAGTGGTCGTTCGGGTACCTCCCATACAACTCCCAAAACCGAACAAGCATATCTTCGAAATTAATAAAGACAGAAACTTCAAATTTGATACAAGGGTGTTGTTTCCTGAATCCCTGATTTGTCTAAAATTTAAGATGAATTAGAATGGTTGTTCGGGTATCTGCCACACAACTCCTAAGACCAAACAAGCATATCTTCGAAATTAATAAATATATAAACTTGAAATTTGATATAAGAATGTTCTACCCTGTTGATGTCTCTAAAATTTGAGATGAATTGGGGTGGTGGTCCGCGTGCCTTCACACACTTCCCATACCTAACAATCATATTTTCGAATTTAAAAAAGATAGAAACCTGAAATTTTGTACAAAGGTTGTAACAGCATTTATTTTTTTTAGCTTGTATTAAATACCTAACTAAAATAACTTATGGATTTTTAATTTAATTTGAATGTTTTAGGTGTAGGGTATAAATAAGTCGGTTGCATCGACTTACTGTTATTTTTACTTGTTTTAATTTTAATTTGTGAATTACAATTATTGAAAAATGTTTCTTTTAAGTTTTTTGCTATTAATACATTGTTGTTAATTATTTCTATGTCACTAGTATCATTCTTGTGAGAATTACAAATGATTTCATCTGTATTTAGTAGGTTTGCTATGCACTTATCCTCAAATGACATTAGTTCTAAATCTAAAATTACTTTTTTCTCTAGATATTTATTTATTAATTTTTGTTTTGTACAAATAATAGTTTTTTCTATTTCATTACTTAATTCTAATTTTTTATTTTTATTAGGAATTTCATAGATCTGTGGTAAAATTAGGTATTGAGACAATAAACACAATTTTGTTTTCATTAACTGCTACAGTATTTTTTATAAACGGTAATTTTTCTTTAATATTAGATATTTGTTTTGTAAGTAATTTTATATTATGTTTTATTTCTAATTCTATTCTAAGTAATTTAATATCCCAATCAATTCGTTCTATATTATTTTGTATCTTACTAATTTCGTTTGATATTTTGTTGTGTGAGGAATTGATGTGGTCAGTTATATATATTAGTTACATATATGATCTGATAATTTTTTTTTTTATAAAAATTTGTTTAGCGTTGGTTATTAGTACATTATTATTTTTTTCGATTACTTTAAAATGTTCTTGAATTTCGTTATAAGAACATGCATTTACATTAAGCTTTGTCTTCTTAAGCATGTTGATGAAAATAGTTTCTCAAGTAGTAATAAAGTAAATAGTTTAGTTTTACTGATTTTAGTTTTACTTACTTTAGTTTTACTTTACTTTTACTTACTGACTTACTAATTTTAGTTTTACTTACTGATAGTAAGTAGTTTTACTGATTGTCCATAATTCATAATTATTAGTATTGTTATCTGTTAGTAGAAAAAAAAAAAATTAAATGTATGTATGTGTCAAAGTGTAATTATCGATTATCAGTAAAAACTGCGAATAAAGTAATCAAAAGTGTTATCTTAAAGTAGTTGGAGTGTCATATTTGACTTAATTGAATTTTAATTTTTAACTTGTGTAAACACAAGTTTTTGGTTAGTTCATGCTTAAAATTTTTTTGAATTGGCTGATATATCTAGGTAAGATTTCATTGTTAATTTGGAAATGATTCTCACTTTGATTTTTCATTTCAGTTTTTTTATAATATGGTTGAAGTTTGCTGACCTGGTTAAGTTTTAAATAATTTGATGCTTTTTCTTTTTTCTATTTTCATTAAGTTTCTTTAATTTTTTAGTTTTGGATTTTATCAGTCTTTCTTGGATAATAGGATATTGCGCGGACTAGATTGTACCATTAATGAAATCAATTGATTTTTGATTAGTTGAGGAATGGAATGTCTCGTTGTAAGTTTTAACAGCTTTCACAACAGGATCTTCATCTGTTGGTAAGCCTTCTTCTTTTTCAATTATCTGTAAAATTCTAAGATGTTCATTTAGTGTATTGTGGAATCTTTCTATATCTGCGTTACTACTATGGTTATTTGGAGTAATGAAGTGGATATAATTTCCTTAAGTAATTTTTAAAATTTAAACTATTAAAAATTTTTTCTCTATCTGTGACTATTCTTTTGGGTTTACCAAGAGACGCAAGATATTTTATAAGTCCGTTTTTTAGGTCAAACCAATTCCTTGACTTTATAAAGAAAACTTGCACATGTTTGGTAAATTTATCTATAAAGGCAAGGTATGGGTCTCCTCTGGATTTCAACCAAATGTCCATGTGAACTATTTCTAAAGGTTTACTGGCGGTTTCTGAAAGTTTTGAAATAGTAATTTTAGAGGCTTACGTTCGTATTTAGCAGAGTTGCAAATATGACAATTATTTATAATTTTTTGAATTTCTTCATTCAATTTAGGTAAATAGTATATTTGTTTTAAGTTTAAATAAACAACATTAATACCTCTGTGGTTTGATTTTACGTGTTGATCAAGAATGAGTTTTTGCAATTCTTGACGATATAAAATGTCACTGAGTAAGAGGGAGCATTTGTTTAATTTTATTAACTGTTTTTTGAAAAATATTTTAGGTATGTATTTGAAAAGCCCTGTAAATATTAATATCTTCAATCATAATCCCAATGATTCCTTTACTTGGAATATTTAAAAATTTTAATGAAAAATTCTTCATTAGGATTAGGATATATAAATATTTTTCTTTTTCTATTATTAATATTTAATAATTTAAAGCTTTCTTGTGAACGTTTCTTAATAATAATTTGCGTTTTGCAAAGATTGATAGGTGAGTCTGATATGGGACGGAATTATCTTCGTCAGCTGAATGCATTGTAGCATCAGTTGATCGTATTTCGTCAATTTTCATGTCGTTTGAATTATTTTCATTCAAATTTAACCTATTTAAATTAGATTCATTTAAATGAATCTCGACACGTGAGAGAGCATCAGCAACTTTGTTTTCCCGTCCACTCAAATATTCTATTTCAAAATTAAATTCTTCTAACTTGATTTTTCATCTTTGCTATTTGCAAATAGGTTCTTTTAGGTTATGAAGCCACTAGTCTGTTATAGTGAATTTGCGATTAATGATATACGGGCGAAAATATTTAGCCCAAACAATTGCAAGTAATTCCTTTTCTATTGTTAAATACTTACACTCATATTCATTGTAACAAATTGGGTGATAATTCTGTAAAAGAACAGCACTGATAGCAAAATTGCTGGCATCTGTAGTAAGTAAAAGTGTTTTGAAAAATCGAAATAAACTAATATTGGATCTGTCGTAATTAAGAATTTTAATCTTTCAAATGCTTCTTTGTATTCAGCCTTTGTGATGTTAATATTTTTCCCATTTTTTAGACAATTTGTTGGTGGTTTTGAAATTTTTGCGAAGTCTTTAATGAATGTCCTGTAATACCCAACTAGTCTTAAAAACCTTTTAATTTGTTTCTGCGTTTTGGGTATTAGAAATTTAGTTATAGCCTCTATTTTATTTGAATTTGGTTTAACACCATTTGTCGTGATAATATGACCCATAAACTCAGTTTCTTGTTTCATAAATTCACCTTTATCCAATTGTATTTTGAGGTTTGCGATATTTAATTTACTTAAAATCTTCTTCATATTATCGAGATGTTCTTCTTTGCTTGTACTAAATATAATAATGTCATCTATGAGATTCACTATGCCAAATGATTTCTTGTTGTAACATTTCCTCAATTTGGTTATCGACTTCCTGGCGGTGAATTTCACGATAGCGATAAAGCTTGGTATAGATAGGGAGTTCACTTGTTGTGTTAATACTATGTTTAATCTCGTGAGTAAATGTAAAGTTTTTACCTTCGTGATAGAAGGCTTCGTCGAACTTCTTTAAAATATTCAAAAGTTCATTTATTGTAATTTTTTCTAAATGCTCACATCGGATTGAATTTTAATTAACAAATATTTCGCTTTGAAATATTTCTAACTCTTTTAATGGAACTGGTAAATGATACTCCTTCTCTTCATTTTCGTTGAAGTAAAAAGGAATTTTATTACCCGATTTGATTTTAATTATTTTATTTTCATAATTAATATCAGTTATGAGAGGAATCAGAATATTATTACATAATAACCCGTCGAATTTATCATGAAATTGTAGTTCTAGAAATATTAAACTTGAATCGAAACCAAGTCAAGAAAACAATCGAGTTTTATTTTAGTATTGCATTTAATAGTATTAATAAGTGTCTTTACGTTAATTGGATTAATTTTTGTACTGTAAATAGGATTACAAATTCCTATATTGGTAACGCTCATTCTCCCTCCGGTATTTACAATAAATTTAAGCGTCCTTTCTTTAGATTGGTTCTTTGTATAAGCAAGTCGTTGTTCTGTGCTTCCGAACCCGTTAATTGAAATTTTTGCACCTCACTTGTGGATACATTACTCATATGAGCTTGTATTTTGAGGTCCACGTCCATATGGTAATGTTGTGTGGACTGTGAACTTTGAGTTTTGTGGAATATGGCGAATTTTATTCGTTTTTTATTTTATTATATAATTTCCGTAAACAAATTTTTATTTGATTAAATAGATCTATACTATTTGTAGAGTAACTGACATCTCGTAAATTATCATATAATTCTTGAAGGGATTTTTTTCTCCGAAATTGCTTAAAAGTACAGTCCTAATTTCAGGTTATTGTGTTACATGTTTATTTATTTTAATTATTTCCCTAACCTTATTAATTAATATACTTTTTACTCTATCTAATAATCTTACTAGACTTGCATTACCATATCTTAGAATTAAGGGTATTATTTTTTCTATTTAATCTAAATATGTGTTAAGATTCTCACCTTTTCAATCGAAGGTTGGTAAATTATCGATGTACTTTATTGGATCAATTGATAATGTTAGTGATTGTTGCGGTTGTTGTGATTGAAGTGGTTGCTGTAGTATTTGTGGTTGTTGAGGTTGTAGTCGTTTTTGATTTACCATTTTGCTTGTTATATCCTCTTCCGAACTTTCAGTAGACTCTTGAGGTTTTTTATAGTTGATTGGATTAAATATTTTTCCACGAAATTGATTTCTTGTAAACATTTTATTTTTTTAGTTTTCTTATTATAGCTCATAAATTATAACTTTTACTATATGATTTATTTGTTTGTTTTTTATTTTTATAATTTTAAAAGTGTCAAATCCTTTTTTTTTTTTTTTGCTATTATAATTTAATATTAAAAGTTAAGTATTAATTAAAATAATATTAAAAATTTTATTATACTTTTATTATAATAGTTTTTGAGAAAAAAAAATGTTCTCTTAATTAGATTCACTTTTTAAAATGAAATCACCACTTCAATTTTAGAGTTAATGTCTGAGTATTTTCTCTTTAATAAAGAGTATGGTTTTATATTAATAAAAATTTTTTGATTTTAAAAAAACCGTCTTTATTAATTTGCTTCAAGAAAAGAACTACTTAAAAATAATATTTTTTCAATACAATCATTTTCTTAATACTAAAAAGGTTTTACAGTTGAAAAATGCTGATTTTGCATTATCAGCGTTTTTCGATAATTGTTTAATAATTTTTTTTTCAGTTCATTTCGTACATATTGAGTATTGACCTCATATGATGACGAAAAGTACGATCAGCTAATTTATTAATCATGGTTAAAAAAATGCGTTTACTTATTTATACAAAAGTTAAAAAGCGACAATCGATTGTGAAAAACGGCACTTAGGTTCAAGTGAGTTTAACAAAAATAGAAAGTGTGCAAGTAATAAAATATGAAATCAGCAGGGGATGGTGTGGATGTAACTATATACATATGTATTTTTTTTATATCATTTTACACTTTATTATAGAGTTCATAATATTTGAACATCTGTACATGTAGTTTGTATTTTTGCATAGATAGTTTAACAAAGTAAAAAATAAATTTTTTTTCTTGCTTTATTTTTATTTTGTTTTTTCTTTTTCTACAAACTAAAAAATTGTAAGATTAGTGTCAAATTAAATTTAGACCATTAACCTTAAAATAATAACTAACCTACATTAACAAACTATGAGAGAAGGGAAGAAGAAGAAGAAAAAAAAATTGTTTATTATTATTTTGAATACAATGTAAAATTACTTAAAATTAATTAGTATATCTTTTTAATATATCCTCAAAATTTGTATCATCTGAAGTTTTTTTACAATAATAATTTTTGTCTGTTTATTTTGTCTGTAATAGTAAGTTATGACCAACACTAGTCTACTACTATTGTTATATTAAAAGTGTAATTTATGGTATTGTGGTATTTGAGTTCTTCAGTTTCTTTTATACTATTTTCATAATTACTTTGAATTTTGTCAAATGAAAGTTTAGTTATATTTAATGTTACATTTTCATATTTGAGTATTAAAAATTTTTCTGTAAATATTCTAAGTTTATTGTTAAATTCTCTATCGTTAATTGTAATGCTACAGTTATTGAAATTTATAAAATAGTAACCTTTAAGTTGCTTAGTTCATTCATCACAAGTACTTTTCAACTTTGCAAACTTAATATTATTAATAATAATTATATTATTTTCTACAAATAGTATTTCTTCATTATTTTTATTAATAAATTCACAATTTTTTAGAGTAATACAATTTTTACTTTTATTTAATTCCCTTAGTGATTTTCCTTCAGAATAGGTAAATACCTTATTTTTATATCTTATAAATATTCCTTCTAAATTCAGTGAATTCGCTATAGGTATGAGGATATTTTTGTTAATTATGATGCTATGAATTGGGATTTTTATAGCGAAGATTATTGAGTCATCTATGTACTTTGCAACAGCTAAACGTATATTAGAAAGTTTATGAAAATCAATATTATAAGCGATTATTTCTTCATTGTTTAGAATATTTGGATGTAAGACACCTAACCGTGCAGAAGTTATATTATCTTGGATATGCTCAACGTGCTTTTCTATTCAATTTTCTAGTTTAAACATTTGTTCTGAGAGGACATTTTCCTTTCATTAAGATTGATCGCATTTAAGATTCATATTTAATATTTTATTTTATTTTTTTTCTTTATTCCTTTTATTGTTCATAATATACAAATCTAACAAATTAATTTATCAATATATTTTTGTAATTAAGTATGTATTTCAATATACATATAAAAAAAAATTTAATTTTTTTTTTTTTATTACATTGTACCTATAATTATATTAATTTTTATATGGCCATAGCTTTTTTTAGTTGTCTGGCTTTATAAAATAAAGTAAATATTTTGACATGTTCTAAAAAGTGATAAGTAGCTAGTGAGAGTAGATTTATTTCTCGTGTTGTGATTGTGAATGTCAAATTTAATTGTGAATATTTCTATCTGTTTCAATTATATTTTTCAACTGTGAAAACTTTTTATTGTCATTAATTGATATTTATTGATTAAGATTATTTATTAAATTATGATTGTTTTGATGTTGATATATGATATTCAAATGTTCTTCAATGTTTATTTGATCATCGTGGTCTATTGTTCCAAATATCCGCTTGAAAATTGATCCACCTCCATCTATTAGTCATCTCTTATGCCTAATTGGTAAAAGTGTATTTATTTTGTTTTTAATTCTATTAATTTTATGATTTATAAAATCTTTATGACCTTCCAATATTAAAATACTTAAATTAGATTCTAAATTACTCAATAAAATTAAAATATACTTGGAATGTATTTGATCTAATATAATTTCGAATTTATTTGCTATTTCAACGGTATCTATTTTAATTTCGGTATATCCTAACTCGGTTTCTATGTTTTCAATGGTCATTTTCTGATGTGTTATATTTGATATTAGAACAGAAGTATTATCAGCAATACTTTCTTGAGGCTGCTGGTTTTGATCTGTAAGTTTAAATGAACGTTTTATGTTGGTTTCATGAACATTAGTTAAGTTATATTTATTAAATTTGCACTGCTCTTTATGCCTTAAAGATTGATAGTTTTTTATAAAACCTACTTTTCTACTTTTTATAAAACCTACTATAAAATAAATTGTTCTCTATTTTATTTCTTTTATGAATTAGATTTAAGATTTCTTTTGTTTTACCTAATCTGCCATAAATTATTGTGAAATCTACTTCTGTATTATGAACATTATATGAACATAATGTACTTATTGTACATTTCTACTGCTTTCAGAATTTTAACTCTGACTTTCTTTTTATCAGTTTTCTATCATATTTTGCTCCTGTACAAATATAACAGTTGTTTATAATTTCATGAAATAAGATTTTCAATTTTGGATTATATAACTTAGTTTTTAAATCTTTATAGGTTGCTATTATTCCGCAATGTCTTTATTCTTTTTTATGACAAATTGAAATTGAAGTTTTCTTAATTCGTCTTCGTTGTCTAAGTCACTAGCAAAATAACTAGATTTATTTAACTTTATAAGATTTCTATTTGGAAATAATTTAATCAATTCCTTTTGTAATTTATTATACTCTCGGAATGATCTATTACCTATTTATTTATTACCTATATTACCTATTTTATATTTTTGAGTAATATACTTTGTAATATACATGTATTAGTAATATACTTTGTTATCAAAATGGCGCAATCTAGTGCTAATTGAGGCCTTCACGCAGCATCTTGAAGGTCACCACCATACCTAATATACTTTGTAAAAATGTCTGTTTGTTGTTCTAGGTTATTTTTATCAACATATATCCTTTTATTATTAAAAACTAGGGACCCTTGCTAATGTGTTATTAAATCTTATACTGCATTCAAATTCGTATAATCGACAGCTACAGCTTAGACAAATTGTTGAAGAAGATTTATTCTATAAAATTAAATTCTAAATAAGAAAAATCTATTCTCAGTTTTTTTATAATTCTGAACGCATTACACATTTCGTGTATGATTAAATTATATACTAATATGTTGTAAAATCTAAAGTATTATTGTCAAGTGAAGTACAATAATTTAAAATAATATGAAAACGTAGGCTGTGATGCTAATGCACGGCATACCCTATGGGGTAGCTCGGAAACGAATGAACGAGGTGAGTCATTATTTGATTTTATTTTAAATAGCAACTTAAATATATACAATAGGGGCAGTAACCCCACTTTCATATTTCCAAGCTCGGATAGTTTTCCAGGTTGGGCAGATGTGTTAGATATTATATGTATTAGTAATGACGAAACCCTAAATATAGAGAAATGGAGAGTATCCGAGAAAAGGTCTTTTTCGAACCACAATTGGATTTCTTCAATATCAATAGTAAGCCTGAAAATCCCAAACCTTGCAGAAATCCCAGGGCTACCGACTGGAAGAAATTCAGAAAAGTAGCTAACTCATATATCGCAACTGAAAATGAGTTAGAAAAGAGAACTGACATGTTTACAAGGGCCATGGAGGTCTCATTCAAAGTGGCATGTCCTATTAAGCGTAGCGAAAAGACATATCCGGTCTGGTGGAATGAGAACTTTAGTAACCTAAGAAAGGAGACTAGGGACGTCTACAATATCTGCTACAGGCAGAATAAATGGCAACTCTATAAGGACCAACTTAGGGAATATAAGAGAGCAATCCGACTGGCTAAAGACCAATCATGGAAGGATTATTGTGAATCAATTGAGAGTACTAGAGACTCGGCAAGACTTAGCAGGGTTTTATCTAGAGAACACTCCAATCCTTCCTTCCTGAAAACTGCGGAAGGGAATTGGACTGATTCAGCCAAGGAAACCCTAGATCTTTTAGTGTCTACCCATTTTCCAGCGTGCATTGAGGACGCTCATGTGATTAACCAAGCGGTTGACACTAGAGTCCGAAGTGGCCCTAACGAACGGGTTAACTCAGTTATAACGGAGCAAAAGGTTGCCTGGGAAATTGATAACTTCGGTCCATACAAAGCCGCAGGTTTAGACGGTATTTTTCCAAAAATGCTGCAAGAACTGAAGGGACTTGTAGTTCCATTAATTACTAAGCTGTTCAGAAGCAGCCTCACTTTTGGTCATATTCCCCTGCGATGGAGGCGGATGAATGTGATCTTTATACCAAAAGCAGGTAAAAGGGGGCACGACACCGCTAAAGATTTTAGACCGATCAGTCTATCATCCTTTTTATTGAAAACTCCCGAAAGAACACTCGAGTTAGAGCTTAGTGGAGTACTAGAGAGTACTCTGCTATGTAAGTACCAACATGCCTATTGTAAGGGTAAGTCAACAGAGACTGCGCTGAGTTAACTAGTGCGGGACGTGGAACAATCGATTCAGTATAAGGAATATACATCAGCTACCTTTTTAGACATAGAAGGAGCCTTCAATAATGTACATGTAGCGGCCACAGAATTCACTGGAAGAACTAGGGGCAGAAACTGTCCTTAGTCAGTGGATTGTTAATATGTTGCAATCAAGAGAGATCCAATCGGAACTTGGTAACCATAAAATTACTAGAAGAGTAAGTAGAGGCACACCCCAAGGCGGGGTATTATCACCACTACTGTGGCTTCTAGTAATGAATGGAATACTGAAAGAACTTCAAGATGAGGGAATCAAAGCCATTGCATACGCAGATGATCTAGCAGTATTAGTGTCTGGAAAGTTTCTTGACATAATTAGTGTAATTATGGAAAGAGCTTTAAGAAGGGTTAGTAGATGGGCTAATGGATGTGACCTCTGCGTCAATCCGAACAAAACTGAGCTAATGCTATTCACAAACAGAACAAAGATACCGGAATTCCCCAAGCCTAGACTGGATGGTGTATATATGAATTTAACCCCCAATGTCAAATACCTAGGAGTGGTTCTTGATACGAAACTGAAGTGGAGACTTAATAGTAAAGAAAGAGCCAAAAAAGCCTGCATAGCCCTGTATTCTTGTAAGAAAATGTTAGGTACAAAATGGGGTTTAAAGTCAAGAATGGCTTTATGGATGTACTCAGCTACACTACGCCCCATTCTTACCTACGGTCTTTCTCCATCATTAGGTGGCCAGCGCTGAAGAAAGGGTATATCCGAACCAAACTTGGTAAGGTACAGAAAGTAGCATGTCTAGGCATTACGGGTGCGTTGAGATCGACACCAAGTAATGCACTAGATTCACTTCTTTATCTCCTCCCCGTTGACCTCCATATAAAATTTCTAGCCTGTTGTAGTGCGGTCAGACTCAAACAAAATGGGCACTGGCGCACAAAACCTTATGGTCATAGCAGTATTCTAAGCTCGACAGCTTGGGATGTGCCAGATTCCACAGACTACACTATTCCAAGTTTGAATTGTTAAGAATTTCAAAGTAAAGATTCCATCAAGAAGAGAATGGAGACAAGGAAACGCCTTGGGTGAAGTAGACACCACACTCTTCACTGATGGGTCAAAAATGGACTGCGGTGCTGGCGCTGGTGTCTACTCAGAAAATCTCAAAATATAACATGCTTTCAGACTTCCCAATAAATCCAGTGTATTTCAAGCTGAAATGCTAGGAATCTGGAAAGCATGCCAAATACTTAGGAGCAATAGTTCTTTGGGGGGAAGCATTGCCATTGTCACTGATAGCCAAGCAGCAATCGCGGCTCTTAACTTTGCGATGATAACATCCAAGCTTGTCAGAAAATGCTCTGACGAGCTTAAGAATATAAACCATCAATACAATGGTACATTACTGTGCGTTCCGGAACATAGGAACATCACAGGAAATGAACATGCTGATGAATTAGCAAGGAAGGGTTCCAATCTGAATACTTCCCTGGAAGAACAGGTGGATCCACCACTAAACAGCGTTAAAAGGGATATCTTTCTACACTTTTATTCATAGCGAAAAGAAGGTGGAAAGAATTAACCTTAGCCGTACGACCAAGAAAATTTGGCCGGCGTACGATAACAAAAGAACGGACAACCTGTTGAAGCTATCTCGGCGAGATATAGCCAGAGCAATAAGTGTGTTCACCGGACACGGGCCAATTGGCAAACATGCGGCCAGATTAGGTATTCCATTCAATACATCATGCCGCAGTTGCGGTGAACAGAATGAGAAAAAAACCATTATATACTTCACGTGTAAATGCCCAGCGCTGGCCAGAGCCAGAAGAGCAGCACTGGGTAGCCATGAATTTAACGATCTTAGCAATCTAGCATCTAAGCAACCTGCAGAAATGGTAAGGTTCCTGAATGCCGCGAAATGGATCTGAAATTAAATCCGTTATAGCCTAAACATAAGCCTTGTGGTCACGGAAGTGGTAGCAAAACGGTGCTAACGCGCCTTAACTTAACTTGCTGATGGCATAGTAATTACATACATACATACATATGTTGCTGATTGCATTGAATGAATATTGAATAAAATTAAAAATCGAAGAAAGAAAAAATACAAGAAATAAAAAAAATTCCTTTTATTTCCTTCTTTTTGTAAATAGAATAGAAAGAATGTAGTCATAAGACGCAGTAAAGAGAAACAATAAACAATAATTAAAAAATAAAAAAATCTTGTTATTTCTAAAAAAATAATCATTTTGTCTTCTTTTAATTTTTTTTCCCCTTAAGGGAGGTAGTAATCTTCAAAAGACACCAAGAAAACCTATTAAGAGGTATTAGGATTAGGTTTATCAGATTAGGACGTGTCGGGTTTTTACTGACTAAACCAGCCTCCGTGAAATAAAACAAAATATGAAAACCTATAGCTATTAAGTACATACATATGTATGTCTATTTATTTATTTTTTCAGTTCAAACAAAATATATCTTATAATAAAATTAGATATTAAGCTATTAGATAATAAAATTAGATATTAATTAGATATTAAGCTAACATACATATATGTATGTATATAATTAGATACACCTACATATGGGGCCTCGGTGGCCTAGTGGGTAAGAGCGTATAAAATACGCTGTAAACACCGAGGGAGTTTGGGTTCGAATCCCACATACATCGTAAGAGTTATTCCCCCTTACGACATTTACAGCCACGCCTGAACAGGGAAGGCTGTGCAATTTCCTGTCCACATTTATCTGGCAGAGAAATGCATTAAAAAAAAAAAAAATACCTACATATGTATATAACATAAGTTAATTTTTATAAAAATTAAACAGTAATGTTAAATTGTATATTGGTACAATTAATATATTTAATATATTCAGAACATTCAATGAAAAAACAATAACAAATTTGTGCTATACTATATGTAAATTGTTGTAACTTGAAGTGACGAAAAAAAGAGAAACAACAAACAATCAAAAATAAAACAAAATCTTCTAGTTCGTAAATTTGGCACTGTTATAATATATACTACACAATTTATACATAATACAAATTTGTTATTGTTTTTTCATTGAATGTTATACTGAAGAAAATAACAACAAAATCATTTTTGTGTTATATGAAAAGCGGAGCAAAGGAAAAGAGTACAAATTCCAATAGAAATGAGTATGTAGACATTATACATATTTGAAATTACTATTAGTAATATCATATATGTATACTATTAGTAATATCAAATATGTATAATGTTTACATACTCATTATACTATTCTTTGGAAATTGTTTTTCATTGAATGTTATACTGAAGAAAAAAGAAAATAACAACAAAATCATTTTTGTGTTATACAAAAAACGGAGCAAAGGAAAAGAGTGCAAATTCCAATAGAAATGAGTATGGAGACATTAAACATATTTGATATTATTATTTAGTATTTACATATACAAAATCACATAGTGCATGAGCCATGGCAAAGGCAATTAAAAAAATGCGATCTAGAAATTCTGTTTCCTTTTTTAGGAAATTGCACTTATCAACCTGGATCTTAATATTCAGCTTGCCTTAATTTACCAAAAATTTAAAGTACTAAATATTAGAATAAAAATAAGTATATATATCATATAAATTATAATAAAATATCATGTAATAGCTATATAATAAAATTATAATAAACCATAATTCTTGTATAAGATGGCGTAGAAATAATAGAAACGTCTTAGTTTTGTACAATAGCTACAACCGAGTAATCAACAGTGAAATTAATGATTCACGAAACTAAAGCTTAGTCAAATATGAATAATAAATGACTTAGTGGATGCTCTATACTCCTCATTGGAGTGGCAAAGAAAAAAAAAAAATTAGAATATCATCCAAATACACACATTCTTTTGATATATTCTTGCAAAATCGTATTAATTAACCTTTGAAAAGTTGCTGGCATATTTTTGAGACATAATTGCCAAATGGTGTCGAGAAAGCTGTTTTTTTGGTATCCGATTCCTTCATTAAAATTTGATGAAAGCCTTTAGCAAGATCCAGAGTAGGAAAGTATTGCGACCTCCCAATTTTATGCAAAATGCTGTCGATATTAAGTACGGGAGACTTATCGTCCACAGTAACTTCGTTTAGCTTTCTATAACCAATAATAACCATCCATTTGTTTTCATCAGAGTTGTTTGCTTTTTTTAGGACAATCCATAACGGGCGGGGTATTATAAGGGCATTACTGTCTTTAATAATTCCCTGTATGTATGTATGTAGTCTACCATATATGAATAAGTCTGACCAATGATTTTCAAATTATAGCGGTCTTAGTCAAATTTGTTTCATTCCATAATTTTGTACTACATATACATAATATGTATTTTCGTATAATAATATACATTTTTTTAACTAATTTTTGTAAATTTCATTTTTTTGGTTAGGCGAATTCTCATTCCAAAAATTTATGAGTCGAATTCGCATTCTCTAATCTGTATAAGTTTTTTCTTTTCTAAAAAATGTCTATGATTAATTCTGTAATGTCATACATAATACGATAGCAATATTAGCAATATTAACAATTTTGATTATCTCTTTTCAATATTTACGGTAATAATACTGATGAATGATGATTGTTTAATTTTTTTGTTTTGTTATAATGTTTTACCTTATTTTAATGTTAAAAAAAAGTTAATTTGTAATTTCTATTAAAAGTATTGTATGAAATTTTAAAATGCATACATATGTGCATAGAAAAAACCTTTCATATAGAATGCACTTATATAATATTGGTCGATTTTTCTTATTCACATTAAAAAAAGTCTGGTATAAAAGTTATGTTATGATAGACATATACTATAAGCACAGATAAAATAATATCTTCACTGTGCTTTATATCTTATCTGTGCTGTAAATATTAGAAATTTACTCTAATTTCAAAATATAGCTACATATGTATGTATAAAAAAAGTTTTTTCCTTTAAAAGTTTTCAGAAAAGGGGTAGGTATAAAGTTCTTTTATTTTAAAAAAAAGAGAATATTTTGTTTTTGTGAGCCCAAAACTGCTAAACGGTGCATGTGTTTATTTAACAACTTTTAAATTTATTTAGAAAATTTTATTCGTAATCTAACAAAATATTAACCGTAAAAATCGGATGAATGAATTGGAAATTATTTATTCTTTCTAGTAAACCCGTTGATTTCGTACTATTTTATTTTATTCCGTCATAATTCTGTAAAAAACTTCTGTAAGTCTTACATGTGCACACAATGTGTTGGAGGTAAATTAAATTTTTATAAGTTTATTAAAATTCAATTTCTTTGATATTTCTTTGATTTCGATTTTTCGATTGGGTCCGGATTAACAATAAAAAATTATTCGCCTTGCGCCCATCATGTGATGGGCTTTTTCACTAGTTAATATATAAAATCATAAAGAAATTATATACATAGAGTATTCACGGGGTCATTGGGGTTATTTCGTAAAAAAATGACCATATTTTTGGTATACCTATTGTGAATGAACATAATATTACACATAAAGAAGTCGAAATGGAAATATTTTTATTTTTTCAAACTATGATAGTTACGGGCGGTGATAAAAAGAAAGAAAAAAATCAGAAGAAAAACAAAACAAAAAAAACTATTTTTTCATTTATTCTGTTCATAATTCATTTTCTTCGAACCTTTTTTTTTTTTTTTTAAATTGATTTTATTTTGTTAACATTAACAAACAAATATTCTTTTAATTTTAAAATGTAGTTTTATAAATTTCATCCAGAACCAAAAATAATGGAAGGCCGTGACATCGAAGCCTTTGAATGTGCATACGTTCATTATGATTTTGAACAATTATAATCATCATGTATGATTAGTGCATACGTTCAAACATATAAGAGTAAAATTTCTTTTTAAAATTTTTTTTTTGTTCTTATTATTTTGTTTTTTTTTTCGAAAAAATTCCTATTTTTAACAATTTTCATTACAAGTTTTCGTTATGAAATGGTGCTAAAAGATAACAGTAATCAACCTGTGTTTATAAATTAATGCTTAATATATTATTATAGTTGTATATTTAAAAGAAGGAAAATACATATTGCTTCCGCTTGGGTTAAGGAAGGAAAGGTTCTTATTCGAAAAGACTCCAAAACTAAAATTAGTTTTGTGCAAAACATTGGTAAAATAAATGATCTTGCAAAACAATAATACAAACCCATTCCTGGTCAACCCAATGAACAAAAGCTTAAATACAATAAGTGAAGTAATTTTAAATCATCATAAAAACACATTAAAAATATTGTACCTAACCCGCGCAGCTTGAAAAAAAAATTGGTGAGTTGGAGATTATTCTTTTAAATCTAAAAAATTATATTGATGTAACTTGCATTACTGAAACATGGCTGAAAAAAAAAACAAAATACTACAATTTTTTAAATTTTCAATTTATTTACTCATGTCGCCCAGATAAAATCGTCGGTGGTTGTGGAATCTTTATCAACAAGAAATTAAACTTTGACACAGTGTATTCATTCAGTAATAACAATGATAGCTTTTTAAGTGTAAAAATAAAAAAAATTAAATTTTTTTTTATCATAATAAATATTTACGGAGCTCTGTCAAAACTAAATGAAACATTGCATAATTTTTTAACTGAACTGGGAAAATGTATCTATTATGGAATCTAAATACTCAATTGAAACATATATTACAGGTGATTTTAATGAATGAGAGGTCTCGGGTTCGATTCCCGGCTGGATACAAAAAAAAAATATTCATATATCGCAATATATAAATACTTAATATATCACATAATATCTCGTGCACCCCACATTCCCACCAGGAAATAGGGGTTATAGCTACCTGACACATTTATGTACCACGGTACCTGTATATAAATAAATAAATAAATAAATTTAAATTTATTGCAAAATACAAACAAAATTAAGAATTATAAAAACATAATGTTAATGCACTCTTTTTATATATGTAATGATATATAAAAATATTATATATATGTAATGATTATAATATTATATCTAGAAATTTATCTAAAACTTGTATAGATGACTTCTTTACAAATAATATTAATGATGAGATTATGTTGTCACATGTCGCTATTGACATTTTAGATCATAATGTCATTATAATCGAAGTATCGAAATGTCTCAATAGAATTGAGATTGACAAGACAGGAAAAGAGATGGGACAACACGCTGCACAAATATAAATGGTGAAAAGATTATTATCACATGATTTGATAATTCTAAATGATGATAAAATTGTGAAGAAACTTTATCCGAATTTATATTGAAATTAAATAAAAAAATAGATAGAGATTCAAAATATACAATCACTAATTATAATAATAAAAATAATAAACAATTTTATTATAATAATAAAAATAATAAACGAAAAAAAAATTTAAGAATAGTAAAGATAATCAGTTAAGATCTGAAATTGCATAAATGTGGTAATTTATAGAGGGAATAGTAAGAAAAATAAAGTCGATTTATTAAAAGGAAATGTGATGTTGAAGCTCAAAATAAAATAAACGAGTTAAATAACTATTTTACTACTATTGGAGAAACGCTGGCCCTGAAATGTAAAGATAAATTAGTTCACACAAATTTCAAAACTAACAAATCATTTAAATTTGAAAATACGGATAAATATGAAATATCTAATATTATAAAAAACTTAAAAACTCTAATTCGGTTGATATTCTCTAAATATATCTACAAATATGTTAAAAATATGTAATGAGTATCTATGTGAACCGATTGTGGTAATAGTTAATAAATCTTTAAGAGAAAACATGGTTCCAGAACAACTTAAAATCGGAAAAATAATACCAATTTTTAAATCTGGTTGTACAGATGAATCATATAATTATAGGCCTATTTGTCTTTCACCTGTTTTGTCTAAAATAATGGAAAAAGTAATTAACAAACAACTTAGCTCATTTCTGGAAACTAATAATCTCCTTTACAAACATCAATATGGTTTTAAAATAAAATCTAATTCAGAGACTGCAGTGGTTGACATGATTACTACTATCCAAAACTTAAAAGATAATAAGAAAGCAGTATCGGTATTATTCTTGGACTTAATAAAAGCAATTGATACTGTTGATCATATATTATTGAAGAAATTGCAATGTTGTGGTATCAAAGGAATAGCATAAAAATGGTTTGCTTCTAAGCCAACGATAACAATTTACTCAAATGGGATCAAAAATAAGCACAAAAGCAAAAGTACCTTATGGGATTCCACAGTATAATTGATCCATTATTATTTAAAATTTTTATAGATAACATAATTGATATTAGCCTTGATGCAGAATAATATTATTTGTCGACGATGTTTGCCTTATTTTCCATGCTAAAAGCTATAACGTATTTCAATTAAAAATCAACTCCGAGATAAACAAACTATGCTCTTGGGACTTCACATAAATTATCAACCAACATAAAAAAAATATATTGTAATTGATTTTTCGCCTCCGATACTCAACATCAAAATATCAACGAATTCATTAGAGCAAGTAAATGAATTTAAATATTTAGCGATTTGGATTGACAACAAATTGAAATAAAATATTCACACTTCCTGCCTTTGTAGAAAATTTTCATCTATTGTTGGTGTATTCGATAAGATTTCAGAATTGTTACCAAATAGTGTGAAATCATCAGTATATAATGCGCTTTTCCATTCCATTGAATGATGTAAAAAGTATTTGAGAATGAAAAATAAAAATAAAATCAATGAAATATAGGTTAGTATTTAGTATATAATACTTGTTATTAGTTTATAAAGTATTTCAGGAACATGCTATGTAGGCTTTTTAATAGGTAATTTATTTATATTATCTGTTAATAATAATTATTTTTCATTTTTAATATTTTTATTATTATAATTATCCACCCAGCCGGGAATCGAATCCGAGACCTCTCATTCCATTACCAGTGATAGGCGGTCTCTTAACCACCACACCGTTGGCTGAAAAAAGCGTATAACTCTGATTTTGTAATCAGCTCTAAATCATTCTTCATTTCAGAATTTTGTTTGTGTATTCAAAATGTGTTACTAAATTTTTTTATTTATTGGATTTAAAAGAAGTCTTATAAGCTTTTCCCACAATATTTATATATGTTTATATGCGAAATTCTAAATTGGAGCCATTCTATAGTTGGTTATAAAATCAGGGTTGTGCCCCTTTCCGAAATATGCATACAGGGTGATTCGTAAGTAAGTGAATTGTAAACCATCGTGTAGGGGATAATGTGTCGACTAAAGTTTTTTTTTGTATGGAGGCTAGATTGTGGACCCAACAGTTTTGGAGCTTAAAGGACATTTTGTACAATTTTCTTTATTTTGAGTAACTTCTGTTACAAACAAGATTAAAGCATTCCGAAAAATGTAAAATGTGAAATGAAAAATTGAAATGAATTAAAAATGCAATGTTCTTTTTGTACAAAGAATTATCATTTAAACTGCACTCAAATCAGCAAAACAGAATTTGATTTTTATAGAATTAAACAAGTGTTTAAAGCAAGGATAAAAATTTGTTAGTTGCGTAAAAAGTTTGATAGTTTTATTTAACAGAGAGAATATTCCTATTATGCCATTTACTTTGGCTGAGAATACTGATGATGTGAATGTTTCACTACAAACATTTTACTACGAAATTACAAATTTACAAAAATTAATAGTATGAGATAAAAAAAGCAAAAATGACTAAATATAAAAAATGATTATCTGAAAAATAGGTTGAACAGATTGGAGCAGAAGGTACAGTAAGACCCTATTAATTGGTCTACCTGGAGGTTGAAATTAATAAAAGTAATGTGAAAGTGTTGACTTTGTTTAGTGAGTATTTGGAAGCAAGTATTGCTAAAAATGAAATTATGTTATCTTAAATAAAACAATAATTTTGTTAATATTATTGCTGAGAAACCATCCAACATACTCTCTTGAAATATGTCTCAAAAAATATATACATAAAGTATATTGTACACTGCACATAAGTTAAATTCTTTTTATCTTCTTCTAAGAAAAGAATTATGAGCAGAAATATTTATTTTCAAATCAGAAGAAGAAATTAGCTGTATATTTAAATTACGATGCTTAATAATTTTGTAAATATATATTTTTTGAATAATTTTGAACAACTCATCTTCTTTTTCTAATTCTGAGAAAAATTTTAACTTCATGCATCTAAGCACCTATGTGTATTTAAAGTTTGAATCATTTTTTGCTCACGTTTTAACGTTAAAAAAATTTTCTGATATCATTTTCTTGAGGGAAATTTGGAATTTTGATACAAAAATTTTGATACAAGGATTTTTCTATTCCAAATTTTAATTTGTTTGCTTCTTGCATAAATTTAAAAATAATAATCTTTTAAGTAAATTATCTTTGCTTCTTAATAATAATAAAAATTGTTTTAACCAATGTATACCATACCACTGCTGGTTATATTCAGGCAATAGCGTAGAGAGAGATTTTAAAAAATAAGATTTAAATTTTGGCAATTTAGTATGAAAAAAAAGAATTTTTCAAATTAAATTTGAAGAATCTTATTGTTCTGCAGCATAAAATAATAAATGATATTATTTTTATAAAATTTGGAATATTTTCTATTAACTGTGAAAATCATTTTAAAAAATTTAATCATTTGCATGCTCAAAATTGAGTTTTAAAAAAACTCTACTGAAATTGAAAAATACACACCCACTTCGATTAAAGTGCTTAATATTAATGTCATACTTAATAATTAAAAATTTGGAAATTTCAGAATAACGGTTGTTTTGGTTTAGATAATGAAATTCTTGCAAGTGACAGTCTCGATACTACAATTGATGTTTTACGCATTTTTGTTGTCAGTGCCACGGGTAAAAAATACAGAACTAAAATTATAATAAACCTTTAGCTATAATATACATATTTCCAGGTACAGATTTTACTGAAACTTCATTTGAATATGAGCAATATGTTGCAGAATTTCCAAATATTTTTATTTATTTTATAAGTGTTTGAAATAAAATCACCAAACAAAATATAGAAAATTCTTTTTCAAAATAACGAATCCTATATAGAAGAATCGTATAAAATTTTGTCAGCAGAATTGGCCAAACTTGTAGAGAGTCATATAAAATATATTGGTTTAAAAAATCAAGGATGCAGATATTCAAGGATGTGAGATCAAAAAATTTTGTTTAAGTGTAGTAGCCAGTAGCACATAAATTTTTGGTTGCACAAATGAATTTGCTAACTATAGTAACACTAACAAGGTTTATTAAAAAATGACCACCTGCACCTGATCTACACGAAACACTTTTTAATGCTCTGAAACTAAAAATTCAAAATTTGCCAGATTTTGCAAAAAATAGTTCTATATGTCTAGATGGAATATCGCTGAAAACAAATTTATATTTTAATACAGCTTCTGGACAAATCATAGCTTCAGAAGATTATGCAGATAATAACTGCTAAATACGCTTTGCTAACTGCTAAACTGCTAAATACGCTTTGGTAGTTTTAGTAAGAAGAATTACAGATTCCTATAAACATTTAGTTGGTTTTGTATTTGTTAATTCTATATACTCTGCTAAAATGTTAAAAGAAATAGTTTTTAAATGTATAAAACTACTTATAAATGTAAATATGAAACCACGTCTAATCATTTCTGGCCAAGGGCCATTTCATTGGTTTGAATAAATTATTAGGAACTTCATCTTCACATTCCTATTTTTACATCTACAATCACAAAATATATTATATGTTCAATATCCCTCACTTGCTTAAATCATGGAAAAATTTAATTAAAAATAATATAATAATTTTGGATAATAACCAAAAATATCGTTGGCATAATGTGGAAAATTTATATTTGGAAGATCGCAACCAACAATTTAAACTAGCTCCTAAATTAAGTAAAGCACACGTTCGCCGTAATACTTTTTAAAAAATGAGAGTAAAGTATGCAGCTCAAGACATAAGTTGGACAGCTGCTAGGAGTCTTTATACATTGGCATATGGATAAGCTACAAGTTGCACCTACTGTAATTAAGACGGTCAATGTTAATGAAAAATTCGATCAATTATTTTATATTTTCAATTCCTCAAAATTCAATTAAATAAAAAAATTTAAGAGACCATTTTTGGAAACGAAGATCAAATAAATTTTTTAAATGAAATGCAAAATTTTATATCTTATTATATACAATTTGAGACAGAAAATAAAGTAATTGTAACTTCGAAATTAAAATTTTTAAGAGGTTGGCTGCAAAATATTAATATATTACCTAATCTTCTCAATGATTTGAAATGAGAAAATATAAGATTTCTGTTGACACGAAATTTAAATCAGGATAATTTACGTAAATGTGGGGGAAATACGAAATTACTGACTTCTTATCAGTTTATGTGCTCATTTAAAAAATCATGGAATATGTAACAGGAGGCACAAATTGTGAGAAAATTTTATATGCAAAATTGTTTGATTTTAAAAAAATTAAAGAAGAAAAATTTAATATGTGTATTAATAAATTATATTTAGTTTATATTAATTAAAATTTTTTCTTACATAAAATAATAACTTCTCTGTTTTAACCATTTTGTAAATAAAAACTTTCAAATAAAACTTCCAAAATAAAAATGTTGTCGTTTTGCATCTCGTAAACGAGTGGATTCATAATGGATGCAAAGTATTCCTTAATATTACCGAAGAGTACAAGAAATGTAACCGAAATAAGTTTTGCATTTGGATGCATGCATCCCATGTGAACTTATCCTAATAAATATATATTTTTTCTTATTTTTTAGTTTTATTGAGTAAAGCAAAAACAAGGACATTACAAAAAAATTCTTATATTAATGTTTATATCTATTTAAAATTATACAAAACAATGACTTAAAACTGAACTTTTAATAATGTAATTCTAAAAAAAGGTAATTTATGGTTATCATTATTATTTCAACCGTTAATCAGTACAGACGTGTTTGTCTTCGTTACTTAATTCTTCGCAATTAATTTAATTAATTTAAACTCATAATTAATCACTTTATAATAAATCAATTTGCTTTTTTCTTTCTTTCTTTGTTCACAATTTAAACAATAAAAAATTTTAAAAAATATTTATTTCGGTTATCAGAACTAGTTTTGAATTACGGTAAAATAATTAGATTAATCGAGTTGTAAATATTACTCAGCATTACTTTTATTTTTCGAGTTAAAGAAAAAAATAAAAATAATAATAACAAAAACTGCAACAAACATGAATTTTAAATGTGGCATGGTTAACTGCACAACAATGGATAACTTCAATGGATCTTCAAAGAGACTAATATGTAAAGGATTTTGCAACAGGAAACTCCATGGAGCATGTATCGGAGCATCTAGAATACTATTCCATCAATCGCTCAATGATTTTTTCGTGTGTACCGACTGCCAAAATACTCACATTCTTCTTAAGACAACCGAATAACTGCTCTAAGTAAAGAAAAAGATGGCATGGCACTTAAATTACATTGAGTAATTCAACTCGATAATGAAAATTTATTGGAGACCTCGAAGAAAATAGACAACCTCTCAAATAAAATATGTATAAGTAACATAACTAATCCATCACAGTTTTTTAGCAGTCGATTATCAAAACTTTAAATCATAAATTGGATGAATTAAGTAATAATTTTTAAACACAATGTCTGACGTAAATAATTCATTGGAGGTTATACAAAAACCAAAATAACTTAACAAGTAAAGTGCAAGATCTTTACAAAGGTTATAACGATATGCCAGCTAATTTTGCGGAGATTTATGTACCTTACCGTTTGGTTATACCATTACAGGACACCCTGGTTTCTGTGGCCACCGAACTTCATAATGGAATTAACAAAATTGATAACATGTACAGTAAATGGGAAGATATGTTTGTTTCCATAGAAAATAAAATTAGTCAGACCTTACCTTTAACTCGACCCGACATGCTTCCCATCCATTGCCCATCTATACATGATGAGCTAAACGCTGTCGATTTAAAACAAAATGAAGAAACATCCACTTCTGAAATTAGCAACCGCAAATATAGAAAAAATAGCAAGTTAAACGGTGGAACTACAGATAGAGAAAGTGAGGTTTACATGTTAAAAGGAGTACCATTTGGAAGTACACAGCAGCGTATAGAAAAAATGTTTTATGACAACTTTAGAATTCCCATCATAAGTGCAGAAAAAATAGTTCCGAAACAACTAGTAAAAAGGAAAAAATACAAATACGAGTGTTTCAAGATATCTATTTCAGATAAGTACGATTGGCTTTTCTTTGCGCACAATAATGATACTTTCTTCATTGGTAATAACGTCACTTTAAGTCGCTGGAAAAACCGGTATGTTAAGTTAAACAAAAATAAAAATAATAGTTTAATTTAAAACTCTAGGAACTCTAGTAAACCTAAGTTAAAAATTAATGCAAGAATGTAAGTAATGCAAAAAAATTTCCTAATCCTTACACTTATAAGTTTAACAAGGATTATTCCACCTCAACACAAACCTATCCAACACTTACACAAGCCTCTCTCAAACTTGTACTTTCAAAGAAAAACAAATCTGTCGACACTACACAATTAAGTAATTATCTAAACAATAGTTCAACACACACGCAAACAAATTTATTGAACGGTATGCATGACGCTAGCTTAATTATAGCTGAAAAACACACTTCTACTTCATCAGTGGTTGATAATGACACTAGCTTAGTAATAGCCAAAAATCATTCTTCTACTTCACCAGAAGTAGATAATCCCAAACCATCTACCAGCAAAAATTATGATAACTTTATTTATTCACATACAATAATACCGGGTGCTTGCAATAATATCATTGTATAATATTAAGTATAATAATAATAATATTAATAATAATAAAAATAATAATAATAATAAAAATAATAATATTAATAATAATAGTAATAGTAATAGTAATAATAATAATAATAATAATAATAAAAATAGTAATAATAATAATAATAATAATAATATTAATATTAATAATAATAATAATAATAATAATAATAATAATAATAATAATAATAATAATAATAATAATAATAACAATAATAATAATAATTATAATAATAATAATATTAATGATAATAATAATAATAACCATATTATTGATAATATTAATGATATTCATGTGAATTAATATGTTCCAACAACTCCTTATCTTTTGAATACATATTTGTTAAAATTCTTACTGGTAGTAAAAGTATTTATCTAGGAGTAGTATATTTTCCTCCAAGTTCTGATGAATCCTTTTATTACGAATTCTTGGATATATGTAAGTCTATAATTGCTTTAATGACAGAGGATGATAATATTTTTGTCTTGGGCGATTTTAACCGTCCATCATTATCTTTCGTGATTGATGAACTGGATAATAAACTACTGCTTTAATTACTAGTTAACATTTTAGATGAAATTGAGTTTAGTATTATAAGTACATTTTATGGAAATGATATACAACAAGTAATACAACATCCTAATAGTAATGGTAGATGGTTAGACCTAGCTTTTTCAAATGCTTATGATGATGTTGTGGTTCATGCTGTCAATGATACAGATAATCTTTTTACCAACTCACTCCATCATAATTCAATATCAATAGAACTAACTCAAGCTAACCAACAATTTTCGAAGTCTTACAATAATGAAATTGTATATGACTCCCATAACGCTAATTACGAAGGCATTAACAATGTCGTATCTATATAAACTGGAACGAGCTGTTAATGCAGCGAGATTTAAATTTAGTAGTTCTGGATTTCATACAATTTTGTCATCTATAATTGATAATTATACGCCAAGGATACTAAAAAAATATAAATTAATGGAACCTTGGCTAGATAGAGAACTCAGATCTTTACGTAATCGTAGAAATAAATTATATAAAATTATTAAATCTTCAGTTGATCCAAGCTCCGAAACTATTAATGAGCATAAAAACTTAGCTGATGAATTTAAAATAAAATTCATTGCATCGTACGATAATTACGTTCAAAATATTGGTAACTCCATTTTAAGTAACCCTAGAAAATTTTTTGAATTTGTTAATACAAAACGTAAGTCGTCAGGTTACCCAAACTCTATGTCCTTAGATGGTAAAGTCTCATCCTGCCCTGATGAAATTTGCAATTCTCTCATTCAAAATTTAAACTTATTATTCGAAGATGTTTTTTCAGAAATTAGTAATTTAGATATTAAAAAAGGATCTGGTCCTGATCTTCTTCCACCAATTTTTTTACATAACTGTATTCATAATTTAACTGTCCCACTTACATTAATTTTTAACAGATCCCTTATGTCAAGTACTTTTCCACAATTTTGGAAAACCTCATACCTGATTTTGATTCACAAAAAAAGTGGCAAAGCAATAATAGACAATTATAGAGGTATAGCAATTCAGTCGACTATACCCAAATTATTTGAAAAACTTGTTACTGATAAAATTACACCTATAATAGATCCTTATCTTAATCAAGAACAACATGGTTTTAGAAAAGGTTGTACAACCACCTGATGGTTTTCACATCAGATATATTATCTTCTATGGAAAAAGGTACAATTTTGAAAGAGTACAATTTGTTAGATTTCAAGGTACTATATCTAAGCCTATTTCTGTCTACTCTGGGGAACCTCAAGGTAGTCTCTTAGGACCACTTTTATTCAATATATATGTAAGTGATCTTTGGAATTTCTTATCAGGCGTTGCCCACTTTACTTATGCTGATGATCTTAAGATTTATCATGTAATTAAGAATGATACTGATTGTTGTTTTCTTCAATCAAAATTTAAGTGCTTAGAAAAATGGGGCTCTGACAACATGCTAGATCTCAACGTTAGTAAGTGTTATACTATGACCTTTTCACGGAAAAGATCCAAATTGATGCATAATTATTCCATACAAAACTGCAACCTAGAATGTTTGGATCATATTACAGATTTGGGAATGATTTTGGATAATAAACTGAATTTTTAAATGTATCTAAAAAAAAAAAGAAAAAAAGAGAGAAAACAAAAGAAAAACTAAAAATAAATTGTAATTCGTTTTGTAGTCTTAAGTCAGCAAAATAATGATTTTTTTTTGCATTGTATTGTGTAATAATAATTTTAAGTTTAACTTTAAGAATTTTTGTTACAGCCTTGCTTTGGTTCTAAAATAAATAAATAAATAAATTATTTTTTATTTTTTTTTTTCCTAAGGGAGGTGGGAATCTTCCAAAGACACCAAGAATTATCCCTTTGTAGTGTCAGATTCTTACTGACTAAACCCACCACCCCCTTTAGCCAATAAAGTGGGATGAAACCCTTACCTGCGAAAGCAGTATATTGGCTAGGGAGTAGGGATAGGAAAGGATAGGAAATGGATACGGAAACATTGAATTGGGAGTGGGACTGTAAGGAAACAATGAATCCGCCTATTATTATTTTGCTAACAGTGACTAAAGCCGTCACAACAGTTACAACATGTATATATATTACTACATGTGGTAATTATTGAAGGCAACCCCCACTGTTTTATTACTATTATTATTATTATTATAATTATTATTACTATTATTATTATTATTATTATTGTTATTATTGTTATTATTTTACTACAGAGTCAGCGCTATCCGTGAATTACAACATGCAGCAGTATATAACACCTTACTTGCATGATATAACCAAAGATGGCTCTACTGTAGCAGCTATTATTATTACTATTATTATTATTATAGTTATTGTTTTATTACTATTATTATTATTATTATTATTATTATTATTATAATTATTATTACTATTATTATTATTATTATTATTATTAATATTATTATTGTTATTATTACTAATATTAATTATACGATATACATTATTACGATATAAAAGTACTACATATTTTTTATTTATGACCTGACCGGGGTTTGAACCCAAGACACTTCGATTGAAAGGTTTGGCGACTTAACCACTGCGCCATGAGTCAGATAAATTATTTTTTTTTATTTAAACTACATTTTCAACTTTATTTTACATATGTATCACTCAGATCATAAAAAAAAGTATTAGCAAAAAAAATTAATATGATACCAGTACATACATTGTGCGTAGATATAGTGACAAGCAGTTTAATATTTTATCATAAAGTTTTTTTTTTTTTCTTCTTGCTACTTTATTTACACCTATCTAATTTATAAAATGTGAACCTTATAATTAGTTAACATTTAGATATTAAGTAAATCATTTGACAATTCGTTAAGTGACTTGTAGTCAAAAACCCATTGATATCTGTCTTTCTTCTGTATTTACTTTTTCAGCAAAGTGTTGATTGTTTTAAAACCTTGAAACGAGATAAAAATGAGTGAATCGTTTTAGCCTGTGGTGCTCGGGATTTCTTGTTTTAAGTTTTCTGACCAGTAAGTTTGGATGGTTGTCTAGCCTACTAAAGTATTTTCCACTCCGCAGGCCTATCTCTTTTTTGACGGAACAAATTTGTAAATCATTTCTGATTGTTTCGTTGCGCACATACCACGGTGATTTTGTTATTAATCTAAGTGTTTTAGCTTTGGAAACGCTCCATTATCTCTATATTTGACACACTGGTCGTACCCCATTGTTTAATACCATATGTCCAATCTTGGTAATATGGATAGTAACCAGTGCATACTATTTAGTTTAGTTCGAAACTGTTTAATTTTGTTACAAATACTCGTACGCCATATTAGCTTTTGATCTAGGTGAAGTCCAAGGTATTTAGCTGAATTTGTCTGTGGAATGTCGTTCCGTTCAATGTGACAGGTGGGCAGGTATCTTTTCTTTCTCACTGATTTGGCTTCATTGACTTTAATTCTCCACTTTTTCAACCATAGCTATAAATCGTTCAAGGCGAGTTGCAGTTATGCAGATGCATTTTCTGAAATTGTGCTAGAAGTTAATAACACAGTGTCGTCAGCATAGGTTGCCATGGTTATTTCATTATTTTTGGGAAGATCTGCTGTGTTTATTAGGTAGAATATTAGTCCCAGTACACAGTCTTGTGGTACTTCAGGAAAGATATCGAGTAGCGGTGTACACTTTCCATTATATTTGACAGCGAATTTTCTTTTAGTTAAATAAGAACGTGAAATTTGGTAGAATGGATGTGGTAATTTCTTTTTCAACTTGTACAAAATTCCCTCGTTCCAGACTTTGTTGAACGCTTAAATAATATCCAACAAAAACTGCAGCGCAATAGCTTTTGTTCTCTAGATCTGTTCTTATATAATCAACCACTCTATGTACCTGTTCAGTTATTGCATGGTGTTGCCCGAAACCAAACTGATGATTAGGTACGGCTCTTCTTTCATGTAATATCGGTTTTAATCTGATCATGAAAAGCTTTTCAAAATTTTTTGAAAATGTTGATAACAGGCTAATCGGCTTATAAGAGGATACTAAGTTCATATCTTTCCCAGGTTTTGGTATCATTATTATTTCGGCAATCATTCAGCCGGAAAATAGCTTGTTTTGAGAATAGCATTGAATAGATAGGTAATGTATTTAATGCCTTTGGTAGATAGTTCTTTTAGAATTTTCCCGTCAATTTTATCATACCCCGGTATTATCTTGTTGCTGATCCCATTGATTATATTTTCAACTTCCTTTGTAGAAAAGCTTTTGATTGGCACACTCATTTGATATCGTGTTGATAAAAAATTGATAATGTCATTATTTTCTTTATCAGATATTTCTGCATCAAAAGGCTTGAATACGTTTCTAAGATGCTTCGCAAAAGCTAAAGCTTTATCAGCATCTCTTCTTGTCCAATCTCCATTATGTTTTTTTATTGGCGGAATATGTATTTATTGAAACACTATAAATACATATATACGGAATATTATATGGCGGAATATGAATAAGATTTTTCGTCGCCTTTCATAAAGAAAAGTTAGTATTCTCGGCAAGTGTTAGATGTTTTAAATAATTTGCAAACGATTCGTTTTTGATTTTATGTAGCAGTGTTTTGACATTTTTCGTAGTCTTATTTAATTTTGCTTTATCTGATGGAGATCTAGTTCTTTGCCAAATTTTTTTTAGTTTTTCTTTTGCTCTATTTCTTGTTTAATGTCGTCTGGGTAAATATCTTGCCTTATATGTTTGGATGTTGTAATATTATATTTTGGTGGATAATATAGATCCGATATCGTAATAGAGCCATTATTAGTTTCCACCGACAAACTAGTTGCTTGCGGATAA
This sequence comes from Poecilobothrus nobilitatus, assembly GCA_947095535.1. Lineage (NCBI taxonomy): Eukaryota > Metazoa > Arthropoda > Insecta > Diptera > Dolichopodidae > Poecilobothrus > Poecilobothrus nobilitatus. Next base: position 191,524,209 of record OX352772.1, read on the forward strand.
TCTTTGTTATATTTGTTTAATTCAAAATGTTTTAGTGGACTTCTGATGATGATTGCTGATCCTCCATGAGCTGTTCCATCTGGGTGTTTGGTATCATAGATGTTGTAATTTTTATACCCGTACGATAGGATCGGGTATAATAAAATTACTCCTCCGTTTGTAACACCTCGAAATAAGCGAGCTAGATATACCTTCAAAGGTATGGATCGGATCAGAAAAAAATTCTAAGACTTTTGAGCCATGTCCGTCCGTCAGCACGCTAACTCAAAAACTAAGAAAGCTAGAATCTTGAAATTTACACAAAATATTCTGGGAGTAATTTGTAGGTTCCCTATTTTTTTTGGTTGAGTTTGGACCAGGCCTTAGGGTAGCTCTCGAACACCTAACTTTTAGATCCCCACATTTTTTTTGAAATAGAGCTGTGAATTTTTAACTGCTGATAGATCTCACAAAAATATTAATTTTTCCCCAAAGGTTCAAAAAAGCTCTATATTTAAATTGTTATAAAACAAGTTGTATAAGGTATATCTTCATTTTGAAAACGCCAAACGATTACTACTTTCATTAGCTTTAAAAGTATATATACAATAAATATAAATTTGTGGCATACGGTGTCTTAATTTACCGTTATGCAAAACTCAAATTTTGCAAAATTCTTTAACCCTTCTATCTTCTAAACAGTTAAAGTTGGAAACTTGAAATTTTGACAGAAGTTAGATCTTTGAAAATAAGTATGAGTCATTTTAGGAGCTGTAAGGGGTCAAAAACTGAAAATTTCCTATTTTTAAACACCTGTAACTTGAACACCTGTTAACATTTTTTTGAAGTAATACACAAAAATTAAAGCTTTAACATTATACTCCTTTTTCTGTTAACAACTTTTTTTAATAATATAGGGTTACTTTATAATTGACGAAAGTGTTACTTGATTTTTTCAAATTTTCTAACAAATTTCTTTAACGAATTTTTTCCATTTTGTTTTACTCGATATTTTGAAATTGTTGAGGATATAATGCATAGTACAAAAAAATGTAAATAAATAAACAACATAACGGTTGCTTGAAAATTTTTGATTTATATGATATTGATATATATACATACTTATATAATATCATGTTTATTTACATATCGTATATGTCACTAGTGAATGAATGATAAGAGTATAGATGTATATTATATAGCACCGTATTTACATAGATATATGTATTTTATTGTACTTATAAGAAATTATTCTGTCAATGGAATATTTAAATATAATATAATATAATATTTAAAATTATATTTACTATTTTGTACTAAGTAAATTTAATATACATTTACCGCTTAGTATTAAATGGTACTATAGAATATTTGAAAAAGTTTTGGATTGATAATCGTTATGTGGAAGGTTAAAATCTGCTTTTGAAGAATGTATAAACATATAGTTTGAATATATGTACAACCCATAATTCTAGAAATTATAAAATTCACCCAAATTATTTTAAAATATTAAAAAAATAATATTGTAAGCAAAGTGACAGGCTGTGAACATACTAACGGTTCGTACGGGTATCTAAGAGTTGACAAAGGCAACTGTATTCTTCCTCGTTTTATTTTAGAATATTAGTAAAATGTGCTTCCGAAATTAGTAGTAAATCAATTTTGTTTTGACTTAGAAATAATTTCACCTCTTGCGTATGTTATGCTAGGCCGTTGGCGTTCCAGTAAGCTAGTTTAAGTAGTTGAGACATGACTAAATTTGTTTGTGACTGTGGATATAATATTTAACATTATGCTCATTTGTTGTGTGAAGTTTTGCATTAAAGTTTGAAATTCTGTTATTTGATTTTGCAGTGATTTTTGATTTGTTGTAGAAGTGTTTCCTTTTTTATTATCAATAGTAGTTTTTACCATATCAGCAAACGTGTGCTTAGATTGTACCGCTTAACCAGCTGTAGTTGAAACATTGGGTACAACGTTATTTATTGTTTTTCTTGCGTGTAATGGTGAAAAAGTTTTCCTTTGCAGGTTCTTGTAGTGGCTGCAGCCTTTGTAATTAACTGGATGATTTTCAGAACATAGTACACATTTGTCTAGGTTATCTTTACTTACTCTTTGGCATTCAAAGGAGTGATGAGCTTCTGCACATTTTACACATCTAGGATTCCTATGGCAATATTTACTGGTGTGACCATAACGTTGGCTTGATATGCATTGCGGAATTTCCTTTTTGGATGTGGTGGTTCGACGGATACTATTGTATGCAACATTTTTTGTATGGGGTATATTTCTTTATTGATCGTATTTGGGTTTAAGTCTATATAAAATAACGGCAGTTGTTTTTTAGTTGTACGTTGTACACGGTTGTAACTGTGTGTCCAAAAGTTTCTAATTCATCTTTCATAGATTCTGGCGATGTAGAAGAATGTAACCCTCGAGAACCACTCTAAAGCTCCTTTCTGATTTCATTTTGTACATGTGGTACTCTTGATTTTTATCCGAGAGAGCTTTAACTATTCCTCTATATGTTGCAGGTGCATTAGCTTGGATTTTAACCTCTTCACTGTTTATCACTTTAATTTCTTGCTGACCATGAGCTATCTCTTTAAGTAGTTCTGTAAGGGGAAACATATTTTGTATTATGGCCACGAATATTGGTGGTGGTTTGGATGCTTTTTGGTTTATTTTTTCTTTTTGATGATTTACCGTTTTGACATCTGGAATGTTATTTTTATTTTCAGTTTTATCTGGCAACTTTTGCTGCTTGCCATTTGGTTAATGGATAATGGGATTAACTGGATCACTTTTGGTTTTGTAAAAGTTGTTCCTTGTTTCATATATGTGGATGGCGTACTTTGTAGTATCTCTTACAGTTGGTGTTTCAATATTATGTTTTCTTCTTTTAAAGTTTGCAGCTCTTCGACTAGACCGCTTAAAATAGATTTGGTGTTCTCATCAAAAGTAGAAGCAATTTGTTTCAACTGCATACATTTATCATCCCCATTAGCATTATTATTTAGAATACCATCGAAATTATCGTTGTTTATATTGCTATTTATAACTTGGTTATTATTGTTATTTATTTTTGTAGTACTATTTGTATTTTTGTTATTATTATGAATGCTTGTTTTGGCATTTTCAATTGTTGTTGACATAAGTGGCGGCGATCGCATAGTTTTACCCATATTTTCGCATTCTTTATTCTTTACTATTATTCTTTATTATTATTATTTTTATTAATATTATTTACATAGATTTAGATAGATTTATAATTTATTTTATAATTTGGAATTATATTTATTATTAATAATTTAATTAATTTAATTTTTAATTATATCTTATTTTATTTATAAAATATTAATTGTGTTTTAATAATTAGTAATTTTTGAATATATGTTTGAAAATTTGCCGGTACAAATTTGTCTCTTAGATAGAAATTTGCACGTAGGTAGCATTAATTACAATGCAAACGAAAATGCAGATTTCTAAAATAATTTTCGAAGATCTTATTTGCAATGGAATCACAGTTTGTAATCACTATTATTTTTTTCTTCTACTTCTAGATGTTCACGATTCAGAAGTTCGATTACAACTCTTTATCATAAAGTAACTATATGTATATATAAATAACAGCTACAGCCGAGTAATCAACGGCTTAGTGAAATTAATTATTCCAGAAACTGAAACTTAGTCAAATATGAATAATAAATGACTTAGTGGATGCCCTATGTTCCTTAACGGAGTGGAAAAGAAAAAAAAACTATGTATTTATATAGAGTATTCAAGTGGAAGAAAAAAGTTTGACAGTTTTTTTAATTTCGTAAAATCAAGTTGATCGTATTTTCGTTTTTCTTTTTGTTTGTATATCAATCCATGTATGTATGTACATCTGTATATATTGCTTCATATAACTTTTATGACTTCTTAAAATATAAAACCTCGATTCTACCTTGATTTTTTAAGAATCAATTTTAATTGTTTCAAACCATAGGTACAAGAATTATTATTATAAAAGTATAAAATAAGAAAAAATGTGTATATTAATATGAATTTAAAGTTATTTTCATTTCCTCTAAAAAATATAATTTTTTCTTCTTAGTCAATGAAGTACTTTCTAAGTACTGCACTCACTGTTCTACTATACATTGGTGTTGCTAATTTAACTATAATTTTTTCAAAAGTAATCAGATTAATATGTTATCTAGCTAATTTGGTACGCATCTTAGTTTTTCCATTTATTTGAACTTCTCATAATTCTATGAGGCTTACCATCTGCTTACCTTCTGAGCTTTTTAAATCGGAACCCATTAATATATTTGAGATATACCCATAAGAGATTTCGTTAGTTGGGGAAAATAGAATATGCAAAAACTTTTGTTATTATTATAATTAAAAAATGGTTTATCATGTGTTATTTCTAGCAATGAAAAAACTTTGGCTAAAGCTTGTTCACAAGTAATTGCTCGTATTGTAATACCAATATCGGACAAAATTAGACAATTGAATATTTTAGATAATTTAAATATTCCATCGAAAAATATTTTTTAATTTTTAGAAAAAATATTCTTCTAAACAAAAAAGAAAAAAGTAAAAACTAGTAGATCTCCATTACAATTTACACCCCACTTAAGCAATATTATAATAAAATTTTGTTGGCCTTCAAATATTATGTATGTGTTGTGTAGAGTTATAAGAAAGATTATCTGTTACAATATCTGTTAATGCATTTTTTACAACTACCTAAACAAAAAAAACCGTAAAAGTAGGTAAAACATGTGTTACTTTATTTCAAAATCATTTTGTTATTAAAATTACTGTAAGAGAGAAAAAGAACAAAATATTGTTTGGTAATATTTTTACAATGCTTTTTTAAAGGCACAACTTTGTTACTGTGTCTATGTATAAGTATAATACCATAAAGTAACTATATACATAGAGAACTCACGTAGAAGAAAAAATCGTAGTCAATTTCATTGATTTGAAATCAGCCCAAGATCGTATTTGGGGTTATTTCGTAAAAAGATGACCGTATTTTTGGTATACCATCAAAGAACATAAGAAAAGCAAAACAAAATTTTAAAAGAAAAAACATTCAGCATAAAAAGGGTTAAACAATTTACCATAATATCTTTACAAAAAAAAAATTAAATTAAGAAGGGAAGAACACGCACAACAAACATTTATTTTAATGCACGATAATTATAACAACGGCTTTACACTTACAAGCCGAAGAATTCAACGAAAACTTTGCAAAAAAAAAGCCATTTGCGTACAAAATAAATTGAGTGTTCCGATCCGGCTTGTAAGATATTTAGGCGTTGTTTATAAAATATTTTAAAATTTTTTATTAATATTTTTTTTGTAACTGATGTATGGATATACGTACATACCTATCTATACAGATATTCCTCTCGTAACACTTTTAAATTTTATTTTTAGAATATAAAATATAGAATACAGATATTCGTCTTGTAAGAGTTTTAGAAATTATTAAAAAAATTTGAGAAGTTTGTTCGATATTGGTATTATAATACGGACAATTACTTGTGATTAAGCTTTAGCCAAAGTTTTTTCGTTGCTAGAAATAACACCTGATAAACCATTTTTGTTAATTATGTACATACATATAATAATAAAACATTTTTTGCTTATTCGATTTTCCCCATCAATTACATCTCTTAGAAATACATTAATGAGGCCCGATTTAAAAACCTCAGATGGTATTACAAGATGGTATTAAAATTCTCATAGAATTATGAGAAGTTCAAATAAATTGAAAAACTAAAATGTGTACTAAATTAACTAGATAAGATATTAATCCGCATACTTTTAAAAAAATTAGAGTTAAATTAGCAACACAAATATTTACTATCCATTCTTACAATCTCAAAATTTAAAGTTCAAAATGTACTTATAGGCTAAAAAAATCTACTATACAAACATTTTAAAAACAAAAACTTCATTAGATTTAATGTTTAATAATTGAAAAATGTAATTAAGCCACTAATCTGGCTTTTTTTTATTTTATAAGAAAATAGTTTTAAACCACTTCATTAAATTAAAATTCAAAAAGTTAATTAATACTAGTTATACAGAGGGGTGACGTGTATAAAAAAGAAATATCAAAATTTAATACATAATATTAAGAGGAACAATATAATTATAACAAAAAAAATTTCAAAGTATACAATTATAATTAAAATTATATAAAAAAAAGAGAAATATAAAAAATAAATTTAAAAACCAAGAAAATAGTAATAAATATTACACAATAATAACACAAACTAATTAAAAAATAAAAAAGCAAAAAATAAGATAACTATCCACACAAGTAAAAAATTGTCAGATTATCAGATAAAACAACAAAACAAAAAAATAAGTAAGCGAAGAATTTAAAAAGTGCATTCCATCATCCATGTTCAATATAAAGCAATAATAATAAGTACATAGCTAAATTACAATATTAAATAAATTATTTAAATGTTCGAAGTATGGGATTAAGCCAAATTTTTAACTGTTTTAAAAAAATTGTAAGTACTCTTGATGACCTACGAAATGAAGGTAATTAATTACAACATACATGAACTAACGCTAAAAAAATTGCGATAAAATTGTAGTCCGCAGATTTGGAACATTAACAAGGGGACTATTATTCACCCGTAGATTATAAGTTGTGGAACCTCGATAGTTTAAGTATCCAGACCTAATAAAAACTTTTAGTACTTTAAAGCCGTAGAGATGGGCGTAGAGGAAGATTATTTAGATTTACAAACAATGGAAAACTTGCCTGCAATCTATTTCTCCTATAAATTTTACGAGTTATAAATTTTTATAGACAAAGTAAAGGAAGTACTTTATTGTAGAAAGCTCCACCCCAACAAGTTATCCCGTATTGTAACTTAGATTGTACAAGTCCGAAGTAAATAATTTTCAAAGTTTTTGTTGGACACATGTTGTTCAGATTGTAAAAGATTATAAGAGTTCTCCTTATGTACTTTATTATAGAATCAAGTTAAATGGACCAGCTTAATTAACAGTCAATTGTCAAGCCTAAGTTCTTAAATTGGTCTACAATTTTAATAATAGAGCATTCTTTATTGCACAGAATATCAATATAAAAAAGTTTATTTTCATCTTGTTTAATAAAGCAATTCCGGCAGGTAAATGTAAACTTCTTACACTCTGGCGCAGCAATATATCAAAATTAATATCGCCCACAGAAAATTCAGTAAAAAAAGCGCTAAAATAATGTTTAAGTATCTGTATACACCAATAAACGAAAAATTTACATTATTTATGTTAATACTAATTTTTAATATATCAGCACTAATTATGTAATTAAATCTTTCAAACTTACAATCATAATTACGGTTAACAAAACAATCAACTCCTCCCGCAGTATAAGATTCATTTGTTACTACATAAAAGTCAAAACTAGAGACGAAAAATTCTCCCTTAAACTTCGAACATTTTGATGCAGAAAAAAAAATTTCCTATTTGCATTAAAATTATAGTGGAATACCCTTTCACAATTATTACTAGAAATTAAATTTTCAGTGAGGTTGTCGTTGTTAAGATCATAAAAACCAAAGAATATAACGTATAAAAAATTAAAAAAATTAAATTAAAATCAAAGTGAATTTTCCAATTTCTTTATATCATCAAATGGTCTTAAAGCAACACTCTTTTCTTTCCTCATTTCTTTTTAAAAGTAAATTTGATTTAGTAAACCATAAATACTTATAATGTTTTTGCTATAAACACGAGCATATGTCAAATAGAGATGTCATGATGTGTCATGTACGCCGTATCGCAACTGACAGGGTTATGAAAAAGCACGGCGACATCTGACAGGAAAAAACTTTGACGTCGTTCCTCTACAGACAGATAGATGGATTCAATATAGAGCTGTCAAAAACACCATGGATAAGGTTAACATAGGAATATATACATAGGAAAAAACGCTTTAATGCCAGAGATAAGACCAAATGACATTCTTCCTAAAGTAAGACCAATCCCCTGCTTACGAGAGTAGAAACCTCATAAATAAGAGAAGAAACCTGAAACAGCTGACCAATACCGATACAGGGAAATAACAATAACAACACTGAAATCCTCAGATACACAAATGATCTCCCGGTAACGACCTTCAGCAGAAAAACAATGTTACGAATAGGACAATGGAATGTCCCAACTCTTCATGAAGCATCAAGCCTTGCCCAAATCAAAGAAGTAAGGACATCTTATAAGATCAACATCCTAGGAGTTAGAGAAATGAGATGGAATAATAGCAATGAAATTACCACTATCAACGGGAACACCCTGCTATTCAGCGGGAGAGATACATGAGAAGAAAGCGGAGTAGGTATCTTAATCGGGAAACAAATAAGAACACCATGAATAGCTGGAAACCAATGGGTAACCGGATTATCCTAGTCCGATTCCGCAGCAAAATACGTCATATTACCATCGTACAATGATTCGCGCCCCCGAAGAAACCGAACCAGAAAAGAAGGACAAAATCTATACACAATAAACATCTACGCTGCAGAGAATTCACAACAAGGACATAGTCCTACTAACGGGTGATCTAAACGAACAAGTAGTCTCTAATAACACCAGTTTAAGAAATGTTATGTGAAAATATGGGCTAGGGGTTAAGAACAATAATGGAGACAGATTATCGGACTATATCAAACCTTCGGGCTTGTCATCTGTGAAACCATATTACCTCATAAGGACATCCATAAATATTCTTGGATCTCCCCCAGTGGTCGCACTAGAAACCAAATTGATCACATTTGCGTCAATGGAACATGGAGGAACTCTATCACAAATGTGAGAAATAGAAGAGGAACAGATATGTACAGCGACGACGAATTGCTCATAGGGGATTTCAATATTAAATTATATAGAAAGAAGCCTTATAACAACAATCGCAAACGCTTCAATACCAGCAACTACAAAATGCCCAGATCGCAAACAACTTTGCCTCCATACTTCGCGAAATATTACCACCAGACACATGGAACAACATTATGGCTAGATTACAAGAAGCTGCTGAAGAAACAATTGGGTTCGTACACCCAGAAAGGAAAACATGGATCTCACCTTGAAGGAAACCAGAAAGGAAAACATGGATCGCATGGAAAAGGGCTTAATTGTGAAACTTCTAACAAAGGCGACTTAGCATATTGCAACAACTGGAGAGGGATCAACCTAATATACAAGATCCAGAAGGAACCCTGAAATCAAGATTAACATCAGGGTTCACAATCATCCTAAAGAAAATCCTGAAGGAAATCTGCTCAACAAAAAAAGAGGTATATCTTGAGGCCTGACAATTCATCTCGAAGACATGGAGTACGCCGATTATATCTGCCTATTATCGCATAAGTTCGTCGATATAAAGAGCAAATTAAACCAAATTGAAAAACTTGCTCAACACGCTGGTTTAAAAATCAACTTGTAAAAAACAAGCAATGAGGATAAATAACACCAACACAGCACTCATCGAACGAAAGGACAATAGATAAACAGATTCTGCTATCTGGGTTGTAAAATTTCTACCCAGAAAGACGTGGAACACAGTCTTAAAATGCAAGAGCAGCATTTGGACGTCTACAACCGCAATGGGGGAATTTGTAGTTATCCAGAAAAACGAAACTCAGAATATTCCGGACATGCGTGAAAACCGTTCTGACATATGGCAGCGAAACCTGGCTTGTAACCAACAGTTTAATCGACAAGCTGTAGGTTTTCGTAAATAAGTATCTCAGGATAATATGCCGCATATTGTGGCCGAACACAATACTCAACGAAGGCCTCTGGATACTACCCGCCGAAGAACCCATAGCCAAACAAATCAGGCGTAGGAAACCGAAGTGGATAGGCCATACGCCTAGAAAGCCAAATGAAAGTATAACACCTATAGCGTTAGAGTGGAACCCTCAAGGTACTAGAAGACGCGGCCGTCCTAACATCACATGATGTAGAACAATTCATCAAGAAATGGCTAAATGTATCATCTTCTGGGATGACATTAATATATCAGCGCGAAATAGCTTGACATGGAGCTGTTAAGTGTAAGTCCTATGTAAATTGTAAATTTTGTTTTAGCGTGATGTCTGTCTGTGTGTATGTGTGGGTACGTTTGTGTGTAAGTCTGTGGGCACATGTAAAGCCTAAACGACTGAGCGAAATTTTTTCAAATTTCATATTTAAGATTTTGGTGTAAATATCTGAGATTGACAAGCTTTTGGAGCAAATCGGACAACCGCAACTAGTAGTTTACTAGTGTAATTTTTAAGTTTTTTACGAATATTTCGTAACAGGAAAATATTATGAGAAAAATTATTAATACAAAGTTGTTACACAAGTAAAGAGCAACAATTTTACTATAGAACATTTTTTGTCCAACAAACTTTAATTTTTTTTCTATATAAAAATTTCATACATATTATTGTTGTAATATGTATGAAATTCATATGGCATATTCATATGGCATATTATGCCATATGAATTTATATGAACAAAATGTAAACAATTAATTTGTTTTTTTTTTCTCTAAAAATTTATATACATACTTATATCTATGCATATTATTCTCTTGTTGATGACGCAAAATTCAAACTGTAAAATTTTTGTTTAAAAAAAATCATATACATACTTACACATGTAAATGGATGCATGAATGAATGTACATATGTATATTTTTACGATTAATTCATTGCTTAGTTATTATTGTTATTGAATAAAAAAAAAAATGATGTTAAATTATTAGAAGTTATTTTGCTTTGATATATGTATGTATGTAAATTATTATTTTTGGAGACAGCTGATTTTTTTTAATACTATATGTTATTGTTAATCCGGACCAATCAATTTTAAATAGTCGAATGTGCATTTTCAAATCATTCGAAATTTCAAAGAAATGTCAAAGAAATATAATTTTAATCATTTTATAAAAATTTAATATACACCCAAAACTCCAGTGCGCACATACATAATATCAGATTTATAGAATTTTTTACATAATTATGACACAATAAAATAAAATTGTACGAAATCAAACGGGTTTGGATATACTTCCACAGAGAGGTGATCATCGATTTAGATGATATCATCACATGACGGTACTTAATACCTCCAAGTTTCCGAATATATATGCCTTTAGTACCGATGCCGCCATCTAGTGGCCAAAAAATACATTAAAAAATGTTCTTAATATTTGGTACTATTTTAATTAAACCGTTTATTTTCCCGTAAGACAAAAAAAAATATGAAAATATCATATGCATAGTGATTTTTTTTTTAAATTTCCACTTTTAACTTAACAGAAACGATAATACCCGTTAAGATGAAACAAGATGTATATTAACGTTAGCATTATACTCTACAATATTGTAGAAAATGGCTCCAGTTTTTTGTCTTACGGTAAAAATATAACGGTTTAATTAAAATAGTCCCAAATGTTAAGAAAATTTTGTATGACCTAACCACGGTGACCTAACTATAAATAAAAAGTATGTAGTAATTTCATATCGTAATAATGTATATCGTATTATTAATAGTAGTAATAATAATAATAACAATAATAATAACAACAGTAATAATATTAGTAATAATAGCTGTTACAGTGGTCACAGATATCTTTGGTTATATCATGCAGTAAGGTATTATATACTACTGCACGTTGTAATCCACTGATGACCCCTGACTTTGTAATAAAATAATAATAATATTAATAAGAATACTAATACCAATAAAAATAGCCGCTACAGTGACAATGGGGATTGCCTTCAATAGTTACCTCATGCAGTAAGATGTTATATACTACTGCATGTTGTAACTGTTGTAACGGCTATAGTCACTCTTAGCAAAATAGTAAAAATATTATTATTGTCATTAATATTGGTAGGTATTAATATTAATTTTTTTTTTTGTTTTCACTTTATAGTGTTGTCAAGCTCGGGTTATATAAATCGTACAATTTTACTTTTCATTTTAATTTTAATTAAATTTTAATTTTGACTTTAATTTTAATTTTTTAGATATTTTAACTTAATTTTAATTCAGATTTTGATCTTGGCTAATTTTAAGGTTGACCTTAAGTCTAATTTTGATTTTAATTACAATTTCAACTCTGATTTTATTTTAATCTTGATTTAAATTTTGTTTGTATTAATTGCTCGTATATTAATTTTTCTAACAAAATTACCAATTTCAATGTTAATTTCTATAACATTCGCGGGTTGCAAACGAATTTTCATGCCGTCGATTGTCATCTTAGTTAAATTAAACCAGCAATCTAAGCCCTATGTGAAATACAAGTCACCAGCCATAATGATAACTTTGTTGTTACCGGACAATAAAGTTTGTTTGTTATTGTCACTTATTTCACACTTCGTACCCAAAAAAGGTATCGCAATCTATACAAAAAATGACATTGCTTTCAACACACTTCAAAAATATAATTGTTCTTGACCAACCTTCCACTATATTTGGGTCTAAATTCTCGTTGAAAAGCAAGTCATACATTTCTGTTTCCTATACAGATCGCCCAACTCAAATGAACAAGAAACTGCTATGGAAATCGATCCAGATCAATGAAATATTCGCTCATCTCCAGAAACTTAAATTATTCTGGCGGGAGATTTCAACATTCATAACAGGGACTAGCTTCATTTCACTAGTAACACTTCTGGTCAAAACACAATTGGGAAGCAAGCTGAACTATTCTCCTCACTGTTACAACTTTCTCAACTCGTTAAAAATTCCAATAGGATTCCGAACCGTGCTGATCAAAAAATTCATCTCTTGGATCTGTTTCTCACCACACACCAAAAATATGTGGTGTCAGTTGTTTGCTCCCTGGGTAATTCCGACCATTGTTTATTCATTCCTCATTCCATGAAAATTGTTAAAAAGAAGCCCCAATCTTGGTTTAATCGCATTTGCAAGGAAACCACTTTTAGGAAATAGGAGGCTTTTAAACGGTACCAAAACAAAGGTCGGAGGGTCTTCCATGGCCAACTATATAGTGGTTAGAAAAAGATGCAAGAGAGTTATCAACAAACAAAAATTCTTGTTCAACAAAAAGTTGAAGCGTAAAATCATCCATATGCCAAAGAATAACAAATGTTTTTGGACATTTCCAAAAAGTCTAAAAAAAGATATTTGCGGGTCTTCTGTTCCACCACTTGTTGATAATAATTGTAGAACGGTATCAAATTCTAAAGAGAAGGCGATCTTATTTGGCAAGCAGTTCCAAGCAGTTATTTGGCAAGCAGTTTCGCTTCCAATTCGACACTGCCACAGTCAGCTCAGATGCCACATTATGTTCCAGGAATTGGCTGCTCCTTCGGTAAAATTTACTTTAAGACACGGACGGGGATGAAAATCTTTAAAAATCTTGAAACAAATAAGTCAGCCGGTCCAGATGGTATAACCACCATGGTGTTTAAAAATACCTACTCCAGTATTTCAAAACCTCTGCGCAACCTTGTCTACCTCTCCTTTACTTCGGGTATTCATCCAACCCAATGGAATGTTTTGTTTTTCCAATTCCCAAAAAAGTTATAAAAAGCGATCCCTCTAACTACCGCGCTATCGCTATAACTTCGGACCTTTCCAAAATAATGAAAAAAATTGTGAATCGAGAGCTTCTGAAGTACCTGGATCACAAAGGTTTGCTTCATGACAGAAAATAAGGGTTTAGAGCCCGTCGTTCAATCGGTGATATCATTACTTACTTTTGTGAGATGCTAAACATCAGCCTCCATCATTCTAGTGAATCCGATGTTGTAGCTCTTGATATTTCTAAGGCTTTCAACCGAGTTTGGTACGATTCTCTATTGGCAAAATACAAAGCATTAAGTCTGTGTGGGCTCTTTTTAAAATGGATTGGAGATTTTCTTTCGAATCGTACGATTTGTGTACTTGTCAATGGATATTCATCTCACAAATTCAAAATAAATACTGGTGTCCTTCAAGGATCAGTTTTATCACCTACTCTCCTCTTAATATTTATTAATGCCCTACTTTCATTAACCCCCAATACGATCCATAGCTTCGGAGAAGACAGGACCCTTGTAGCTTCCTGTGAGTTTCATAGCCGCTGTAATATTAACCACCAAATTAAGAGCAAAAAATTTCACTATTAGTGAGTTAAATAATGATTTAGCAAAAATTCAAAAATGGGGTGAAGTCCCACTCTGTTGACACCAAAAAAACTCAATGCTATCTGAGCTCGCGGAAATTTGCCACCACTATTCCTCACCTCGTATTTCAGGGGGAAGTTTTGCAGCATTCAGCAGATTTAAACATGCTGAGTATCGAGTTAAACCAAAAATTAACTTGGTCAAATCACATTTTTGGTATAGCTAAAGATGCAACTGCAGGTGCAGCAATTGTTTAGGATTTTTGTACCGCTGCAAAACCTTCTTTTCTGCATGTGATCTTCTTAATATCTATAAAACGTACATTCGGCCGAAAATGAAGTATAATGCACACATTTGGGCTGCAGGCCCTCAAACAGCGCTGGGTTATCTAGATAATGTACAAAACAGAGCTATTCGTCTTATCAAAGACCCCAGTGTAACTTCAATGCTCACTCCACTGAGCTATCGCCGTACAGTTGGGTCACTGACCTTGTTTTAAAGATATCTTGTAGGGATTAACACCTGTTCCAAAGAAATAAAATAGTTAATGCCTCCACTCAAAGTTTTCTAACGAGAAACAAGGAGTGCAATAGAAGCTCATACCTATCATGCATAGTTATCAAGATGGCGAAATACAGCTTATGGAAATTCGTTTGTTATGCGCATGTCCCGTTTGTGGAACTATATACCATCACATGTGTTCCCTAAAGTTTCTAATTCATATGTGTACGATTTACTTAAGTTTAAGGAGAACATTAACATCTTTCTTCAAAATATTTATTATTTCTCCAAATGCATGCAAAAAGAATAAGAAGAAAAAATAGAGTTAATAGAAAAAGTAAAATTTTTGGAGAAAAAAATTAATTTGTATGAGCAAAAGCAAAGAGAGAAAATGGTTGATATTGTTGGTATACCAA
The DNA here is from genome assembly GCA_947095535.1 of Poecilobothrus nobilitatus. Taxonomy (NCBI): domain Eukaryota; kingdom Metazoa; phylum Arthropoda; class Insecta; order Diptera; family Dolichopodidae; genus Poecilobothrus; species Poecilobothrus nobilitatus. The sequence continues at coordinate 191,539,267 of OX352772.1, forward strand.
ATATTAAAAACAATAATTATTTAATGTAGGTTTGAGTGTGAATATTGTAGCTAATGATATTGATAGATGTTATGTTATGAAGGTTCTAAAAATTCTATTTCTAATAATTCAGATATAAATATAAAAGAAATTGTATGTGTTAATTTTGTATCTTTAAATAAAAAAATTAGTGTTATGAATGGTAAAAGTAAAGGAAAGGAGGTTTTGAATACAAAATTATATATTGATCAGGCAATACCCAAAAACATTTACATAAATGATAGTCTGACACCTTATAATAATGCTTTATTATTAGAAGCTAAAAAGGTAAAAGAGGAAAAGAAGTTTAAATTTCTGTGGTTCTAGAATTCAACTATTTTGCTAAACAAAAAAGAAGGTGATGTTATTAACAAGATATTTTCTTTTGAGGACCTAGATGAAGTAAAATGTAATTCTTAATTTTGTGATATTTAGTTATTATTTATAAATTTATGAGTTCAAAATTTGATTTTAATATTGATCCTCAGGAATATATTGTTGATAACATAACCTTAAATAGTTTCAGGAATTGTGAAAACATTTTTAAAGGACAATCAAATTATCTTTTAATTCTTCATCAGAATATGAAGAGTCCATGTAGAAACTTTAATATGTTGGTGGTTCATTTAGAAAGTTTTATTAAGAAACCTGATATAATTGTGGTGTCTGAAATATGGATATATAGTTATGAAATTAATAATTACAAATTACATGACTATGACTTCTATACATGCTGCAATAATTCCTATAATAGTGGCGTGGGAATTTTTGTAAAAAATAATATTACCTGTAGGATTGAACATGTTGATATGGTGAGTGCTGATACTGTAAAAGTTAATTGTAGTGTAAATAATTTAAATTTTGTTATATTTCGAATTTATAGACTATTTGATAGAAACTTTAGTAAAGATGTTTTTTGACATGAATTAGGTAATATTATACATAATGAGAAAAGTGGTACACTAGTTTTGTTAGGCGATATGAATATAGATCTTTTGGAAAGTCGTAATGATGTAGATAAGTATTTGCTTACTTTGGCTTCAAATGGGCTAACTAGTGTAATTAATGAAATAACACGCTCTATATCTGAGTTGACCAGTTTATTTAAAATCTAATGCGTCTGATGCTTTTGATATTTTTTTAAATATATTAACTAAACATATTACAAATAGTACTAATCATGTTTGAACGTCAGAAAAAATATTTAAAAGACTAAAACTGTGGATTTCAAAAAACTTATAAAAGTTAAAAAGAAAAATAAAATTCGTAAAAAATGTGTACAGCATCCTAATAATAGAAGACTTTAGAACTATTATGTTAAGTTATGTAATAAGCTCAAAAGAGTTATAGATAAGAAATAATATTGGACCTAGCACTGAGCCCTGAGGAACTCCCACACATATATTACTTGGACGACAAAATATATTCCCTAAATTTACTTTTTGTAACCTGCAACTTAAATAAAACGAAAACCAGTCATAAATAACTAGTGAGAGTTATTTTCGTAATTTCATAAATATAGGGGAAACATCAAAGGGGAATGGAAAGTTATTTATAAAAATAAATATAATTTTAAATAAAACTTCAGAGAATAATAAGAATATTGAGTTGAATATAAATAACTCCATTATTGCAGAACAATATAAAGTTGCTAACATTTTTAATAAACATTTTATTGAAATCCCAAAAAATTTATTTCAACTGAACTCTACATGCATATGCTGTTCATGTATTGAACATGGAATTACTAATGATAAGTTTCAATCGAATAGTTTTTTTTTCCATCAAATTACAGCTGAAGAGCTGATTAAAACTATAAAAACACTTAGAAATTATAATTCTTGTTCTAGTGATGGTGTGTCTATCTTATTTCTCCAAAAAATAGAACATAAGATTGTAAATGTACTGGAATATATATTTAATTTCAGTGTTTACTCTGGAATTTTTCCTTCTGCACTTAAAATAGCTGTTATACCCCTGTTTAGGAAAGGAGTTGCTAGAGATGTAAACAATTACCGGCCAATCTCCATTTTATCATCTTCTTCAAAAATCTTTGAAAAGGTTATTAAGAAAAGAATATTATTTTTTCTTTTATTATTATTTCTTCTATTATTGTTATTTTTTCTTTTATTATTGTTTTATTCGTGGCTTTATTTATGACTGGTTTTCGTCTTATTTAAGTTGCAGGTTGCAAAAAGTAAAATTAAGGAATATATTTAGTCGTCCAAGTAATATATGTGTGGGAGTTCCTCAGGGCTCAGTGCTAGGTTAAATATTATTTCTCGATCTCGATCTCATAGCAGACATAAATCATGATTTAGATATTTTAAATAAATGGTTTTATAATCACAAATTGGTTATTAGCAATAAAACAAAAGATATGATAAAATAATTAATTAAAATAAATAGTTCCACATTAGTTGCAAATGATATTGTGTATCACTCTGTACATTGTAATACGCTAACGAAATTTAGTGTTAACTCTCCTGATATAATTCATGATGAAATATTTTATAATGGAGGTATATGTTCAAATGAGTGTTTTACAGTTGAGGAAGTTGCTACTTTCAAATATTTAGGTATCTTTATTGATAACAAACTTAAATGGCTAGAGCAAACTTTACCTCTTAAAAAATACCTGTTAGCAACTGCTAAAAATATGTTTCAGCTAAGCCGACTGTATTGAGATGAAACCCTTAAAATATTTTATTATGGATTGGTGCAATCTCAATTGCAATATGGATTAACAGTATGGGGCGGAACTTATATGAATAAAATCAAACCATTATTGGTTGCTGAAAAACATATAATTAGAATTATTTGCAAAAAAACTCGTAGTCATAGCAGCTTAGAATTATTTAGAAGGCTAAAGATTAATGTTCTTAGGTTTAGAACAACCTTTTACAAACATTTGTACAGTACCGTAGCACCTAAACTATTTAATGTTCTTCCTGAAGTCATAAGATCTATTAATGTTTACTCCAATGTTATTAAATAGATTAAACTATCGATTGGAAATTTGGATTATATACAAATTAATAACATTCTAGTGTAACGTTTATAATTATATTTATTCTTTCACTATTCTTATTTTTGCTACAATAACCTATTTTTATGTGGTCTCATGATTTGATTAGATTTGATTTAACTTTTTGATTGTTTTTTGTTTTAATTTGTTTTTTTGATACTTCTTCTTTTTCTCTTCTTTCTTTTTTTTTTTCTCTCTTTCTATGAAGCTCATTAAATAAAATCATTTTGAAATTTATATATTAACTAAATTTTCTAAAATGTAATATCTAGCAAACACTACAAGAACTTGTAGTTTAAGAAACCCCACATGTCATATCATTTTTATTTTTATTTACATTTGAATTTCTATACTTATGTAAACTATGTATAATTTTTTGTTTAAGATGCATTTGTCTCTAATTATTTTATATTTTAATTACAGAATGCTATAAAACTTATTTATCTTAACGTTTTTTTTTTTTTGTGTATAATGTAAACCGGATTATAAAAATATTAAGGTAGTAATATTAAAATGAAGTAATACATAAATAATAAAAAAATAATAAATTTTCCTACCTGTCCCTTATAATTCCCATACTTCCCAATTCCAATTTCCCCAATCATCCTTCCCACATCCCCAAAACCAAACTGCACATTTGTATTAAAGGTTCCATCCCAAAGTTTGGTTTTAAAAGGGGGTGGTTTAGGTTGGCTAAAGGCCAACACTACCCTGAGGAACCACGTGCAGTTCCTCATGGTAACTTTTGAGTTTTCTACCAACCCTCGTACAAAACAAAACAAAAAAAAAATAAATAGGTGGATTCATTGTTTAGTCCCACTCACAGTCCCATCCCAATTTAATTTTTCCGTATACATTTCCTATACTTTCTTATCCATACACCGTAGCCAATATACTGCGTTCACCGGTAAGGGTTTTATTCCATTATATTGTCTAAAGGGGAGAGGTGGGTTTAGTCAGTAAGAAACTACAAAGGGGAAATTCTTGGTGACTTTGGAAAATGCCCACCTGCCTTAGGAAAAAAAATGCATTTTTCGGCGACTAGATGTTGACATCGGCACTGATGACATATATATTCGGAAACTTGGTGATATTAAGTGCCGTTATATGATGACGTCATCTAATACTATTGCTCAAATGCTACTATCGTATTATAACATTACAGAAATAATTTACAGAAATTAGTTAAAAAAATGTATATTATTATACGGAAATACATATGTATGTGTATGTAGTACAAAATTATGGAATCAAACAAATTTGACTAAAAGAGCTATAACTTCAAAATCATTGGTCCGACTTATACATATATGGTTAATATCTTATTATATTACTACATAATAAAATTTTCTAACAAAATTTATAATTTCTTAACTTATGATCTTTACCTTTTAGAAATATGGGGTCATAAAGACAAAAAAAAAATTTATTATTTATTTATTTATTGATTTTTTTTTAAATCAAAACAAAATTATTTTCTTTTATTGAATAAAGCAATGGAAATTTTAACACTCTAAGATTGCATTTAACTAATAAATAAAATTAAAATCTAAAGAGTGTGGTTCATGCTAATAATTTTATGATTGTTTTAAATTTTTATAATTTTTATAATTTTTTTAAAATCAAAAAATAATAATTTGAATTTAATATTTAGATATGTTAGTAGTAGTACTGTGTATATTAATTTATCAATATCAATATAGGAATACGATCGTCTTCTCATTCAAAAAATATTTTTATTAAGAATCTTCTAAGATATTATACATTAGAATATAATGCATTGTCGTTTTACTGCAGGAATTATCTTTGCTCATAAAAACAATTAATGTCAACCTGGACGGCAATGCAATGCTACCAGCACCAATACTCATTACTCAATATTATGAAACTTATTATTGTTCTCTTTTTTTTAACAAAACAAAATATAAAACAGTTTTTTTCTTTTGTTCATAATAACAATTAATACAAATAAAGAGAAATTAGAGTTAAGAAGGTTGTTTCTTTTTCATATTTTTCTACTTCATTCTTTGTTAGAATTTACTGTTTAGTAATTTATATTATGCTGTTAATAATATAATATCGTATTGTATGTAGTACATTCTACTGAGTATATTATATAGCAGTTGTAACTTGTAGATATGTATTAGGTAGTAGAATTAAAATCGTATCGTTTAAGAATTAAAGACATTTCTGTTTATATTTTTTTACCTCTTTTCTTTTTAGGATTGGTATTTACAATTTAGTAAGAAATATTGTGCCATTAAATTTTTAAAAATAGGCACGTGAATAACAGCAGCGGCAGGAGCAGAAGGAGATTCTCTTTTATTATATTATATTAGATTAATATACACATTACTGCTACATATCTAAATATAATTGAATTTTATTAATAATGTAATAATATTTAGATATGTATATAGTAGTACTGTGGGTATCAATATACTTAATATCACTTTTTTCATTCATAAAATATTTCTATTAAGAGTATTCTAAGAGTTTATAACAGATTTAAGTTCATTAAGCTTATTTTTCCATTTATTGGTTCACAAAAAACTTTTCGCTTACTTTTTGTAATTTGTGTGTAGACTCGTCAATATTGGATGCTACTGCTATTATTGCAGTATCATCAGCAAATGTAGCTACTGTTATATTGTCCAATTATCTGTCTAATTGTCTAATTATTGTCTAATTGTCTAATTATTACCCGTTATACGACGGGTATAAGTAGAAAAATGTAGCTTTTGTGAGAATGTCCTCAGTTTTATGAACAATTTTGAAGAATTTTGAAAAATTTAGTACTTACATCTTTAATTTTTTTTAAATTTTAAATATTTACAGTACCACCTACAGTCTGTTTAAGAAATAAAAATTTATTACCGATAATATAGAACGTTCTGAATTTTTTTTTGTTGGTTTATGTTTACCGTCCATTCATACATATGTATATTCAAATATACATATGTAGTTATTGCTATTAAAAAATAATAAATATATAACTACATAAGTAATATACCCATATATTCATTCATATGTATCTATATTATGCGCTGAATTTCTGATTATTACATTGTTATATTATATGTGACAAGATTTTTAAAAAATTAAGAAAACGTTACATAGCTAAATTTAAATAAAAATATTATTGCAATTTCATAATGTTCTTTATTTCCACTTAAAAGTGCGACCCTTTAAAAACTTTGATTAATACATTGCCTTGTTTTTTCTTTCTTGTCGTAGCATAACATTTTAATATTTCTTTTTTTCATTCTGTTATGTAAATTTAAATAAAAATATTATTGCAATTTCATAATGTTCTTTATTTCCACTTAAAAGTGCGACCCTTTAAAAACTTTGATTAATACATTGCCTTGTTTTTTCTTTCTTGTCGTAGCATAACATTTTAATATTTCTTTTTTTCATTCTGTTATGTAAATATAAGATATATGTTTCTTTCTTTGCATAACATTTTAATATTTATTTTTTTCTATCTGTTAAGTAGGAAAATATCAGCCGTATGTTCTTTTCTTTTCATAGCATAACATTTTAATATTGTTTTTTTCTATCTGTTACGAACGAAAATATCAGATGTACGTTTCTTTCTTTTCATAGCATAAAATTTTGATGTACCTTCAATTGAAGGGTCTTGGGTTCAAAAAACCCCGGTCAGATGATAAATAAAAAATATGTAGTACTTTTATATCGTAATAATGTATATCGTATAATTAATAGTAGTAATAATAATAATAATAATATTATTAATAATAATAGTAATAATAACAGTAATTATATTATAATAATGATAATAATGGTAATAATAACATTAATAATAATAATAATAATAATAATAATAATAATAATAATAATAATAATAGTAATAGTAATAATAACAATAATTATAATAATAATAATAGTAATAATAATAATAGCTACTACAGTCGAGCTATCTTTGGTTATATCATGCAAGTAAGGTATTATATACTGCTGCACGTTGTAATCCACTGATGACGCTGACTCTGTAGTAAAATAATAATAATATTAATAAGAATACTAATACCAATAATAGTAACCGCTACAGTGACAGTGGGGGTTGCCTTCAATAATTACCTCATGAAGTAATATACTACTACTACTACATGTTGTAACTGTTGTGACGGCTTTAGTCACTGTTAGCAAAAATAGTAATAATAATAGGCGGATTCATTGTTCCTTACAGTCCCACTCCCAATTCAATGTTTCCGTATCCAAGCTGAGTATCGAGTTAAACCAAAAATTAACTTGGTCAAATCACATTTTTGGTATAGCTAAAGATGCAACTGCAGGTGCAGCAATTGTTTAAGATTTTTGTACCGCTGCAAAACCTTCTTTTCTGCATGTGATCTTCTTAATATCTATAAAACGTACATTCGGCCGAAAATGAAGTATAATGCACACATTTGGGCTGCAGGCCCTCAAACAGCGCTGGGTTATCTAGATAATGTACAAAACAGAGCTATTCGTCTTATCAAAGACCCCAGTGTAACTTCAATGCTCACTCCACTGAGCTATTGCCGTACAGTTGGGTCACTGACCTTGTTTTAAAGATATCTTGTAGGGATTAACACCTGTTCCAAAGAAATAAAATAGTTAATGCCTCCACTCAAAGTTTTCTAACGAGAAACAAGGAGTGCAATAGAAGCTCATACCTATCATGCATAGTTATCAAGATGGCGAAATACACCTTATGGAAATTCGTTTGTTATGCGCATGTCCCGTTTGTGGAACTATATACCATCACATGTGTTCCCTAAAGTTTCTAATTCATATGTGTACGATTTACTTAAGTTTAAGGAGAACATCAACATCTTTCTTCAAAATATTTATTATTTCTCCAAATGCATGCAAAAAGAATAAGAAGAAAAAATAGAGTTAATAGAAAAAGTAAAATTTTTGGAGAAAAAAATTAATTTGTATGAGCAAAAGCAAAGAGAGAAAATGGTTGATATTGTTGGTATACCAAATATTAAAAACAATAATTATTTAATGTAGGTTTGAGTGTGAATATTGTAGCTAATGATATTGATAGATGTTATGTTATGAAGGTTCTAAAAATTCTATTTCTAATAATTCAGATATAAATATAAAAGAAATTGTATGTGTTAATTTTGTATCTTTAAATAAAAAAATTAGTGTTATGAATGGTAAAAGTAAAGGAAAGGAGGTTTTGAATACAAAATTATATATTGATCAGGCAATACCCAAAAACATTTACATAAATGATAGTCTGACACCTTATTATAATGCTTTATTATCAGAAGCTAAAAAGGTAAAAGAGGAAAAGAAGTTTAAATTTCTGTGGTTCTAGAATTCAACTATTTTGCTAAACAAAAAAGAAGGTGATGTTATTAACAAGATATTTTCTTTTGAGGACCTAGATGAAGTAAAATGTAATTCTTAATTTTGTGATATTTAGTTATTATTTATAAATTTATGAGTTCAAAATTTGATTTTAATATTGATCCTCAGGAATATATTGTTGATAACATAACCTTAAATAGTTTCAGGAATTGTGAAAACATTTTTAAAGGACAATCAAATTATCTTTTAATTCTTCATCAGAATATGAAGAGTCCATGTAGAAACTTTAATATGTTGGTGGTTCATTTAGAAAGTTTTATTAAGAAACCTGATATAATTGTGGTGTCTGAAATATGGATATATAGTTATGAAATTAATAATTACAAATTACATGACTATGACTTCTATACATGCTGCAATAATTCCTATAATAGTGGCGTGGGAATTTTTGTAAAAAATAATATTACCTGTAGGATTGAACATGTTGATATGGTGAGTGCTGATACTGTAAAAGTTAATTGTAGTGTAAATAATTTAAATTTTGTTATATTTCGAATTTATAGACTATTTGATAGAAACTTTAGTAAAGATGTTTTTTGACATGAATTAGGTAATATTATACATAATGAGAAAAGTGGTACACTAGTTTTGTTAGGCGATATGAATATAGATCTTTTGGAAAGTCGTAATGATGTAGATAAGTATTTGCTTACTTTGGCTTCAAATGGGCTAACTAGTGTAATTAATGAAATAACACGCTCTATATCTGAGTTGACCAGTTTATTTAAAATCTAATGCGTCTGATGCTTTTGATATTTTTTTAAATATATTAACTAAACATATTACAAATAGTACTAATCATGTTTGAACGTCAGAAAAAATATTTAAAAGACTAAAACTGTGGATTTCAAAAAACTTATAAAAGTTAAAAAGAAAAATAAAATTCGTAAAAAATGTGTACAGCATCCTAATAATAGAAGACTTTAGAACTATTATGTTAAGTTATGTAATAAGCTCAAAAGAGTTATAGATAAGAAATAATATTGGACCTAGCACTGAGCCCTGAGGAACTCCCACACATATATTACTTGGACGACAAAATATATTCCCTAAATTTACTTTTTGTAACCTGCAACTTAAATAAAACGAAAACCAGTCATAAATAACTAGTGAGAGTTATTTTCGTAATTTCATAAATATAGGGGAAACATCAAAGGGGAATGGAAAGTTATTTATAAAAATAAATATAATTTTAAATAAAACTTCAGAGAATAATAAGAATATTGAGTTGAATATAAATAACTCCATTATTGCAGAACAATATAAAGTTGCTAACATTTTTAATAAACATTTTATTGAAATCCCAAAAAATTTATTTCAACTGAACTCTACATGCATATGCTGTTCATGTATTGAACATGGAATTACTAATGATAAGTTTCAATCGAATAGTTTTTTTTTCCATCAAATTACAGCTGAAGAGCTGATTAAAACTATAAAAACACTTAGAAATTATAATTCTTGTTCTAGTGATGGTGTGTCTATCTTATTTCTCCAAAAAATAGAACATAAGATTGTAAATGTACTGGAATATATATTTAATTTCAGTGTTTACTCTGGAATTTTTCCTTCTGCACTTAAAATAGCTGTTATACCCCTGTTTAGGAAAGGAGTTGCTAGAGATGTAAACAATTACCGGCCAATCTCCATTTTATCATCTTCTTCAAAAATCTTTGAAAAGGTTATTAAGAAAAGAATATTATTTTTTCTTTTATTATTATTTCTTCTATTATTGTTATTTTTTCTTTTATTATTGTTTTATTCGTGGCTTTATTTATGACTGGTTTTCGTCTTATTTAAGTTGCAGGTTGCAAAAAGTAAAATTAAGGAATATATTTAGTCGTCCAAGTAATATATGTGTGGGAGTTCCTCAGGGCTCAGTGCTAGGTTAAATATTATTTCTCGATCTCGATCTCATAGCAGACATAAATCATGATTTAGATATTTTAAATAAATGGTTTTATAATCACAAATTGGTTATTAGCAATAAAACAAAAGATATGATAAAATAATTAATTAAAATAAATAGTTCCACATTAGTTGCAAATGATATTGTGTATCACTCTGTACATTGTAATACGCTAACGAAATTTAGTGTTAACTCTCCTGATATAATTCATGATGAAATATTTTATAATGGAGGTATATGTTCAAATGAGTGTTTTACAGTTGAGGAAGTTGCTACTTTCAAATATTTAGGTATCTTTATTGATAACAAACTTAAATGGCTAGAGCAAACTTTACCTCTTAAAAAATACCTGTTAGCAACTGCTAAAAATATGTTTCAGCTAAGCCGACTGTATTGAGATGAAACCCTTAAAATATTTTATTATGGATTGGTGCAATCTCAATTGCAATATGGATTAACAGTATGGGGCGGAACTTATATGAATAAAATCAAACCATTATTGGTTGCTGAAAAACATATAATTAGAATTATTTGCAAAAAAACTCGTAGTCATAGCAGCTTAGAATTATTTAGAAGGCTAAAGATTAATGTTCTTAGGTTTAGAACAACCTTTTACAAACATTTGTACAGTACCGTAGCACCTAAACTATTTAATGTTCTTCCTGAAGTCATAAGATCTATTAATGTTTACTCCAATGTTATTAAATAGATTAAACTATCGATTGGAAATTTGGATTATATACAAATTAATAACATTCTAGTGTAACGTTTATAATTATATTTATTCTTTCACTATTCTTATTTTTGCTACAATAACCTATTTTTATGTGGTCTCATGATTTGATTAGATTTGATTTAACTTTTTGATTGTTTTTTGTTTTAATTTGTTTTTTTGATACTTTTTCTTTTTCTCTTCTTTCTTTTTTTTTTTCTCTCTTTCTATGAAGCTCATTAAATAAAATCATTTTGAAAATTATATATTAACTAAATTTTCTAAAATGTAATATCTAGCAAACACTACAAGAACTTGTAGTTTAAGAAACCCCACATGTCATATCATTTTTATTTTTATTTACATTTGAATTTCTATACTTATGTAAACTATGTATAATTTTTTGTTTAAGATGCATTTGTCTCTAATTATTTTATATTTTAATTACAGAATGCTATAAAACTTATTTATCTTAACGTTTTTTTTTTTTTGTGTATAATGTAAACCGGATTATAAAAATATTAAGGTAGTAAGATTAAAATGAAGTAATACATAAATAATAAAAAAATAATAAATTTTCCTACCTGTCCCTTATAATTCCCATACTTCCCAACTCCAATTTCCCCAATCATCCTTCCCACATCCCCAAAACCAAACTGCACATTTGTATTAAAGGTTCCATCCCAAAGTTTGGTTTTAAAAGGGGGTGGTTTAGGTTGGCTAAAGGCCAACACTACCCTGAGGAACCACGTGCAGTTCCTCATGGTAACTTTTGAGTTTTCTACCAACCCTCGTACAAAACAAAACAAAAAAAAAATAAATAGGTGGATTCATTGTTTAGTCCCACTCACAGTCCCATCCCAATTTAATTTTTCCGTATACATTTCCTATACTTTCTTATCCATACACCGTAGCCAATATACTGCGTTCACCGGTAAGGGTTTTATTCCATTATATTGTCTAAAGGGGAGAGGTGGGTTTAGTCAGTAAGAAACTACAAAGGGGAAATTCTTGGTGACTTTGGAAAATGCCCACCTGCCTTAGGAAAAAAAATGCATTTTTCGGCGACTAGATGTTGACATCGGCACTGATGACATATATATTCGGAAACTTGGTGATATTAAGTGCCGTTATATGATGACGTCATCTAATACTATTGCTCAAATGCTACTATCGTATTATAACATTACAGAAATAATTTACAGAAATTAGTTAAAAAAATGTATATTATTATACGGAAATACATATGTATGTGTATGTAGTACAAAATTATGGAATCAAACAAATTTGACTAAAAGAGCTATAACTTCAAAATCATTGGTCCGACTTATACATATATGGTTAATATCTTATTATATTACTACATAATAAAATTTTCTAACAAAATTTATAATTTCTTAACTTATGATCTTTACCTTTTAGAAATATGGGGTCATAAAGACAAAAAAAAAATTTATTATTTATTTATTTATTGATTTTTTTTTAAATCAAAACAAAATTATTTTCTTTTATTGAATAAAGCAATGGAAATTTTGACACTCTAAGATTGCATTTAACTAATAAATAAAATTAAAATCTAAAGAGTGTGGTTCATGCTAATAATTTTATGATTATTTTAAATTTTTATAATTTTTATAATTTTTTTAAAATCAAAAAATAATAATTTGAATTTAATATTTAGATATGTTAGTAGTAGTACTGTGTATATTAATTTATCAATATCAATATAGGAATACGATCGTCTTCTCATTCAAAAAATATTTTTATTAAGAATCTTCTAAGTTATTATACATTAGAATATAATGCATTGTCGTTTTACTGCAGGAATTATCTTTGCTCATAAAAACAATTAATGTCAACCTGGACGGCAATGCAATGCTACCAGCACCAATACTCATTACTCAATATTATGAAACTTATTATTGTTCTCTTTTTTTTAACAAAACAAAATATAAAACAGTTTTTTTCTTTTGTTCATAATAATAATTAATACAAATAAAGAGAAATTAGAGTTAAGAAGGTTGTTTCTTTTTCATATTTTTCTACTTCATTCTTTGTTAGAATTTACTGTTTAGTAATTTATATTATGCTGTTAATAATATAATATCGTATTGTATGTAGTACATTCTACTGAGTATATTATATAGCAGTTGTAACTTGTAGATATGTATTAGGTAGTAGAATTAAAATCGTATCGTTTAAGAATTAAAGACATTTCTGTTTATATTTGTTTACCTCTTTTCTTTTTAGGATTGGTATTTACAATTTAGTAAGAAATATTGTGCCATTAAATTTTTAAAAATAGGCACGTGAATAACAGCAGCGGCAGGAGCATAAGGAGATTCTCTTTTATTATATTATATTAGATTAATATACACATTACTACTACATATCTAAATATAATTGAATTTTATTAATAATGTAATAATATTTAGATATGTATATAGTAGTACTGTGGGTATCAATATACGATACTTTTTTCATTCATAAAATATTTCTATTAAGAGTATTCTAAGAGTTTATAACAGATTTAAGTTCATTAAGCTTATTTTTCCATTTATTGGTTCACAAACAACTTTTCGCTTACTTTTTGTAATTTGTGTGTAGACTCGTCAATATTGGATGCTACTGCTATTATTGCAGTATCGTCAGCAAATGTAGCTACTGTTATATTGTCCAATTATCTGTCTAATTGTCTAATTATTGTCTAATTGTCTAATTATTACCCGTTATACGACGGGTATAAGTAGAAAAATGTAGCTTTTGTGAGAATGTCCTCAGTTTTATGAACAATTTTGAAGAATTTTGAAAAATTTAGTACCTACATCTTTAATTTTTTTTAAATTTTAAATATTTACAGTACCACCTACAGTCTGTTTAAGAAATAAAAATTTATTACCGATAATATAGAACGTTCTGAATTTTTTTTTTGTTGGTTTATGTTTACCGTTCATTCATACATATGTATATTCAAATATACATATGTAGTTATTGCTATTAAAAAATAATAAATATATAACTACATAAGTAATATACCCATATATTCATTCATATGTATCTATATTATGCGCTGAACTTCTGATTATTACATTGTTATATTATATGTGACAAGATTTTTAAAAAATTAAGAAAACGTTACATAGCTAAATTTAAATAAAAATATTATTGCAATTTCATAATGTTCTTTATTTCCACTTAAAAGTGCGACCCTTTAAAAACTTTGATTTATACACTGCCTTGTTTTTTCTTTCTTGTCGTAGCATAACATTTTAATATTTCTTTTTTTCATTCTGTTATGTACCTATGTAAATATAAGATATATGTTTCTTTCTTTGCATAACATTTTAATATTTATTTTTTTCTATCTGTTAAGTAAGAAAATATCAGCCGTATGTTCTTTTCTTTTCATAGCATAACATTTTAATATTGTTTTTTTCTATCTGTTACGTACGAAAATATCAGATGTACGTTTCTTTCTTTTCATAGCATAAAATTTTGATGTACCTTCAATTGAAGGGTCTTGGGTTCAAACCCCGGTCAGATGATAAATAAAAAATATGTAGTACTTTTATATCGTAATAATGTATATCGTATAATTAATAGTAGTAATAATAATAATAATAATAATAACAGTAATAAGTAATAATAACAGTAATAAGTAGTAATAATAACAGTAATTATATTATAATAATGATAATAATGGTAATAATAACATTAATAATAATAATAATAATAATAATAATAATAATAATAATAATAATAATAATAATAATAGTAATAGTAATAATAACAATAATTATAATAATAATAATAGTAATAATAATAATAGCTACTACAGTCGAGCTATCTTTGGTTATATCATGCAAGTAAGGTATTATATACTGCTGCACGTTGTAATCCACTGATGACGCTGACTCTGTAGTAAAATAATAATAATATTAATAAAAATACTAATACCAATAATAGTAACCGCTACAGTGACAGTGGGGGTTGCCTTCAATAATTACCTCATGAAGTAATATACTACTACTACTACATGTTGTAACTGTTGTGACGGCTTTAGTCACTGTTAGCAAAAATAGTAATAATAATAGGCGGATTCATTGTTCCTTACAGTCCCACTCCCAATTCAATGTTTCCGTATCCATTTCCTAGCATTTCCTATCCCTACTCCTTAGCCAATATACAACGGGTAGGGATTGGTGCAATCTCAATTGCAATATGGATTAACAGTATGGGGCGGAGCTTATATGAATAAAATCAAACCGTTATTGGTTGCTGAAAAACATATAATTAGAATTATTTGCAAAAAAAACTCGTAGTCATAGCAGCTTACAATTATTTAGAAGGCTAAAGATTTTCCCTCTAAAGCATCTGTATTATTACAAAGTCTTAAAATTTTTTTGTCAACGGGGTGGTTATCTTTGTAGTAGAATGATTTATAAGCATAATTTAAGAGCCAATTATATGATTCTTTTTAATGTTCCTAGGTTTAGAACAACCTTTTACAAACATTTTTACAGTACCGTAGCACCTAAACTATTTAATATTCTTCCTGAAGTCATAAGATCTATTAATGTTTACTCCAATGTTATTAAATAGATTAAACTATCGATTGGAAATTTGGATTACATACAAATTAATAACATTCTAGTGTAACGTTTATAATTATATTTATTCTTTCACTATTCTTGTTTTTGCTACAATAACCTATTTTTATGTGGTCTCATGATTTGATTAGATTTGATTGGACTTTTTGATTGTTTTTTGTTTTAATTTGTTTTTTTGATACTTCTTCTTTTTCTCTTCTTTCCTTTTCTTTCTTTCTTTTTTTTTTCTCTTTCTATGAAGCTCATTAAATAAAATCATTTTGAAATTTATATATTAACTAAATTTTCTAAAATGTAATATCTAGCAAACACTACAAGAACTTGTAGTTTAAGAAACTTCACATGTCATATCATTTTTATTTTTATTTACTTTTGAAGTTCTATACTTATGTAAACTATGTATAATTTTTGTTTAAGATGCATTTGTCTCTAATTATTTTATATTTTGATTATAGAATGCTCTAAAGTTTATTTATCTTAACGTTTTTTTTTTTTCTGTGTATAATGTAAACCGAATTATAAAAATATTAAGGTAGTAAGATTAAAATTAAGTAATATATAAATAATAAAAAAATAATAAATTTTCCTACCCGCCCCTTATAATTCCCATAATTCCCAATTCCAATTTCCTCATTCATCCTTCCCACATCCCCAAAACCAAACTGCACATTTGTAATAAAGGTTCCATCCTAAAGTTTAGTTTTAAAAGAGGGTGGTTTAGGTTGGCTAAAGGCCAACACTACCCTGAAGAACCTCGTGCAGTTCCTCATGGTAACTTTTAAGTTTTCCACCAACCCTCGTACAAAACAAAACAAAAAAAAAAAAATAGGTGGATTCATTGTTTAGTACAAGTCCCACTCACAGTCCCATTCCCAATTCAATTTTTCCGTATCCATTTCCTTTATATATACTTTCTTATCTCTACACCCTAGCCAATATACTGCGTTCACAGGTAAGGGTTTTATTCCATAATATATTCTAAAGTGGGGAGGTGGGTTTAGTCAGTAAGAAACTGACACTACCAAGGGGAAATTCTTGGTGACTTTGGAAAATTCCCATCTGCCTTAGGGAAAAAAAATGAATTTTCCGGCGACTAGATGTTGACATCGGCACTGATGACATATATATTCGGAAACTTGGTGATATTAAGTGCCGTTATATGATGACGTCATCTAATACTATTGCTCAAATGCTACTATCGTATTATAACATTACAGAAATAATTTACAGAAATTAGTTAAAGAAATGTATATTATTATACGGAAATACATATGTATGTGTATGTAGTACAAAATTATGGAATCAAACAAATTTGACTAAAAGAGCTATAACTTCAAAATCATTGGTCCGCTGATTGGTCCGCTTATTGGTTGCTGAAAAACATATAATTAGAATTATTTGCAAAAAAAACTCGTAGTCATAGCAGCTTACAATTATTTAGAAGGCTAAAGATTTTCCCTCTAAAGCATCTGTATTATTACAAAGTCTTAAAATTTTTTTGTCAACGGGGTGGTTATCTTTGTAGTAGAATGATTTATAAGCATAATTTAAGAGCCAATTATATGATTCTTTTTAATGTTCCTAGGTTTAGAACAACCTTTTACAAACATTTTTACAGTACCGTAGCACCTAAACTATTTAATATTCTTCCTGAAGTCATAAGATCTATTAATGTTTACTCCAATGTTATTAAATAGATTAAACTATCGATTGGAAATTTGGATTACATACAAATTAATAACATTCTAGTGTAACGTTTATAATTATATTTATTCTTTCACTATTCTTGTTTTTGCTACAATAACCTATTTTTATGTGGTCTCATGATTTGATTAGATTTGATTGGACTTTTTGATTGTTTTTTGTTTTAATTTGTTTTTTTGATACTTCTTCTTTTTCTCTTCTTTCCTTTTCTTTCTTTCTTTTTTTTTTCTCTTTCTATGAAGCTCATTAAATAAAATCATTTTGAAATTTATATATTAACTAAATTTTCTAAAATGTAATATCTAGCAAACACTACAAGAACTTGTAGTTTAAGAAACTTCACATGTCATATCATTTTTATTTTTATTTACTTTTGAAGTTCTATACTTATGTAAACTATGTATAATTTTTGTTTAAGATGCATTTGTCTCTAATTATTTTATATTTTGATTACAGAATGCTCTAAAGTTTATTTATCTTAACGTTTTTTTTTTTTCTGTGTATAATGTAAACCGAATTATAAAAATATTAAGGTAGTAAGATTAAAATTAAGTAATGCATAAATAATAAAAAAATAATAAATTTTCCTACCCGCCCCTTATAATTCCCATAATTCCCAATTCCAATTTCCCCATTCATCCTTCCCACATCCCCAAAACCAAACTGCACATTTGTATTAAAGGTTCCATCCTAAAGTTTGGTTTTAAAAGAGGGTGGTTTAGGTTGGCTAAAGGCCAACACTACCTTGAAGAACCTCGTGCAGTTCCTCATGGTAACTTTTAAGTTTTCCACCAACCCTCGTACAAAACAAAACAAAAAAAAAAAATAGGTGGATTCATTGTTTAGTACAAGTCCCACTCACAGTCTCATTCCCAATTCAATTTTTCCGTATCCATTTCCTTTATATATACTTTCTTATCCCTACACCCTAGCCAATATACTGCGTTCACAGGTAAGGGTTTTATTCCATAATATATTCTAAAGTGGGGAGGTGGGTTTAGTCAGTAAGAAACTGACACTACCAAGGGGAAATTATTGGTGACTTTGGAAAATTCCCATCTGCCTTAGGGAAAAAAAATGAATTTTCCGGCGACTAGATGTTGACATCGGCACTGATGACATATATATTCGGAAACTTGGTGATATTAAGTGCCGTTATATGATGACGTCATCTAATACTATTGCTCAAATGCTACTGTCGTATTATAACATTAGAGAAATAATTTACAGAAATTAGTTAAAAAAATGTATATTATTATACGGAAATACATATGTATGTGTATGTAGTACAAAATTATGGAATCAAACAAATTTGACTAAAAGAGCTATAACTTCAAAATCATTGGTCCGACTTATACATATATGGTTAATATCTTATTATATTACTACATAATAAAATTTTCTAACAAAATTTATAATTTCTTAACTTATGATCTTTACCTTTTAGAAATATGGGGTCATAAAGACAAAAAAAAAATTTATTATTTATTTATTTATTGATTTTTTTTTAAATCAAAACAAAATTATTTTCTTTTATTGAATAAAGCAATGGAAATTTTAACACTCTAAGATTGCATTTAACTAATAAATATAAATAAAATTAAAATCTAAAGAGTGTGGTTCATGCTAATAATTTTATGATTGTTTTAAATTTTTATAATTTTTATAATTTTTTTAAAAACAAAAAAAACTTAATTTGAATTTAATATTTAGATATGTTAGTAGTAGTACTGTATATATTAATTTATCAATATCAATATAGGAATACGATCGTCTTTTCATTCAAAAAATATTTTTATTAAGAATCTTCTAAGATATTATAAATTAATAAATTAGAATATAATGCATTGTCGTTTTACTGCAGGAATTCTCTTTGCTCATAAAAACAATTAATGTCAACCTGGACGGCAATTCAATGCTACCAGTACCAATACTCAATACTCAATATTATGAAACTTATTATTGTTCTTTTTTTTTTTAACAAAACAAAATATATATTTTTTTTTTTTTTTTTTTTTTACGTGGATTGGTGTGGAATCTTCGAAAGATACAGACCGCCCGATGGCAGAAGTCTATGCTGGATTCTTACCGATTAAACCACACTCTTCCCTTATTAAAACTAGTCAAACTCACTAACCATTAATTTTTTGCTATCTTGTTTTGAATATAGGTTTTATGTGCGTTCCCTAAGGAAATCTGTACTTCGTGCTATATCTATAGGTCTTTTTCTTTTAATCCTTTCTATAATAATTTGATTATTTATTAGTTCAGCAGCTTCAAGATTTATATGCTCTTCTAAACGAGCTTTATGCTTTATGGCATATCTACTTATTTCATCTATAACTTTGGGAATTTGTAAATCTCTGTGAATGTCACTATTACGTACATAGCAGGGAGCACCTACTATGTTACGTAGGGCTTTATTCTGAAAAGATTGTATTTTTTCAATATGCGTTTTCTTGGCACAACCCCAAAGTTGAATGCCATATAACCTTATAGGTTTAATTACTTGGTTGTAAATTAACACTTTATTATATATTGATCGTTTAGACTTACGCCCTAGGAGCCAGTAATTTTCTCTATATTTATTTTCAAGTTCTAGTTTTTTCTTTTTATCGTGTTCATTCCACCTTAGCTTGACATCCAGTGTCATTCCTAGGTATTTTGCAGAATTTTGATATTGATAATTTTGATAATCGATTGATACAAATACACCGTTTAAATTTATTTTAGGTGGATACTTTATATTTCTATAAGAAAAATTAACATGCACAGATTTAGATTCATTTAGTTTTATTTTCCATTTAATAGTCCAGTAACATATTTCTTCACTTGCTTTTTGTAATTTTTTTGTAGCTTCGTCAATATTCGATCCTACTGCCAATATTGCAGTATCGTCAGCAAATGTTGCTACAGTTACATTTTCTACTTCTGGTAGATCACTTGTATAAAGCAAGTACAATATAGGACCTAGAATACTGCCTTGAGGCACATCTGCTTTTATTTCTCTTAGTGTAGAGTACTCTGCATCTTGTTTAATTCTAAATAATCTTTCAGACAAGTACGATTCGAGTATCTCTACATACTGTAATGGTATCAATCTTCTTAATTTAAATATTAAACCTTCGTGCCAAACTTTGTCAAACGCTTGTGCTTCGTCTAGAAATATTGTGGAGCATATTTGTTTTTCTTCGAATGCTTTTTCTAAAACATTTGTTATTCTATGAACTTGGTCAATTGTTGCATGCTTGGATCTAAAACCAAATTGATGGTTAGGAATTAAATTTTTATTTTCTATAATTGGCTTCAGCCTTTTTAACAACAGTTTTTCATAAAGTTTTGACATAATGCGTAGCAGAGATATTGGCCTATAAGATTTCGCCTCATTTAATGGCTTCCCTGGTTTTTCTATCATAATAACTTCTGCCACTTTCCAAGCGCTCGGAACGTACTTCAATTTTACTACCGCATTTATGATTTTTCTCAAAAATCTTAGGGCTTTTTGTGGAAGCTCTTTTATAATCCGAGCTGTAATAAGATCAAAACCTGAGGCTTTTTTCAACTTTAGAGTTTTTATTATTTCACTAATTTCTTCTTGTGTAAATGGATTAATAGTATTTTCTTCTGTTATAACATTGCCTAATAAACAAAGATCAGAATTTATATCGTTTGAATATATTTTCTAAATGATCTGCAAATAATTCGACTTTATCTTTATTATCCTTTGCCCAAGTTCCGTCTGGTTTCATGAGCGGCGGGGCATGCTTAATCGGCTGTTTTACACTCTTCGTTGCTTTCCACAACGAGTAATTTGATTCTTTTGTTGCCGATAAACCTTTTATATAATTTTCATATGCTACTGATTTTAGAATCTTGATTTAAGAGATTGTGATAATCTGTTCAAAATCTTCTTATCATCAGGGTGACGAGATTGTTGCCATCTACATCTAGCCCTTCTTTTTCGTTTTATTAAATCAGTTATCTCTCTGGGATAAATATTTGCTACTGACCTATATTCAATTATTTTTGTGTTATTCCAAGCAGCTTTTTGTATTATATTAATAAAGCCTTCAAGTTCCAGATCTAATTGTTCTTTTGATTGTAAATTTATTTCTAAATTAATGTTGTTTACGATTTCATATTTAAAGCTTAACCAATCTGTTGTATTATTTGTCAGTGTGGGCTTATTTAGTTTTCTAGTTATTTTTTCATTCAAATCTAGTATAACAGCAGAATGATCAGAATCTAGATCATGGTTATCTTCTAGATTTATATAGTTGCCTGAAATTCTTTTGGTTATAAAGAAGTGAATTAGATCTGGAACCTTGTTGGTGTCTATGGGTCAATAAGTTGGTTTGCCAGTCGAATGATGGCAACAACCTAACTCTTGAATAGCTTTCTTTAGCTCTCTACCTCTAGTTGAGGTTGTTCTAGAACCCCAATCAGTATGTTTGGCATTATAATCACCTCCTAGCAAAAATTTATGTCCGTGGACATTTAGGAGTTCTTTAAAAATATTTTTCTTAATATTGCATCTTGGTGGACAATATACTGCACCAATATTAAGGTCTTGTTTAGTAGATGAAATTTTGATCATAGAAAGCTGCATTTCTTTAGACTCAATTTTGAATTCTTCATTATGTTTTATAGTGCCTTTTATTAGAATTGCACTACCTCCTCTCGGCTGATTACTAGGATGAACTGCCTTATAGCATTCATAACCTAGTATCTTAAAGTTTGAGTTTATTGTCAAATGAGTGTCTGATATCAGACATATATCAATATTTCTAGACCTTAAGAAAATTTCTAGTTCATGTTTTTTATTTAGGACATCATTCGAATTCCAAGTTAGAATACGTATTTTATCTAGATACATTTTTTACAATTCTTTTAGGGGTTTCATGATATACATTAATGTATTTCTTTTCTATTTTATTTAATCTTATGGAGATTTCATCAATTTTTAGCAATAAGTTTTGCATCATGTGCATCACATCCTTGTCATTACTTTTAGATTTCATAAACTTAGATTGTTTCTCTGTAAGAATATTTTCTTCTGTTTTAGATTTTAAAGCTTGGGAGTATAAAACTCTATTCACAACTTTATTAGGTATAAACGGTGTAGTTTTTTTCGGTGTTTTTATTACATTTGAATGTTTGAGTTTGCGCATATTCAATATTCTTTTCTGTAATTCTTTTGCTACCAAACAACTACGATAACTAGCTGGGTGTGCCTCGTTGCAGTGTACACATATGGCTTGGAAATTTTCTGTTTTACTACATTCTATTGTCATATGATTCCCAGCACATTTTACACATTTAGCCTGTCTTTGGCAGATTTTTTGTGTATGTCCAAAACTCTGGCATCTTTTGCATTGAGGAATGGACTTACTACTTCTGAGAGCCTCAATTTTCACTCTTATGTGCTGTAAGTATTCTATTTTGTATTCTATTTTTATTTATTTCCTCGGAATGGTCAAAATATATCATAAAAAGTGGAAGCTTTGTTACAATCTTTATATTTTTATCTTTAGTTTTCTTAATTTTATTTGTCACATCTAGACATTTAAACAATTTTTTTCTTTTGTTCATAATAACAATTAATACAAATAAAGAGAAATTAGAGTTAAGAAGATGGTTTCCTTTTCATATTTTTCTACTTCATTCTGTAAATAATATAATATCTTATTGTATGTAGTACATTCTACTGAGTATATTATATAGCAGTTGTAACTTGTAGATATGTATTAGGTAGTAGAATTAAAATCATATCGTTTAAGAATTAAAGACATTTCTGTTTATATTTTTTTACCTCTTTTCTTTTTAGGATTGGTATTTACAATTTAGTAAGAAATATTGTGCCATTAAATTTTCAAAAATAGGCACGCGAATAACAGCAGCGGCAGCAGCAAAAGGAGATTCTCTTTTATTATATTATATAAGATTAATATACACATTACTACTATATATCTAAATATAATTGAACTTTATTAATAATGTAATAATATTTAGATATGTATGTAGTAGTACTGTGGGTATCAATATACGATACTTTTTTCATTCATAAAATATTTCTATTAAGAGTATTCTAAGAGTTTATAACCGATTTAAGTTCATTAAGCTTATTTTTCTATTTATTGGTTCACAAAAAAAGCTTTTAGCTTACTTTTTGAATTTGTGTGTAGACTCGTCAATATTGGATGCTACTGCTATTACTGCAGTATCGTCAGCAAATGTAGCTACAGTTTGGTTGTCTAATCTTTGTAAATCGCTGTTATAAGCAGTATATATACTAGTAAAAAAGCCCGTTATACAACGGGTATAAGTAGAAAAATGTAGCTTTTGTGAGAGTTTCCTCAGTTTTATGAACAATTTTGAAGAATTTTGAAAAATTTAGTACCTACTTCTTTAATTTTTTTAAATTTTAAATATTTACAGTACCACCTACAGTCTGTTTAAGAAATAAAAATTTATTACCGATAATATAGAACGTTCTGAATTTTTTTTGTTGGTTTATGTTTACCGTTCATTCATACAAATATACATATGTAATTATTGCTATTAAAAAATAATAAATATATTACTACATAGGTAATATACCCATATATTCATTCATATGTATCCATATTATGGGCTGAACTTCTGATTGTTACATTGTTATATTATATTAGATTGTTATATTAGATTTTTAAAATTCTTATATTAGATTGTTATATTAGATTTTTAAAAAATGAAGAAAACGTTACATAGCTAAATTTAAAATTTAAATAAAAATATTATTGCAATTTTATAACGTTCTTTATTTCCACTTAAAAGTGCGACCCTTTAAAAACTTTGATTTATACACTGCCTTGTTTTTTCTTTTTTGTCGTAGCATAACATTTTAATATTTCTTTTTTTCATTCTGTTATGTACCTATGTAAATATAAGATATATGTTTCTTTCTTTGCATAACATTTTAATATTTATTTTTTTCTATCTGTTAAGTAGGAAAATATCAGCCGTATGTTCCTTTCTTTTCATAGCATAACATTTAATATTTTTTTTTTCTATCTGTTATGTACGAAAATATCAGATGTACGTTTCTTTCTTTTCATAGCATAAAATTTTGATGTACTTTCAATTGAAGGGTCTTGGGTTCAAACCCCGGTCAGATGATAAATAAAAAATATGTAGTACTTTTATATCGTAATAATGTATATCGTATAATTAATAGTAGTATGATCGTTAACAATAACAATCGTTAAATAACAATAATAATAATAATAATGATAATAATAATAATAGTAATAGTAATAATAACAATAATTATAATAATAATAATAGTAATAATAATAATAGCTACTACAGTGGAGCTATGTTTAGTTATATCATGCAAGTATAACACCTTATACTGCTGCACGTTGTAATCCACTGATGACGCTGATTCTGTAGTAAAATAATAATAATATTAATAAGAATACTAATACCAATACCAATAATAGTAACCGCTACAGTGACAGTGGGGGTTGCCTTCAATAATTACCTCATGAAGTAATATACTACTACTACATGTTGTAACTGTTGTGAGAGCTTTAGTCACTGTTAGCAAAAATAGTAATAATAATAGGCGGATTCATTGTTTCCTTACAGTCCCACTCCCAATTCAATTTTTCGTATCCATTTCCTAGCCTTTCCTATCCCTACTCCCTAGCGAATATACTGCGTTCGCAGGTAAGGGTTTCATCCCATTATATTGTCTAAAGAGGGAGGGTTTAGTCATTAAGAATCTGACACTACCAGGGGAAAGATTCTTGGTGTCTTTGGAGGA
>OX352772.1:191566951-191599451 GCA_947095535.1 Poecilobothrus nobilitatus
ATTAATTATACGATATACATTATTACGATATAAATGTTCTACATATTTTTTATTTATGACCTAACCGGGGTTTGAATCCAAGACCCTTCGATTGAAAGGTTGGCGACTTAATCACTGCGCGATGACTCAGACAGCATAACATTTTAATATTTCTTTTTTTCTAACTGTTATGTACGTAAATATCAGATGCACGTTTCTTTCTTTGCATAACATTTTAATGTTTATTTTTTTCTATCTGTTAAGTACGAAAATATCAGCCTTATGTTTCTTTCTTTTCATAGCATAAGATATTAATATTTCTTTTTTTCTATCTGTTATGTATGAAAATATCAGATGTACGTTTCTTTCTTTGCATAACCTTTTAATATTTCTTTTTTTCTATCTGTTATGTGCGAACATATCACATGTACATATCTTTTTTTTTCATAGCATAACATTTGTTAAATTAACATTTAACATAACAGTACAGTAGGGCACGCTAATCAACAGCAGCTGCTTGTCTTTTATTATATTTAGATTTCTCAATATACTACCTTGACGCACACCTGCTTTGATTTCTCTAAGTGCAGAAAACTCCTCTATATGTTTAATTCTAAACAACCTATCAGTCAAGAATGATAAGAGTAAAACATATTGGTTAGGTAGTATTTTTCTTAGTTTATAAATTAAGCATACATGCCAAACTTTATCAAATGCCTAAGTTACATCTAGAAAGATTGTATATCATATTTGCTTTTCTTCTAGAGCTTATTCAATTATATCTGTAATTCTATGCACTTGATCAATAGTGGAATGTTTTTCTCTAAATCCAAACTGATAGTTTGGAATTATATTCCTACTTTCTATTAACGGTTTCTTTTTTTTTAATAATAATTTAGAATAAATAAAAGAAATAATAAGAAAGAAATTGGTCTATAAGATTTTGATTCGTTTGCAGGATTTCCAGGCTTAAGTATCATAATTATTAGATTTATTGAGTAAAAAATTGTTTTTTATTTATAGTTTTTGTCCACAAAATAATTATTAACTTTATACCACTGATGCCGAAATATATATAGAATTTGTAATAAATAAATAAATAAACAAATAAAATATAATATATAGACTAAAAATAAATAAATAAAATATTTTAGCAATTATAAAATAAAATATTAATAAAATTATTTTGTTGACAAAAAGTATAAATAAAAACAATTTTTTACTCAATAAATCTAATAAAAATGTATGTCATCCATTGATTTAACATATTTTGCATTATAATGTTATTATCAATTAATTTTAGCATTGTCGTTGTTTCCTACATCTGCATTGTACATTCGTATCGTAGGTTTCATAACTCTGCATCATCTACTGATATGACATGATCAAATTTAGAACTGTAAATTATTCTTATTTTACGGTAAAACTTTCTATTTTATTGTTTACTCGTATTTTAGTAGCAGATGAACAAACATCATTGAATTATAAATGTTTATATTTTAGTTAATAACTAATTTAATTTCTTTATTATTTTTATTTCAAAAACTGGCGACGAGGATAAAAAAAAAACAATACAGTATATACATTTATATTTTGATAATATTCTTTTTTTTTATTAATCATACGAGTTCCTTTTTTTGCCTCGTGCTCAACCAATTCAATATGGACGCCGTCTAAGCTGAAAATTTAATAAAAGTGCTAATACAGCAAGGGAAAGTGTTAGCAGCTCTTCTTAAAGGAAATGTAAAATCAGAATCATCTCAAGCCATATCAAGGAACACAAATGAAATTTTGATGAAATCATTGGCAAACAGTATTCCACCACAAAACTGAAGTCATTGTTCTAAGCTACTAAAAGTGAAAGTGAAAGTTTGGTGGCATATGCTAGTAGAGTAAATAAGCTTTGTGAACTCTTTAAGTTAAGTGCACTTACATCAGATCAGTTCAAGTGCTTAATTTTTGCGTTGGACTACGGTCACAAAAAGAGTCAGACACAAGAACAAAAACATTATCAAGGCAAGCTTCAGATGAACAAATGAAGCTAGACAAAATCATGTAACAATGTCAACAAATCATAACCTTAAAAGACGACATGTGAATAATCAAAAGGAAAAGAATAATAAGCCAAATACAAAATTTTAGCAAACAACAATCGAATTATACAAAAATTGACGAAAATAGATTGGCAAAAACACCTTGCAATAGGGCAATGTCAACAAATCATAACCTTAAAAGACAACATATGAATAATCGAAAGGAAAACAGTAATAAGTCAAATAAAAATGTAAGCAAACAACAGTCCAATTATACAAAAATTGATGAAAATAGATTGCTAAAAACACTTTAGTAATGGAGTACACTATGTGAAAAACTGCAAATACACCGATCATAACTGCAACATTTGCAAGAAATTAGGTCATAAAGAAGGTTACTGCAGTTTCATAAAATCGTTTACAAAATTACCATCATAATTTTTATCATCAAAATCATCATAATTTCCAAAAGAAAATTAACAAGTTCGTTTGATTTCAGTTTATAATTTCGATAGCGTGCAGAACAAACGAAAATACATTCAAGTAAAAATAAATGATGTTCCAATAAATTTTGCAAATAGACACAGCTTCAGACATAACAATAATTTCTAGAAAAACATTGAAAATAATCGAGAAACCAGAAATATCTCATTCTTCCAAAATTAGCATCTGATACTTCCGAAAACATTATGAAATTTGAAGGCGAATTGTCCTGTAGAATTAAATTTAAATCGGAAACTAAGCTCGGTAAGTGCTACGTTATAAATAACCAAGATCTTAATATTTTAGGTATAGATTTTATTGTTCAATTCAAAATTGAGGAGCGTTTTTTCAAAACTACATAAAATAATATATAGTTTCAGTTTTGTCAGAAATTGATTTTTTATTATTTAAATCTTAAGTAATTATGATAAAAACATAAAATTTACCTTTTTTTAAAGTGATAGAGCACCCGATAAATTGTTTTGAAAAAAAACATTTTCAAGTCATTTTAAAACAAAAAGAAAATAACACTAAAAAGCAGGCGGTTTTTCAAATCTTCACAACATACACTTTTAAAATTTTTGCAAAACTTCATAAAATGTAACAATAATTACAAATTATTAAAATTTTTTTCGATATTTTTAGAAGTATTTATGGAATATATGCAGTTTCAAAAATTTATAATTTGTAATACCTGCACCCAAGAAGGATAGAAGGAACACAAAACAAGCTTTTTCGGTCCATATCGAAATTTAAAGGAAATAAAAAATTCTTCAAAAGACCTTCCAATTATTACACTAAAATTCTATTACCAAAATGTCAGAGGACTTCGCACAAAAACTAAAGATGTTCTAATTAACTCTGCCATCATGGATTATTATCTGTACATTTTAACAGAGACTTGGCTAATTTCATCTATTAATAACGTAGAAATTTTTGATCAATCTTACTCAATATTTCGGAAAGATAGATACAATTCCAACTTCCTAGATCCAAATTTTACATCAACAAAGGGAGGTACTTATAGCTGTCAAATGCAAATTTAACGCTTCTGTTATTAATATACAGTCGGACGCTTCTTTAGAAATAATTGGAATTAAGATTCAATTACATAATAAAACTTTATATTTTGTAAATTATTACATTCCTCCTAATTCCCATATTGATAAATATAAAGGTTTCTGCTCCATAATGGAAAATTTAACTTAATTTAACCTTTAAAATTTAACTTATTTAAATTAATTGAAATTTTTGTCTGTGGTGATTTTAATTTTCCAAACTTGGTATGGAAACAACACATCAATGATATTCATTTCCTTCCCTTAATAATGATACAGAAAGCCATTTCATTGATAGTCTTAATACCTGCAACATTCTGTCAAAAATCATCAGAATAAAGAGTTAGATCTAATTATACCCGTACGATAGGATCGGGTATAATAAAATTACTCCTCCGTTTGTAACACCTCGAAATAAGCGAGCTAGATATACCTTCAAAGGTATGGATCGGATCAGAAAAAAATTCTAAGACTTTTGAGCCATGTCCGTCCGTCCGTCCGTCCGTCCGTCCCTCCGCACGCAGCACGCTAACTCAAAAACTAAGAAAGCTAGAATTTGGAAATTTACACAAAATATTTTGGGAGTAATTTGTAGGTTCCCTATTTTTTTTGGTTGAGTTTGGACCAAGCCTTAGGGTAGCTCTCGAACACCTAACTTTTAGATCCCGACATTTTTTTTGAAATAGAGCTATGAAATTTTAACTGCTGATAGATCTCACAAAAATATTAATTTTATTTTTAATAACTGTTTTTTGTAGCCCCACCCGTTACGGAGCTACAGCTCCCCAAAGGTTCAAAAAAGCTCTATATCTGACTCATGGCGCAGTGGTTAAGTCGAAAACCTTTCAATCGAATGGTCTTGGGTTCAAACCCCGGTCAGGTCATAAATTAAAAATATGTAGTACTTTTATATCGTAATAATGTATATCGTATAATTAATATTAGTATTAATAACAATAATAATATTAATAATAATAATAATAGTAATAATAACAATAATTATAATAATAATAATAATAGTAATAATAATAGTAAAATAATAATAGCTACTATAGTGGAGCCATCTTTGGTTATATCATGCAAGTAAAGTGTTATATACTGCTGCATGTTGTAATTCACGGATGGCGCTGACTCTGTAGCAAAATAATAACAATAATAGTAATAATAATAATAATAATAGTAATAATAATAGTAATAATAATTATAATAGTAATAGTAATAAAACAATAATTATAATAATAATAATAGTAATAATAATAAAAAAAAAACAATAATAATAATAATAATAATAGTAAAATAATAGCTGCTACAGTAGAGCCATCTTTGGTTATATCATGCAAGTAAGGTGTTATATACTGCTGCAGGTTGTAATCCACTGATGGCGCTGACTCTGTAGTAAAATAATAATAATATTAATAAGAATATTAATACCAATAATAACAGCCGCTACAGTGACAGTGGGGGTTGCCTTCAATAATTACCTCATGTAGTAATATATATACTACTACTACATGTTGTAACTGTTGTGACGGCTTTAGTCACTGTTAGCTAAATAATAATAATATGCGGATTCATTGTTTCCTTACAGTCCCACTCCCAATTCAATGTTTCCGTATCCATTTTCCTATCCTTTCCTATCCCTACTCCCTAGCCAATATACTGCGTTCGCAGGTAAGGGTTTCATCCCACTATATTGGCTAAAGGGGGAGGTGGGTTTAGTCAGTAAGAATCTGACACTACCAAAGGGGAAATTCTTGGTGTCTTTGGAAGATTCCCACCTCCCTTAGGAAAAAAAAAAAAAAAAAAATTTAAATTGTTATAGCACAAGTTGTATAAGGTATATCTTCATTTTGAAAACGCCAAACGATTACTACTTTTATTAGCTTTAAAAGTATATATACAATAAATATATATTTGCAGCATACGGTGTCTTAATTTACCGTTATGCGAAACTCAAATTTTGCAAAATCCTTTAACCCTTCTATCTTCTAAACGGTTTAAGTTGGAAACTTGAAATTTAGACAGAAGTTTGAAAATAAGTATGAGTCATTTCAGAAATTTTTTTTGTATCACCCCCGGTTTAGGAGCTGTAAGGGATCAAAAACTGAAAATTTGCTATTTTTAAACACCTGTAACTTGAACACCTGTTAAAATGTTTTTGAAGTAATACACAAAAATTAAAGCTTCAACATTATACTCTTATTTCTGTTAACAACATTTTTTAATAATATAGGGTTACTTTATAATTGACGAAAGTGTTACTTGATTTTTTCAAATTTTCTAACAAATTTCTTCAACAAATTTTTTGCATTTGTTTTACTCGATAATTTGAAATTGTTCAGGATATAATGCGTAGTACAAAAAAATGTAAATAAATAAACAACATAACGGTTGCTTGAAGAATTTTTATTTATATGATATTGATATACATACTTATATAATATCATGTTTATTTACATATCGTATATGCCACTAGTGAGTGAATGATAAGAGTATATATGTATATTATATACTGCCGTATTTACATACATATATGTATTTTATTGTACTTATAAGAAATTATTCTGTCAATGGAATATTTAAATATAATATAATATTTAAAATTATATTTACTATTTTGTACTAAGTAAATTTAATATACATTTACCGCTTAGTATTAAATGGTACTATAGAATATTTGAAAAAGTTTTGGATTGATAATCGTTATGTGGAAGTTTGGAATCTGCTTTTGAAGAATGTACATATAAACATATAGTTTGAATACATGTACAACCCATAGTACTAAAAATTATAAAATTCACCCAAATTATTTTAAAATACTAAAATATTAAAAAAATAATATTGTAAGCAGAGTGACAGGCTGTGAACATACTAACGGTTCGTACAGGTATCTAAGAGTTGACAAAGTCAACTGTATTCTTCCTCGTTTTTACATCAGATTGGTAAAATTCACTAATTATTCAATCTCCATCTTTAGTAAACATATACATTTATCACCCACCAATCTCTTTCACTTACTGCTTTAATTCACCTCAGTTAGACATTAGGTTAACTTATAATACAAATAAATTTAATTTTGACAAAACGAGTTTTGACGTTTAAAATTTATACCTAAAAGAATTTAATTTTTTTTCACTGTTTAAAAACTAAAATTTGGATTACATGTTAAAAAACTTTTACAGCACCTTATACTCAGGTTTTGAAATATTTGTTCCAAGTTCTCTTACCAGGTATGCTAATCAAAGTCCTCCTTGATTTACTCCTAACATAAAGATCCTAGGAAACCAGAAAAATAGAGCATGGCGTAAATACTTAAAAACTAAATCTAATCATGACTATATCGACTTTGTCAATTTGTTTAACCATTCAAAGACAGAGGTAGAAAAAAGCTATAAATTTTATCTTGACCAAACTTCCACTAATATCAAGCGTAATCCAAAATTATTCTGGAAATTTATTAATATAAAACGGAAATGCGACCAATTTCTGACACATATGAATTACAATGATTTCACGAGTAACGATTCGTCTTAAATATCTGAGTTTTTTTTCGTAATTACTTTTCAAGTACTTTCTCCAACTCTAGTTGCACATGATACAAACTATTTTCAATATCTCAAATATCAATGTAAAATTTCTACCACCTTCATCAATCTGGAGGTTTTACTTAGTCACACAATACTTGAATAAATCTGAATTCAAATCGAATTCATTTGTTGCTAATTGACGTAAGTTTGTGTTTAAATCTACATATGATTTTAGCCGAGCTGATTGTTAAAATTGGATAATTCTATGTTTTTTTTTTTATAATAAGCCCATGCTATAAAGCTTGTTTTAAATTTTTATAATGTAAAACCTTTCTTTAGTAAGCAATGATGTTATTAAATTTCTATATTTACTAATTGGTGTGGTTTTATGCTCTGGACAGAAAGGTTAATCTTTATGTTGATCATGAAGAGAAATAGGATATTCTATATCAATTTCTAGTACATATCCATAATCACTCTCATCACTTATAGACATTACATCAAAATATTTAATTTCTTTATCCGTCAACCATATAAAATTTGCTATTCGTAAAAACGATGACATAGCCTATCCATATAAATTATTATTATCCCAATACATAAGAAATTTTGATTCTTCATTAAGATTGTAGCCTGTCATATATATATTATTTGCTTTTCCAAATCTATTCGAAGATTGACTTATTCCTCGACGTATACCGCTTTCGAAAATTAGTATCATATCAACATCTAATTGAGCTTTAGGATGCTTTAACATAGCATCTCATGTAAAACATGCATGTGTTAATGCATGCATGTTTTGATTTAATGTAATGTATGCATGTTTTGATTTAATAAAAACTGGAAGATCAATATATGTAGCACCCATTAACTGTTCACATTTATTAATATTTACACCAAATATATTATGTATGATAAAGCGCAACCGCTATCTTTTTCTTGAAATACGGTTAGTTTTTAAAAGAGTTTATTGTATACATTATTTTGATAGTGTTCACTAATGTCATCAAACTTTTCAACAAATGCTTTAGCAATTTGAAAATATTTTTTTTCAAAAACAATTTCATCCTTTTTTGCTAATGTGAATTCACTGCAAAAGGTGATATTTTCTTTGAAACAATTATATGATTGTTTTTTAAATTCATCTTCAAAACTTTAATAAACACTTCAGCAGAATCTTCTAAAAAAATTAATGGATATTTATGTTTAAAATCCATTATAATCCCCGTTTTTAATCTACTTCCGAAAGCTGATTCTATTTCAAACCATCATATAGTACCATTACAATCTTCATTATCTTTACTCTTATCATATTTATGTTTATCTAATCTAGTACCCAAATCAACACTTAATTTTACATTACTATGATTTTAGAATATGGATTTTACACTTTGTAATCAAGCATACAGACTTTCAAAGCTTTTTTATCACCAGGTTTTTCTGAATTATTTAAATTATCTTTAACTTCTTTTAAATAATTATTTACTTCTACCAATTTTTCATTAGTTCTCTCTTGATTCAAATTTATTAAATTATTAACATCACCAATATCTAATTTATATTTAATATTATAAAAGAAAATATATATTAAATATTTAATTATTAAATATTTAATTTTCTTTTATTTTTATTATTAATATTAAAATATGAATAATTATAAACTTTAACATTATAAGTCATGTTTCAAAGAAGAACTATATATTTTTGGCAAAATATATTAGCCTTTGTATTCCTCCTTTTTTCTTTTTTTTTCCTTTTCTTTTTAACAGCGTTTTATTAACTTGGTTGGATAAAGGATGGAATCAAAGCTTTTATATTAATTTCACACACTTTAAAACTTATATATACTTATATTTATATATATATATTTGACATATTGAAATAAACTTTTTCAAAGAAATGTCGATTGTAACAATATAGTTTAGAAAATTACAGAAAAATTTGCTATTAAAAATTTATTTTCTACTTTTTAGTTCAAAAAAGCTGTTTTTTAAAAAATTTTTTTTATTTATTTTATTTAATTTTATGTTTCTATACAATTTGCTAATGCTATACATAAAGTTTGAATATGAATCATATTCAAATTTATGAATGATAATATCTATATACAATATTTATTAATAAAGCTATGTAGTGTTAGGTATCCATAGCTACGTATTTTTAGTTTTATTTTGTTTATGTTTCTATACAATGTATGCTTGATGCTATTATACATATAGTTTAGTTTAAATATGATTTATGAATGATATACTCGTAAAGCTAATCATACCATACATATAATCTAAATAATATACATATTATGTATGTATGTACATAGAACAGAAATAAATTATACGATATTGTCTAGACCCTAGAGTATACATATGTATGTCGGTGATGTACAAATTGTACATTGAAAATTGTGTATGCAAGTAAATTTTGTAAAAATAAATTAAGCTAAAAAATGTGTGCATTCTATACAAAAGTTTGCTATTATTGGAATGAGTACATATGGATTTGTGATTCTAATAAAAATTCGTCGCTTCCATTGAGGTATGTGATATATGAAAAATTATTTGTATTTTTATTTTAAAAATTGAATTGAATTGTAAACCAGTAAAAACCAAGTACATATGTAAGAATTTTTGAAATTTTTTTAGGAATAAAATTTAAGGGTAGATTTTTAAAATTTATAATAAATGTACAAAATAATTTTCATGCAATCCACAAAATTATTTGTTGAAATTTGCATCTAAATTATATACACTAGTATCACCCAGTGCTCGAAATTCGACCTATTATTGCACTCGTATAATTTTACATCAATTTTTTTTGTATTTAAATAACGAATTTGTTTGGTGTAATTTATATTTTGAAACTTGAAATTAATAATTATTTTTTTTATGGTTTTCTCAATTATAAAAACGTTTTTAAACCATAAGCTGGTACTAATCCATCGACACGATGATAGAACCCATTATGAATTTTAAAAGTGGAAAATACCATTGAAAACTGATTAATCAAATCGTGCTTCTGAACTTGCCATAGGAAACGCAGAATTATAAGAATATTATCAAATATTATTTAAAAAATTTTTGGATCGATTTTTAATTGCACTATTTTGCGATGAGATACCTTCTAATAAAGTTTGAAAAAAATGAGAATAAGTTAAAAGCGGTAAAATCACCTTACCTTTATGGCAACATAAACTAAATTTTGATCTGTCATTCGAAGTAATTTCATTTAAAAAATGAAGAGCATTACATAAAGAACAACGTAATATCATATTACCGAGATTTAAACTTTCAAAATTACTGGGAACAGCAATTAACACGCATTTAAAAAAATCATTAAGAACAATATTTTGACTTACATGACTCACATATCCTTTCCACATTATAATTGCCAGAATTCCTTCTTCTTCTGAGATTTATTTGACGATAACTTTGACTCGATAATTAACGTGTGTAAGGTATCACTTATTTCAATACAAAATAAATTTAAATTGTTTTCAAAACAAAACAAATTATCTTACTAAACAAAAAAAAAATCACAGAATTGAAATTCACTTTAGAACAATTATTTAATTCAAAACAAAATAAAAATATAGGTATAAAAGCTTATTTTTTTTAGGACAATTTTAATACAAAACAAACAAAATATTTTATTTATTAATAATTAATTATTTAAATTTGAATAATTTGTAAATATTTTTCTCATGGATAATAATGTACCTATGCAACTTTATAAAATTGCAAACCAAAAATATTTGTTCTAATTTAAAAAACAGCAGGGATGGTATTTAGTTTTTTTTTTTAATGTAATGAATTACAATGTTAAAAATTGTACTAAAAAAATTGCACTTCCTTTAAACGACAGTGGATGTAAAGAAAAAATTGTACATTTTTTAGGCATTTTGAGTTTAAATTTTCAAAACATATAGGTAATATATGTATCTACCTATTGTATTAATTTATAAAAATGGAAACAAAACAATTAAATTTTTAGTTGTATATGCAAAACTTTTTACATATGTGAAAACCAAATATTGCATGATTTTTCTACTTTCATAACTCCGGCACGCTTTTAGATAGAGGTTTGAAATTTTGAGGCAAGAAAGAACTTTTAATTAGTATAAATTTGCTCAGAAATTTTTTTTGGGCCACCCCCTTTTTATGATGTTTATGGGCGCCATCACCTGCTTATGAAACCCCCGAGATAAATCGCAAATTTTTCCAATAGCCAGACAACTATACCCGGAAAATATAAAAAGTTTCTTGTGAGTATATCCACCATAATGAGTCAACATCAAGGCCGCATGGTTATATTGTATTGCATTTAATACAAGACATTAACGATTTATTCCGAATTAGAACTAATAATTTTTCAAAAGAATATTGTATTTGTTTTTGTGATACCGGTGATTTAAACAACTTTTTTTTTATTATTTGATTTTTTTTTCAAACTTAGTAGAGAATGAAAAGAGGATGTTCTTAAATGTTGCGATGATGACATTATAAAGACTATCGCGAAAATTGCCATCAATATGTTAATTCTGACTCATGGCGTAGTGGTTAAGTCGCCAACATTTCAATCGAAGGGTCTTGGGTTCAAACCCCTTGGGAAGGTGTTGGGTTAGCAAATTAATTGAAGATGATAAAAACTTGGATTTATTAGATCAAAAATTAAAAAAGTTTTATATAATAAAAATTAAAACCATTGCAAAAAAGGTACTTATATCGTCAAAATCTCCTCAATATGGAATTAACAAAAGACACGCAGAAAAATTACCAGAAAAGGCTAATACTCTTACTTGTGATACAGGCATTCAAACCAAATTCTTTTATAAACGAAATGCATATACAGAAACTGAATTACCTAAATATAAAGCAATATGAGCACAACCAATTTTGTACCATTAGCTACCGATGATGTGTTTGAATATGATCCTAAAAAAGAGCATTCAAAAATGGATATTGATTTAACACATGACGTTTTGGATGATGAAAATTCATTTAAAAAATTAGCTCAAACTGAAATGTTGAGAGATGAAAAATGAGTAGAAAGACCTAAGCTCCGATTATCGAATGTTTGAAACACCAAGTGGTGATGTAATTACTGTTGCTGTGCCATCTCCTGAAGAAAAGAAAAAACTAAGATCGGCCGGAAGTTCAATTTCTTCAACTATATTTTCACAGTTTCATGAAACAAAAAAACGAAAACTAAAACCTTTACTAGGAAGTCCAAAACTAAGAACTTCATTAACAACAGAATGGACAACATATAAATAGTTCCGCATTATATGTTTTAGAAGAAGTTAGCAAAGATGGATAGTCAAGATTACTTCTATGTATGATGAATTGAATGGAATGGTGATGATTTATTCATATATAGTCCAATCATCTATTTTTGGATGTAGTAAAGTGCGTACATTGAGAGCTATCAACATAGAAAATTGTAGAATACCTACAAATATTGAATTTGAAAATGTCCATTACATACCTACATATAGAAAAAAATATTTTTGAAACTATAGCGATTAAAATTTGCAATCAATTGGTGATCGAATAAAGAATTACAAATTCTTGGTGACTAATATTTTAACTCCTTTAAGTAGTCATTTTTATATTGGTGACTTCATAATAATTTAATTCTCAGATATCGTATAGAGAATATACAGTGATTAATTAATGAAAATGCAAAAATATAATTTGCATATTTTATTTCTTTTTTTTATTTATTTATTTATTTATTAATTAGTATTAAAGTACTTTTTTTACATAAGTTTGACAAACACAATTTTTTGTTATTAAAATAATTATACCATTGAATAATGCAAATTTATTTAATAAATTCAAAATCAAATTAACAAATTAAAAATCAAAATTAATAAAATCATTCAAATATTTAACAAACAAATTAACAAAATTTAAAATTGCAAAAAATTAAAATAATTAAAATTATAAGTAAAACAAAAAATAGTACTAAATCTTAAATGTAATATAAATTAATTAATAAATGCTTAAAAAAATTTTTAATTAAGTTGCTGCTTTAAAAGTTCAATACATGTTCTTCTAAAACTACTATAATTTTTAGATATTAATGAATTATTCGTACTAGTTCTTCTAAAATTTCCAATTCTAATATTGAGATTCGAATTTCTTAACGAATACTGTTGCATATCATCAACTGTAACAAGTCTGCCCCTAAATAGATTGGTAAATTACCATTTTTTAATTTAAAAATGAACAACAGCACATTCAGATCATACTTTTTGTATAATACTGAGCTATTTTAACGTTTTCAACATTCAGTTAACCGAAGTGTATCTATTTATTTTGAGAATAATTCTCATCGCCTGATTCTGCAACTTTTGCAGTCTGTACATCTTTTCTTTGTTGCTTAAATATAATATTATTGAGGAATATTGGAAATGTGGCTTAATAATTAAACCTAAAGTATATATTAACTTTATTAACCCTAAACCTAAAGTATATATTAACTTTGGTATGGTGTTTGTAACCACCAAAAGGAAGCGCGTTAGATATGGACATGTATATATATTCTGAATCAGGATCACCTCTTGAGTCGATTTAAGGATGTCCGTCCGTCCGTCCTTCCGTTCGCACGATAACTCAAAAACTAATAAAGCTATCTTAATAAAATTTATATAGTAGGTTACTAATTACAAAACGAAGGCTTAGTTCGAATCTGAACAAAATCGGTCCATGGGTTCGGATTCTGGAAGCTTCCGAATGATTCCGGAGCAAACGAGATTATCTCCAAAACTAACAAAGATAGAACCTTTAAATTTTGTACAATGATGTTCCTTCCCGTTCGATTTACGTCTCTGAAATTTAAGAGGATTTGCTTTATGGGTTTGGATTTTGGAAGCTTCCGAACGAACACCATAGCAAATGAGATTTTCTCCAAAACCAACTAAGATATAACCTTTAAATTTGGCAGAGTGGTATTCTTTCATGTTTTATTTAAGTCTTTGAAATTTGGGAGGATTTGGTTAATGGGTTCGAATCTTGGAAGCTTCCGAACGATCTCCAGAGCAAACGAGTATATCTCAACAACCAACAAAGATAGAACCTTTATTTTTAGTACAAGAGTGTGCTGTTATGTTTCCTTTTCTATAAAATTGGAAACTGACATTTGAAAGAATTTGAACCATGGATTCGTATATTGGAAGCTTCCAAACGAGCTCCAGAGCAAACGAAATTATCTCCAAAACCAACAAAGATACAACCTTTAAATTTGGTAGACTGGTGTTCTTTCATGTTTGATTTAGGTCTCTGAAACTTGAGAGGATTTGGTCCTTGGGTTCGGATTTTGGAAGCTTCCGAACGAGCCTCAGAGCAAATGATATTATCTCCAAAAGCAACTAAGATATAACCTTTAAATTTGGCAGAATGGTGTTCTTTAATGTTTGATTTAGGTCTCTCAAATTTGAGAGGATTTGGTCCTTGGGTTCGGATTTTGGAAGCTTCCGAACGAGCCTCAGAGCAAATGATATTATCTCCAAAAGCAACAAAGATATAACATTTAAATTAGGCAAAATGGTGTTCCTTCATGTTCGATTTATGTTTCTGAAATTTGTGAGGATTTGGTCCATGGGTCCAAATCTTGGAAGCTTCCGGACGAGCCCCAGAGCAAACGAGTATATCTCCAAAACCAACAAAGATAGAACTTTTATTTTTAGTACAAAGGTGTTCTGTTATGTTTCCTTTTCTGTAAAATTGGAAACTGACATTTGAAAGAATTTGAACCATGGGTTCGCATTTTGGAAACTTCCGGACGAGCACAAGAACAACGAGCATATCTCCAAAACCAACAAAAGTAGAACCTTTAAATTTAGTATAAAGTTGTTCTGGCATGTTTTCTTTATGTTCCTGAGATGGATTCGATGAATTGGAGTGGTAATTCGGGTACCTGACACGCACCTCCCAAGGACTAACAATCTTCGAAATTAATAAAGATAGAAACTTAAAATTTTTTACAAAGGTATCAAGCCTATTTCAAGAGGATGCCTCTTTTACGTTCCTGAAATTGGAGTTGAATAAGACAGAAAAGGGAAGAAGT
Organism: Poecilobothrus nobilitatus; assembly: GCA_947095535.1. NCBI lineage: Eukaryota > Metazoa > Arthropoda > Insecta > Diptera > Dolichopodidae > Poecilobothrus > Poecilobothrus nobilitatus. The sequence goes on from OX352772.1 coordinate 191,582,099, forward strand.
TCAAGCAGCTGGCAAAAAAACTTATGGATTTTTAATTTAATTCGAATTATTCAGGTTTAGGGTATTAATAAGTCGGTTGCATTGACTTACTGTTACATTTACTTGTTTTTTATTAATTTTTCGGCAAATAAAATCTATGTGACTTTTAAAATTAATTTTTTCATCAATATTTAATTTTCTCTCTTTCTATGAAATTATCTCCAATTTTTAAAGTTGAAACTGAGTCCTTGCTGTTAAATTTAGTTTTATTGTCATTCAATTTTAATTTGTTTGCATTAATCCATTTATTTAAGATTAATAAATCATATTCCACTTTCATTCTGCATTCGTTAATATCACTATCCTCAAAATAAATCAAAACATCATCAGCAAATAGTCTTATTTTGAAAAAAATCATCATCTTTCTAATGTCGTTTATATAAATTAAGAATAAGAGTACTCCAAGTACTGAACTTTGTGGTACCCCTAAACTAATCTCCTTGAAATCAGAATAACAGTTTTTGGTCTGTGTTCGCTGACTTCTGCTACTCAAATATGATTTGAAGAATTTTAATTCATTACCTTTTATACCGTACTTAAATAACTTTAAAAGTAATATTTTCCTGTCAATGGTCTCGAATGCTCTTTTAAAATCAAGAAATTCAATGTACCCGACGTTTTATTTTCAATTATATTTTTCCAATCAATAATTGCCCAATTTAATGCCATTTTACACGAGTGTTTCTTTCTAAATCCACATTGTTCTTCAATCAATAACTGGTTCTTTTCAAAATAATACTCTAATTGAATTTAAACGACTTTTTCTAAAATTTTACATAAAATACTTAACATATTTATTGGTCATAAATCTTTATACTTATTTGAATTATTAATTTTTTGTATCGATACAACTAAAGTGTTTTTACAGCATTTTGGGAATACACCTATTTTTAAAACTTGATTAATAATATTTAGCAATATGGGGCCAAATTATGTACCAATTTTCTAAAATGAGTTCTTTATTAGCGCCATTGACATCCTTTTTTTAATTCAGCTTTTTACAATATTTTTAATTCTGTTTGTTCCAGAATCACAAGCAATATCAACCTAAAATGAAATAAAAAAAAAACGCAAAGAACTTTATTCTTTTAAGCATTTTATAAAGTTATACTTATCTAAATGAACTAGAGCATCACAGCAACATCATCTGGAATTTCATCTAAAACCTATAATAGAAATGTATTAGAAACTGAATATATTAAAAATTAATTTTAAAATTTATAACAATTAAATATGAACTTACTTGTGCTTATTTTAGAAATCTCTGTAAATGTCAAAATAATATAAAGCTTTTGGATAAAAAATAAATAATTGAATTATAATAAATTATTGTTAAAAAGCTTTCTAAGAAAGAAATTGAATTATATAATTGTGTAAAAAGAAATTAAAAACGAGAATCGAATTAAACTTACTCACTTTTTTTGTTATATACCATCATTATACACAAGAATAGTAAAACATATGATGATAGGTACTTTTTCTTTTGTACATAAGAAAGGTTAATGAACTCAAACCGTAATGTAATTTTAATTTAAGTTAGCATAATAGTATACAGTAATATAATTTTAGTTTAAGTTAATATAGTAGTATTAAGGATCATTCGTATTTAAGCAGTAGAAAGAAGAGGAGCAAAATTTGATTATAAATTAAATTAAATTAAAATAAAAAACTTTTTGGAACAACATTTTTTTTGGCGTACTTATTAACTGTTAAGTATTTTTTTGGAAGAACAACTTTGGCGCACCTTTATAATTAGGCGTACTATTAAACATGGTCCTTCGAGTCGGATAAATAGAGATTGTTGGTTGAATTAATGCAGATTATTGGTTGAATTAATGCAGATTAGTGGTTGAATTGTAAGTAAAAAAAAAAAAATAGTGTGTAATTTTTTTTTATTAAAATATAAAAAAAACGAGGAAGCATACAGTTGCCTTTGTCAATTCTTAGATACCCGTACGACCCGTTAGTATATTCATAGCCTGTCACTCTGCTTATAATATTATTTGTTTAATTTTTTAGTATTTTAAAATAATTTGGGTGAATTTTATAATTTCTAGAACTATGTGTTGTACATATGTATATTCAAACTATATGTTTATACATTCTTCAAAAGCAGATTCTAACTTTCCACATAACGATTATTAATCCAAAACTTTTTCAAATATTCTATAGTACCATTTAATACTAAGCGGTAAATGTATATTAAATTACAAAATAATAAATATAATTTTAAACATTATATTATATTAATGCGCACATAGTATATTTATATTGTTATAAGTATATCGCCATACATTGCAATATTTCTTTAAAAATATTTCCATTTATAGAATAATTTCTTATAAGTACAATAAAATACATATATTTATGTAAATACGGCGCTATATAATATACATCTATACTCTTATCATTCATTCATCAGTGACATATACGATATGTAAATCAACTTGTTATTATATAAGTATGTATGTATATCAATATAATATAAATAAAAATTCTTCAAGCAACCGTTATGTTGTTTATTTATCTACATTTTTTTTGTACTACGCATTATATCCTCAACAATTACAATTTATCAAGTAAAACAGAATGCAAAAAATTCATTAAAGAAATTTGTTAGAAAATTTTAAAAAATCAAGTAACACTTTCGTCAATTATAAAGTAACCCTATATTATTAAAAAAGGTTGTTAACAGAAATAAGAGTATAATGTTGAAGCTTTAATTTTTGTGTATTATGTACTTCAAAAAAAATTTAACAGGTGTTCAAGTTACAGGTGTTTAAAAATAGCAAATTTTCAGTTTTCACCCCTTACAGCTCCTAAACGGGAGGTGATACAAAAAAATTTTCTGAAATGGCTCATACTTTTCAAAGATCTAACTTCTGTCAAAATTTCAGAATATATCAGGGTTAAAGGATTTTGTAATAATTCAGTATTGCATAACGGTAAATTAAGACACCGTATAACACAAGTACATATTTATTATATACATGCTTGTAAAGCTCATAATAGCACCTATCGTTTGGAATTCAGATTGAAGATATACCTTATACAGCTTGTGTTATAAAAATTTAAATATAGAGATTTTTCAAACTTTGGGGGGCTGTAGCTCTTAAACGGGTGGGCTACAGAAAAATTAATATTATCATAAAATTAATATTTTTATGATATCTATCAGAAGTTAAAATTTCATGGCTCTATTTCAAAAAAATTGTGGAAATTTAAAAGTTAGTTGTTCGGGAGCTACCCGAAGTTTTGGTTGGAACTCAACCAAAGGGAACCTACAAATTGCTCCCAGAATATTTTGTGTAAATTTCAAGATTCTAGCTTTCTTAGTTTTTGAGTTAGCGTGCTAACGGACGGACGGAAGAACATGGCTTAATCGAAGCAGAATTTGATTCTGATCCGATCCATACATTTGAAGGTATATCTAGCTCGCTTATTTCGAGGTGTTACAAACGGAGGATTAAATTTATTATACCCGATAGTTATTGTACGGGTATAAAAAGGAGAAAATTTAAATATATATAAAAGTACATAATTTTTAAACTTATTAGAATTTATAATACTATAGTTTTACATTTATGCAACGTTAGTTGAAAAATAAAATAAATTTTAAAATAATAAAAAATTTTCCCACTAACTATAATAAATAAAAAACTAATTGTAAAATAAAACATTTATTGTCTTTTTAATTATTTAAAATAAAATTTATGTAAAAAAAAAAGAGAATGGAAGGTTTGGTTAGGCAGCAAGGAGAAATTCGTAATTCTTTAATTAGGTTCGAGACAAATTACAAAAAGGATTCGAAAACGCGTAAAACAAAAATTTATTTTAAAAACAAATTAGACTAGTTAGAGGTCAACTGGCAGAAGTTCAAATCAAATCACGAGACAATAATTCTTGATGCTGATGAAGCCTGTGTAGAATATTTTAATAAATAAGTTTTTGGTGAAGTTGAAGATTTTGTATTTGACTTCAGAAATACTTTAGAAGAAGACTGTTTCAGCATCCATTCAAAAAAACCGAATGATCTTAGTGAACAAGAAGAAGAGAAAGCTACTGAAAAGGAAGAAGTAAATTTACCAAAAATAAATGTACCAAAATTAGCTAATCTTCGGACCTCATTTCATGACCTATATACAACGTTAATTCACAACAACAAATCAATTTGGAAAGTCCAAAAATTACATTATCTTAAAACTAGTGTTATAGGTGAAGCTGCCCAAGTAATAAGACATTTCAACATAACAGTAAATGATTACGATCCAGCTTGGGATGCATTAAAAAACCTGTATGATAATAAAAAGGTCCTTATCAAAACACAACTGAAGACTTTGTTTTCACAACCATATAATTCTACTGATACAGCTTTTAATATTAGAAAATTAATCGACACTACAAATGAGAGTAGACAAGCTTTGATCAGGCAATTTTCACAATTTATTAGTTTGAACCACGAGAAGAGAAGAAAAGCTGTAATCGATAAAAGGCTGTGTTCAAATTGTTTGTCAAAAGGGCATATAGCTACCAGATGTCCAAGCCGTTCGTCATGTTTCAAATGTAAGCATCGACATCATACATTGCTACATAATGACACAATAATTGCAACAAAGCAAAATGAAGGAAGATCAGAGCCTGGTAGCTCACAGGATCTAAATAATGTAACAAAAATACACCACGTCGGAACTAAATTTGTGAACAAAGAGATTTTGTTAGCTACAGCTTTAGTAACCATAAAATCCGCAGATGGACAAGAACATTTAATTCGAGCGTTAATTGATCAAGGACCACAATCAACATTCATTACAGAAGCGCTCGTCAAGAAATTGAATTTGAAAGGTTATCCCAGGTATACAAAGATAATTGGTTTAGGCAACAATGAAGCAGGTACCGCAAAACAAAAGATTTCAGTTTAACTTTCCTCAATTCACAATGAGTCCAATTTGAGTGTAGATGCCCTGGTACTGAAAAAATTAACAGGAATCCTACCGTCAAATCGAATATATCCAAATCAGTCCTGGAAATATTTAGAGGGTTTGGAGTTGGCTGATCCCAAGTATTACGAACCCGGTAAGATTGGTATGATATGGTATCCGCTCCCAAGGATACATATTGGAAAATTATTTTAAACGGTGTCAAATTTGGCGAGCCTGGCAGCCCTATAGCTCAAAATACCGTACTTGGATGGATCGTATCTGGGGAAGCTACGAGCAAGCAAATAAAAACTGCAATACCAGAAGTTTCAACATATCATAGTCATCTCACAATTCAAGATGAATTACAAAAGTTTTGGGATATAGAAGAAATTACACCTGTAATAAAATACCTCACACCGGAAGAAACATATTGCGAACATTTTTATGCCAAAACAGTGCAGTGTTTGCCCACGGGTCGGTACGTGGTTAGACTACCGTTCAAGGACACAAATACTGAACCACAAATCTCGGTCATCAGCGTTTTCCAGTTTTTCAAGTTTAGAGACCCAATTTACAAAGCTTGAAATGCACGCAGAATATGAGAAATGCATACAAGAATATTTAGACTTGGATCACATGGTTTTAGTTAAATCAGCCGAAATCGAAAATATGTGGTAAAACAAAAATGGAAGGACATTCTATAAAACTAATTATTTCCCACATCATGCAGTTTATAAAGAAAGCACCACAACGAAACTTCGTGTGGTGTTTGATGCCTCCAATAAAACAATTGATGGGCCATCACTTAACGAGATGCTGTTAAAGGGTCCTAAGATACAAGATGATTTATTATGGATTTTATTAAGATGGCGGAAATACAAAATTGGTTTTACGGCTGACATCGAAAAAATGTATCGGCAAATTTGGATCAACACTGAAGATGCGGAATACCAAAGAATACTTTGGAGAAGAAATCCAAATGAACAGCTTCGAGATTATACGTTAAAAACAGTAACTTTTGGAACTTCGTCGCACCTTATTTAGCAGTTCGCACATTACATCAAATAGCAAATGATGAGAAGGATAATTATAATCTTGCAACAAATATAATAAAAACAGATTTTTATGTAGATGATCTTTTGACAGGAGCTAACACAGTAGAAGAAGCACAGCAAATAAGAGATCAAATAAATTATCTTTTGAAAGCATGTGGATTTAATCTTCGTAAGTGGACATCAAACATTGAAGAACTATTGGCAGGTATTCCTACCGAAGATAAAGAACTAAGTGGTGTGATTATATATGACATAGATGAAAGCATAAAAATTTTGGGCATAAATTGGTTTCCAAAACCAGATAATTTCAAATACAAATTAACAATAAAACTTTGCGAAACACCACTATCAAAACGCAAATTTTTAAGCACAATTTCGCAAATATTTGACCCGTTAGGATTTTTGGCACCATTCACCATAAAATTGAAAATCATAATGCAATCACTATGGCTAAAAGGAGTGGATTGGGACCAGAGTCTTCCTCCAGAGGTTTAAGATATATGGAACAAGATACAAAAGGAAATTTACAACATTGAAAATATCACAATACCTAGATGGATTGAAACTACATCCAATTCGGTGGAGATTCATGGCTTCTTCAGTATTATACGTTAAAACGCGAAATCAAAAGGGAGATACAAAAATTAAATTATTAACCTCAAAAGCGAAAGTCACTTCTGTGAAACAGATATCAATACCACGCATTGAATTATGTGGAGATGTATTATCATGCAAGTTATACCAAACCATAAAAAACGCCATGAAATTTGAAAAAATTAAATTTTATGCATGGACGGATTCAACAATTGTTTTGGCATGGTTACGAAGTCATCCCGGTAATTATAAAACTTTTGTAGCAAATCGCATCTCACAAATGCAAGATATGAGTGAAATTGAAATTTGGAGCCATGCTCCAACAAACAGTAATCCAGCCGATCTAGCATCTAGAGGACTTTATCCAAATGAACTACTCAAAGCAGATTTATGGTGGAATGGACCTGATTGGCTTTTCCATGAAGAACAATATTGGCCAAAATTACCACAGTTAAACGATACATTATTCGAAACAAAAAAATTCAAAGTACACTTAAGTGCCAACTCTCAAGCAAGCATTATTGACCAATTATTCAATAAGTATTCAACACTACAAAAATTGGTAAGGGCCACAGCATACATTATGCGTGTAAGAAATATTATAAAAATGATCAAATTGCATTCAAATCATTTGACTATACAGGAATTAGAAGAAGCTGAAAAACTTCTAATTAGTCACATGCAACAAAATAACTTCATACATGAAATAAAAAATTTAAGGGCTGCAATACCAGCTGGTGAAAGACTAAATAATCTTCATCCATTCATAGATGCAGATAACATTCTCAGAGTTGGCGGACGGTTGCATCATGCAAGCATTCCATGGGAAGAAAAACATCCGACTATCATAACCGATCAACATCCTTTAACTTCATTAATAATAAATAACATGCACAAAATAACATTACATGGAAGTACTCAATTAATGATCGGTATGATTAGAAGAAAATATTGGTTGCTAAATGCGAGAAATGAAGTCAAACGTCACATATATAAATGGTCATATGTTTTAGGCAAAAGGCTCAACAATCTCAACAATTAATGGGCACTCTACCATCACCACGGTTAAATATGGCAAGACCTCTCCAACATACTTGGGTAGATTATTGCGGCCCTATTGAAATAAAGACATCAAAAATTCGAAATGCCAAAAGCATGAAAGCATTTTTATCAATTTTCATCTGTCTGGTCACTAAAACGATACACATAGAGGTAGTGTCAGAATTAACATCACATGTCTTTTTAGCAGCTCTAAAAAGCTTTGTAGGAAGACGTGGGTTGTGTACTGACTTATACTCTGACAATGGTAAAAACTTTGTTGGATCTAGAAATATTTTAGAAAATGATTATGTAAAATAACTAAAACAAATAATGAAAGAAACCCCAGAGTTAGCGGCAAACGAAAACATAAAGTGGCATTTTATACCACCAAAGTCTCCCAATTTCGATGGATTATGGGAAGCAGGTGTAAAATCGGCCAAATACCATTTAAAAAGAATATTACATAACAATAAATTAACTTTTGAAGAACTTTTAACAACAACAGTACAACTAGAAGCATGCCTCAATTCGCGTCCACTATGTCAGTTAACAGATGACCTGGAAGATCTTACAGCTTTAACTCCAGGTCATTTCTTAATCGGAGACCCTTTATTATTGGTACCATAACCTACAATATTAGACAATCACAAACATTGTTTGAAAAGATGGCAATTTATGCAACAACTTGTTCAATCATTTTGGAAAAGATGGCACTCGGAATATTTACACACATTACAACATAGACCAAAATGGCAATATCCTTCAAAAATTTGGAAATAGGAAACTTAGTATTGATAAAAGATGAAAATCTACAACCATGCAAATGGTTACTGGCAAGAATACTGGACACACATTCTGGAACAGATGAATTAATACAAGTTGTAACACTTAAAACTAAAGATTCCATATATAAAATATCTGTTTCTAAAATGTGTTTACCACCAATTATAGATAACCATTCAAACCTACCATAAAATAATAGACAATCTAATACAAAAATTAATAATAAACAACTTAACATATAATATAAATGAACCTAATACAAATTTGAAAATAAATTAACTAACTTAATATAAAATAGGTATATATATATATGTAAAACTTACAGTTCAATTAACAATGGTAAATCCAATAATCAATCCAAATATTGTAAATAATCTCTAAGCAAGCAACTTCACAATTCGGCATAAATTAATTCACTTACAGTTCAAATGTTATAACCTAAAAATTTCAAATAACATTTAGTACACAGTAATAATATAATATATACATGTATAAATATTAAATTATAATATATTATTTAATATGAAATATCAAATCAAATGCGCGACATCAACTTTATTTTGGCATCTATGTTGTCATATATGCCAAGGCCGGGAGTAAGTTCCAGAATCACAAGCAACATCAACCTAAAATGAAATAAAAAAAAAAAACACAAAGAACTTTATTCTTTTAAGCATTTTATAAAGTTATACTTATCTAAATGAACTAGAGCATCACAGCAACATCATCTGGAATTTCATCTAAAACCTATAATAGAAATGTATTAGAAATTGAATATATTAAAAATTAATTTTAAAATTTATAACAATTAAATATGAACTTACTTGTGCTTATTTTAGAAATCTCTGTAAATGTCAAAATAATATAAAGCTTTTGAATAAAAAATAAATAATTGAATTATAATAAACTATTGTTAAAAAGCTTTCTAAGAAAGAAATTGAATTATATAATTATATAATAAGAAATTAAAAACGAATTAAAACTTACTCACTTTTTTTGTTATATACCATCATTATATATAAGAATAGTAAAACATATGATGATAGGTACTTTTTCTTTTGTACATAAGAAAGGTTAATGAACTCAAACCGTAATGTAATTTTAATTTAAGTTAGCATAATAGTATACAGAAATATAATTTTAGTTTCAGTTAATATAGTAATTTTAAGGATCATTCGTATTTAAGCAGTAGAAAGAAGAGGAGCAAAAATTGATTATAAATTAAATTAAATTAAAATAAAAAACTTTTTGGAACAATATTTTTTTTGGCGTGCTTATTAACTATTAAGTATTTTTTTTGGAAGAACAACTTTGGCGTACCTTTATAATTAGGCGTACTATTAAACACTGTTATATTAATCAATTTAAATTTAAAATCTGAAGTTACCTCTGCTATGTTTTTATTATAATGTTCAAATTTTATAGAATTATATATATCTTCCACACTTTTTATGAAGATTCGCTCAACCTAACCGAAATTTCATTCATATCGTTTATAGTATCATTTCCGAATTTAACTTTATCTATTCCTTTTCTATCTTTTTTTAGAACAAGCTCTTTTATTGTTTGCCCTTTGTCTTTTTATTACTAGCTATTTTATTCTAATAAAATCACTTTTAGATTTTTCGATTTCAGTTTTATAAAAACTTCTTTTGTTCTTATACGCATTCCAATCAATTTCATTTTTAGTAATTTTTGCCCTTTTGTAAGCTATTATTTTCATGCTTTTCAATTTATTTTCATGCTTTTTTTAAGCTCTGGTTAAACCAACTTACACCAAAAAGTAATTTTTTCACTTTTATCCTAAATTTGTTTAAAGTTTCATTAAATTTGTTTTTTTGCGCATTTCCCTGCCACGTAAATGTAACAAGGAAATTACACAGCCTTCCGTTTTCAGGCGTGGCTGTACATATAGTAAGGGGAATTACTCTTTTTCATTAAATTTCTCATTAAATGTTTTAATATAATCTTTTGTGTTATTTTTTAAAATTCAAATAATTCAAATTAAGGTTACTATTAAATGCATTTGCTATATCATTTTTATTATATTTCAAGAGCTCAATCATTTCAAAATTTTGTTTATACCATAGGTTCACTTTTTAATTCTTTTTTACATTTATACATATTGTTTCGTTATCACTTATTTTTAAATCATCATTTATTGTTGTAGTTAAATCTATTATATTGGTAATAACATAATGTATTATCGTATTAGATGTCTGCGTAACTCGGGTAAAATCATTAATTTTTTGTACCAAGTTATGATTACATTTTTATATGTATCATCTTCAGCCCAGTTTATGTTAAAGTCACCTGCAATTAGTATTTCCATATTCCAATTATTTAGTTCTTCAAGCCAATCTTTAAAATAACTACAAAATGGGCTCTTAGGTGAGTTTGGATTGGGTGATCTATAAACTACTATAACAATAAATTTAATATTATATTTTTCAAATTTAACTGCAAGCCACCAAATATTACGTCCAATTATATAATTCTGCAGCTTTCTCCTAATTTCTCTTCTACTACACTGCTTATTTTATCCCTTTCTGTATTATTCTCGCTCTCTATTACTACTATACTATACCATTATTCTTATGTTTTATATTTTTAAAATTTATTGTGGTAGGATCTATTTTATTTTCTAAGTCTGTTTTAGTTTTCTTAATACTTTGCGTTAGGTCTAACCAGAATAGACAGAGTATTCTGCTTGCATGCACTCGCATATGATATTTGTTTATCTTCATATGATATTTGCATACAATCATCGCATATAAACTTCAATATCTTTGTATTTTCTATTGTTTTACATCACATTATGATCAATACCAGCACATTTAGTAGTTTGATGATACACTTTCTTGCATACACCCTCACATCTCAATCCATATTCACCTCTAATTCTGCTTTTACACTGCCCATACTCCATTATATTAGTGAGAGTACTCTAAACTAAACATGAGAGAATCTCATTTTGCTGTTATATTATCAATAATAACCAGCAATAAAAAAGATGTTCTCTATATTATATTATATTAATTCAATATAAAATTTAAATTTAGTATGTATTTTCAAAAAGAATTTAGATTTATTTTTAATTTAGGTTAAAGATAGAATATTTTAGTTTTTATTAACCTAAATCTTTTCTTTTATTAATTTAATTTTTATTTACAAATAAATATTTTAATTTAGATTAAATTAACCACGTTCCCTACTTTGAAAATCTTCTAAAATTCTCTAAATTTTAGAACGTTGTAATTATGTATGTTGCATAATATTATATGCAATGTATTTAATGTTGCATAAAAAGTACAAATTGATTTGTGTTTTCAAATTATTTTTAATTACAATGAAAGTATCGGAACCATTTGAAGAAATAATTGGAAATTGTTATATTTTCCAATTAGAAAAAAAATTAACTTTTAATTACGAAATTCAACATAACTATCTTCCTAGAAAAGCAACAGGTGGCGGTGATGGTGAGAGAAAATTGTTGTGTACAGAAAAGACGCAAGTGAATACGACTTGGATGTGCTCACCAGAAATGTTTGTAGGGAGGATATGCCTGCTGAGAGCGACCTGGAATTAAAAATTTATAAATAAAAAAATGCGACCTGAAATTAAAAATTTTATAAATATCTGTACTCGTATTTGGAATTAACTCGAACAGAGCCATATTAGAGCCATAGAGCCACCTATTAGGATCCCGTCCCAAAAAATTAAAATAAGCCTTGCTGTTCATTTCATTCTTTCTCCAACACAACTTTGTTGAAGAACCGGCGTAAAAAAGTAATGCTTTTAGCTGAATCCTCCAATAAACATGTTACCTTACAGAGAACCACTTTCTGACCCTTTTTGATCTTTCGGAATTTCCATTCTTCTACCTCGTACATCATGTTCATCACCAGTGCATCTATTGTTTTGTAGCTCTATTGCTCCCTTTTTGCGATTGCTATGAGACTGTCTACAAATTTCTAAATGAAAATAAATTTTAAATTACTTACCATTATTTCATTTGGTACTGGTACTAGTACTGTTATTTGAATTAAGTTTTGTGTAGAACTCAATTGATGAAAATAAAAGTTTTGTATTTTCTTTTATACTTGTGAAAAAGTATTTTCTACCATAGTTTAAATGACTTTAATAAATACCATTAACTATTTAACAAGGAACTAAACATATGAGGAGATCATAATTTTTTCTAATAATTTATAAATTCATATTGTTGCAATCTTATAAACACACATATAGAACATTACTTTTGGCACGACGGAATTTGATTCCATTCTTATAAAATTCATTAATTTATGCTTAATTAATAAAAAAAAATTCCTTAATCTATAGAACTATTAGAATTTCTTGCGCTTCAGAGCCCGTCGTTCAACCGGTGTACTCATGACTTACCTTTGTGAAAAACTAAACATCAGCCTTTATCATTCTGATGAGTCTATTAGCAAAATCCAAAGCATTAGGTATAGGTAGGGTCTTTCTAAAATGGATTGGAGATTTCCTTTCGAATCGTACGATTCGTGTACAGGTCGATGGATATTCAAATTATCTCTTCTTATTATTTTTCCCAATCTCCCCAATCTCCCCAATCTCTTCTTAATATTTATCAATGACCTACTTTCATTAACCTCCAATCCGATCCATGGTTTCGCAGACGACAGCACCCATGTAGCTTCCTATGCGTTGCATAGCATCTGTAACATTAATCACCAGATTAATACAACAGCAAAAATTTCACTATTAGTGAGTATTACCTACCCCCATAATCCAAATTTTTTAATTCCAGTTTAATTTAATTAATTTTAGTTAACTAAATTTATTTAATTAAATTAAATTTAATTTAATTTACAAACAAATTGTGTTGTCAAGCTCGCGGTATTCATATCGTACAGATATAACTTTTATAATTTTTATTGTTTCTTTATTAATTTAAATTTTAATTTGATATTTCACTTTTGTTGTTACAAAACTAGACTTAAGAGTGATTTTATTTAAAACTAAAAGAAAGGTATACAATGTATTACAAATATTAAATTCAAATATAATGATAAATTTACAGTAATACTCAGTAATACTTCAAATGAGAATTACAATAATTATAACAATATTAATAATTAATATGTGTATGATATAAAATAATGTAAATTCAAATTAGTATACATATATATATATTAGTGAATGTAAATTCAAATTAGAGTTGCCAGATCAACACACCCTCTGCAACGAAAATTTTAATTTAGACCAAGTTACATCCTTCAAAATTAACATTCGGTAGAGGTTTTGTTAATATGTCGGCTGGCATTAGTTCCGATTTCATATATTTTAATTTTATGTCACCTGTTTCAATTTTATTTCGAATGAAATGATGTTTGATATCTATGTGTTTACTTCTGTTGTTTATGATTGCATTGTTTGCGATGTGTTGTGCGCTAATGTTATCGTTATGTATAGTAATTGGATTATACGACCTGTATCCGATTTCATATAAAAGGTTTTTTAAATATATTGCTTCTTTTCCGGACTCTGTTAACGCCATGTATTCAGCCTCGGCAGACGATAAAGCCACAGTTTTTTGTCTTCTAGCTTCCCACGATATTGCAGCATTTGCCAATTTAAAAACGTAACCAGTGCACTATTTTCTATCATCAATATTTGAAGCTCAGTCAGCGTCTGCATAACCCATTATGTCGTTCCCAGATCTTTTGAAGTTTAAACCAATATTAATAGTTTGTTTCAAATATCTCAATACCCGTTTTGCTGCTGTCCAATGTGCGATACCATAATTTGTATTATACCTGCTTAAAAAATTTACAGCAAAGGAAATATCCGGTCGTGTTGTTACTGATAAATATAATAACGAACCAATTAAATTCTGATATGGTATTTTTGACATGTTTTGTATTTCCTCTGATGATTTAGGACACATTTCTTTTGATAATTTTTCACCTGGATTCATAGCTATTTTAACTGTATTTGCACTTTCCATGTTAAACGAAGCTAACAATTTTTTAATAAATTTTATTTGAGTAAGACAAAATCCATCATTTGTTTTCTTAAATTCAATACCCAAACAATTATTTAAAGGACCAATCTCTTTTATTTGAACATGTTTCATCATTTCGTCTTTGAACCATTTAATTTAATTTTTATTATTTGTTGCTACGATTATGTCGTCGACGTAAGTTGTAAGTATCATTAATTCATCATTTTCTTTTAATACATATATACATGGTTCGGTTTTCATATGTCTAAAATTCATTTCTTTTAACTGATAATCTAACCTTTTAAACCATGATCTCCCGCTTTGTTTTAGTCCGTAAATTGCCTTCTTGATTTTACAAACTTTATTTTTCTTATTTTCAATTTCGTCATAAAAATCTGGTATGCTCATGTAGATAGTTTCATCTATGTTGCCATTTAGATAAGCTGTGACAACATCAAACTGGTACAAATCTAAATTCCATTCCGCTGCAACGGCAGTTAAGATACGGATCGACTTGTATTTCGCCATAAGAGCATAAGTTTCATCATAATCGATGCCAGGCCTTTGACTGCATCCTTTAGCCACCAACCGTGCTTTTCTTCTTATTATATTCCCATCTTTGTCAGTTTTTGTGGTGAAAACCCATCTAGAACCTATTATTTTTTAATTTTGCGGCTTTTCTATTATTTCCCAAGTGCAGTTTTTCTTATGAGCTTGAAGTTCATTTTTTATCGCTTCCATCCATTCATCTTTATATTCATTTTTTAAAATTTCTGAATAATTTTCACTATTGATCACTATTTTCATCACAACTTTGGAAATTTTCACATAATTCTACATCTTCATTTTTATTACACTTTTCATTTTCTGTAAAATTTTCATTTTGTTTTTTTTCATTTATATAACCTTTTTCTTTCTCATTTTCATGCCTGATTTTAAAATTGCGTACTTTTCTTGGTCTTCCACGAAGTCCCGTTCTTATTATATTAGGTCTTCCAAGTTTTTATTTATTGATTTGTTTTTACGGCTACCAATTGGGTGTTCTTTATTTTTAAAATTTTCAACAGGATCTTCTTGGATATTGTTATTTCCAAGATATTGTGAACCTGTTGTTAGATTTTTATTTTGTTGTATTTCCAGTTCATATTTTTTTCAATATCCAGATCATGTTTTTCTTTCATTGGTAAAAGTTATTTGCTCGGGCTCATTAATAAACTTTACATCTCTGCTTTTTATTATATTTCTTTTTTCTTTACTATATAATCTATAGGCTTTGGAATTTTCACAGTACCCTACTAAATAATATGGTTCTGATCTTGCTTCGAATTTTTTTATGTTAGAGTTTTTGTTGAGAACATATGCTAAAGTACCAAATATTTTAAAATATTTTATGTTCGGATATTTTCATGTCCATAACTTATATGGTGTTTCGTTGTTTAAAGCTCTAGATGCGGATCTGTTTCGTATATGATTGGCGGTTGATACAGCTTCAGCCCGTAGATATATAGGTAACTTTGACTGCAGCAGTAAACATCTCGCCATATCTAAAATAGTTCGATTTTTGCGTTCCGTTACGCCGTTCTATTGTGGTATGTATCTCACAGTCAGTTGATGTTGAATGTCACATTGTTGTAGGTAGGTTCTTTTAATTTTTTTCATTCTTGATCATGTCCTTTAGGCTTTTGTAGTTGAGATGACCATAACGCGCGTGCCATAAAATTTAATCATTTTGTTTGAAAGCTAAATTAATTTTGTTATAATTAGTTATTTTATTATTATAATAATATTATAATTGTTATTTACATAGTATAAATTTTTCTCTTTAATACATTCTAATATAATATTTTTATTTTGATTAATAATTAAAGCTTTATTTTTTTCAAAAATTACTTCGTAACCATGACTGGTGATTTTACTTATTGATATGAGATTTGCTCATTTAACTTTAAATTATTATTTAACTTTACAATACTTTTCCCTCTCACTTCAACTTTCTTATTATCCGCTAAATAAAGATGAGGTTTTGTATTGTTTATATATCCAAAATTATCTAAGTTTGTACAAATGTGTGATGTAGCGCCGCTATCGAGAATCCAAAATGTCCTATTGTTTGTTGATGAGTAACTTTAATTTTTGATTTGTAAAACTGCATTATGCTTAACTAGATAAGCTTCTTCGGTAGCTAAAATAGATTTTTCTTTTTTATTATAATTTATTTTAAACTTACTGTGACATTGTTCAGCAATATGACCATATTTTCTGCATTTGTAGCAAATAATATTATTTTTCTGATTTCTAGGATATCGGGTGTTTGAATTTGTGGAAAAATTAGGTGAACGGTTGAATGAAATTTTTTTGTTGTTTTCATGACGCTTACCTTTTACAAATAAAGCTTCAGAATCCGGATTTTGCTGCATATTTCGAGCATTGTACTCTTCTAAAATTTTCACTTTTAGGGTTGTAGGGTCAGCTAAATTATCCCTTGATTCCATCGCAATCCTGAAATTCTCATATTGATCTGGAAGGCTATATAAAAGTAAAATTGATATTAGTGCTTCATCGACAATTACATCTATTGATCGAAGCTTGTCGACAAATTTGTCATTTGTCAAAAAATTTTGACAAATGTTGAGGCATGGTGTTTTCACTTGACCTTTCGCGCTGGTCCTTTTGAATCATATGTTTGTTCTAACTTTTTCCATATATCTTTAGACAAAATGCAATCCTTTATATCCTTCAACAATGGTGGACTAATTAACAGTAAATCTGCACGTGCTTTACGGTCCATTTTATTATAATTTGTATATTCTGTTTTAGTGTTTTCTTCATCTTTTGGGGCCTCATACTCGGCTGAAACGTACTCCTACATATCATTTTTTATAAAAAGAGACTCCATTTATATTTTCCATGTATCATAATTGCCTGGAGTT
>OX352772.1:191604451-191676951 GCA_947095535.1 Poecilobothrus nobilitatus
TAACGCTAATTACGAAGGCATTAACAATGCCTTATCTAATATAAACTGGTACGAGCTGTTAATGCAGCGAGATTTAGATTTAGTAGTTCTGGATTTTCATACAATTTTATCATCTATAATTGATAATTACACGCCAAGGATACTAAAAAAAGATAAATTAATGGAACCTTGGCTAGATAGGCAACTCAGATCTTTACGTAATCGTAGAAATAAATTATATAAAATTATTAAATCATCAGTTGATCCAAGCTCCGAAACTATTAATGAGTATAAAAAATTGGCTGATGAATTTAAAATAAAATGCATTGCATCGTACGATAATTATGTTCAAAATATTGGTAACTCCATTTTAAGTAACCCTAGAAAATTTTTTGAATTTGTTAATACAAAACGTAAGTCGTCAGGTTACCCAAACTCTATGTCCTTAGATGGTAAAGTCTCATCCTGCCCTGATGAAATTTGCAATTCTCTAATTCAAAATTTAAACTTATTATTCGAAGATGTTTTTTCAGAAATTAGTAATTTAGATATTAAAAAAGGATCTGGTCCTGATCTTCTTCCACCTATTTTTTTACATAACTGTATTCATAATTTAACTGTCCCACTTACATTAATTTTTAACAGATCCCTTATATCAGGTACTTTCCCACAATTTTGGAAAACCTCATACCTGATTCCGATTCACAAAAAAGGTGACAAAGCATTAATAGACAATTATAGAGGTATAGCAATTCAGTCGACTATACCCAAATTATTTGAAAAACTTGTTACTGATAAAATTACACCTATAATAGATCCTTATCTTAATCAAGAACAACATGGTTTTAGAAAAGGTCGTTCAACCACAACCAACCTGATGGTTTTCACATCAGATATATTATCTTCTATTGAAAAAGGTCTTCAGGTAGACGCAATATATACAGATTTTAGTAAAGCATTTGACCGAATAAATCATGATATACTAAAAGATAAACTGGCAAAGCTGGGATTCAGTGGCTCCATATTAAAATGGATTAAGTCATATGTCACTGAAAGAGTACAATTTGTTAGATTTCAATGTAGTATATCTAAGCCCATTTCTGTCTACTCTGGGGTACCCCAAGGCAGTCACTTAGGACCACTTTTATTCAATATATATATAAGTGAGCTTTCGAATTTCTTATCAGGCGTTGCCCACCTTACTTATGCTGATGATCTTAAGTTGTATCATGTAATTAACAATGATACCGATTGCTGTTTTCTTCATTCAAAATTGAAGTGCTTAGAAAAATGGTGCTGTGACAACATGCTAGATCTCAACGTTAGTAAGTGTTATACTATGACCTTTTCACGGAAAAGATCCAAATTGATGCATAATTATTCCATACAAAACTGCAACCTAGAACGTGTGAATCATATTACAGATTTGGGAATGATTTTGGATAACAAACTGAATTATAATCTTCACTATGAATCAATGTTATCAAAAGCTAACAAAATGCTAGGTTTTATCAAAAGAAGAGCAAGAGAATTTAACAATATCTGGGTAACAATGACTTTATATTGCTCACTTGTATGCTCAGTTTTAGAATACGGTAGCATTATCTGGAATCCAGCCTTTCTTATTCATAGTACAAGAATTGAATCAATCCAGAAGCTGTTCCTCCTCTTTGCTTTAAGACATCTACATAATCCCAGAGACTTTCATAACCTTCCATCATACAATGAGAGGCTGCAGTTAGTCAATTTACTTAGTTTAAGTTCCCGTAGAATCTTACTATCTAACTGCTTTACATTTGATGTCTTATCCAATAAGATTAACGTCAATTTTATTAAAGATAAAATCAAAGTCAACAATAATGTCAGGCCCACAAGATATACCAAATTCTTAATTGAAACAACACATAGAACTGAATATGGGAAAAACGAAACCACAAACAGGTGTTACATATTATTTAATCGATTCGACAACATTTTCTGTGACACAATTTCAAAAAATGCTTACAAATCTAAATTACACAACATTCTTAAACAATCGTAAAACATTGACATAATTTATTTGTAAATGACATAATTTATTAACAATAATATTTCCTTTGTTTTTGTTTTTTTTTTTTTTACATAATTAAAAAAGAAAAACATAATTAAGAAAACAAAAAAAAAAAACCATATTAAAAGCATTGACTCATTTTACATACATAAAATAAAAATAACTTTTGTCTTTATTGTACCTCTCATAATTAATTTAATTTTAACGAAGTACAAAAAATTTATTGTATCACCTTACATCTTTTTTTTAATAGTAAGACTAAGCTAAAGGCATAACTTAGCTTCTTTATATTGCTCTGAATGATTCATAATTCATACATTATAATTTTTAAATGTATTTAAAAAAAAAAAAATGTAGAAGAAGAAAGAAAAGAGAGAAAACAAAAGAAAAAACTAAAAATAAATTGTAATTTGTTTTTGTAGTCTTAAGTCAGCAAAATAATGTATATTTTTTTTTTTTTTGCTTTATATTGTGTAATATTAATTTTAAGTTTAACTTTAAGAATTTTTGTAACGACCTTGCTTTGGTTCTAAATAAATAAAACAAAATAAAAATATTCATACATACATTCATATATGTTTCATGATCGTTAATACGGGTTCAGAGCCCCTCGTTCAACCGGTGATCTCATGACTTACCTTTGCGAAAAGTTGAATATCAGCCTTCACTATTCTGGTGAGTCTGATGTAGTGGCTCTGGAAATTTCTAAAGCGTTCGACCGAGTCTGATATGATGCTTTATTAGCAAAGTGCAAAGCGTAAGGACTAGATGGAGTCATTTAAATGGATTGGTGATTTCCTTTCGAATCGCATGATTTGGGTACTTGTAGTTATTCATCTGACAATTTTATAATTAATGCTGGTGTCCCCCAGAAACCAGTTTTGTCGCCCACTCTCTTCTTAATATTTATCAATGAGCTACTTTCAATTACCTACAATCCAATTCATCGTTTCGCAGATGACAGCACCCTTGTAGCTTCCTAGGAATTTCATAGCCGCTGTGGTATTAATCACTAAATTAATAGAACAGCAAGAAACTTCACTATCAGTGAGTTAAATAATGCTTTAAATCTATAAAATGTATATTAGGCCGAAAATGGAGCATTATGCACATATTCGACTTATTGGCGACCCCAGTTTTACCTCAACGCTCACTCCACTTTGCCATCGCCGTGCTGTTGGGTCATTGACCCTCTTTTATAGATACCTTGTAGAGGTGAACACCTGTTCTAAGGAAATAAAACAATTGATGCCTTCACTCAAAGTTTTCCAACGTGAAACGAGGAGTGCAACAGATGCCCACCCATACACTGTCGAACTGGCAAGATGGCGTAATACAGCATTCGGAAATTCGTTTGTCATGCGCACGTCGCGTTTATAGAACCTTATGCTCGCACATGTGTTCCCAAAAGTTGGTAATTCATTTGTGTACGATATATCGAAATTCAAGAAGAACACTAACATCCTTCTTCAAAATAACTATCCAAATGTTTCCCTTCATCCTCCATACTCCCAATTGTCCTACATTAAAATTCCCAAATAATTCTTCCCTCATCCTTTTCCCCAAAAGCAAGCTGTACATTATATTATTATGTATTAAAGGACCCATCCTATAGTTTGGTTTTAAAGGGGGTGGTTTGGTTGGTTGGTTCTTTAGAGTGACTTTTGATATTTTCCACCGTCCCTCGTAAAAAAAAATTTCCCCAATTATACATCCGTATGCCCCTTCTTACACTCTTATCCCCAAAAGCAAACTGTACTTTTGTATTAAAGGTTCCATTGTAATATGCCACTTAAATTTATTATTATTTTACTTTCAATAAGTAATAAGTATAAGTAGGTTAAAGTATAATGTAACATATGGTTTACATATGTTATTTTTAAAAATTAAAAACAATAATAAGGTAATTTATAAATTTATAAAAGTAGAACTAATTGCAAAGAAAAAAGGTTATTTTTTAGGTATGAAATGAGAATGATCACATTGCAATTTTGAACTAAATAATTGAATGAATTTAGTTCTTCTTTTTAAAAGACCTTGAATATTTTGTAAATGCTGGTTTGCATTGCCAGCATGATCTATTTTTGTAAATTATATTCTTTTGTATATGTAAGAAAATAAGTTATAAAAGTTGAAGTGCAAAGATGTATTTTCGACTGCTAACATAATAATCATGTAATAGTAGAATAATAGTAAAATTAGAACCAAAATAATTACTAATAAAAATATAATAAAAAGCATTATTAACAATATAAACAATTTCACTTATTCATTCATAACATACTTATTTATAAAAAAATATTTAAAAACTTTACCTAAAGTTTAGTTTTAAAAGGGGGGTGGTTTTGGTTGGTTAAAGTCCAACACTACCCTGAGGTAATGCAGTTCCTCTTTGTGACTTTCGAGTTTTCCACCAATCTTCGTAAAACAAAATTCTTTTTTCTTTTTTATTATATACTATAAATATGCTGTGAACTTGAAGTAAAAAATTTAAACAGTAAAACACTTTTGACCGGAAAACAATACGCGCTTTAAAACTTATTAAAATTTTTTGGACATTTTAATAAGTTTTAAAGCGTTTATTGTTTTCCGGTCAAAAGTGTGTTTATTTTTAAAAAATTCCTCGAGGAAGATCCGAAATTCGAAATAATAAACGAAAGAAACCAGTTTTCTTATCAGTTTAAAAGTTCTTATCGGTTGAATTAACTACAAACCAGCACAAAACCTTAAGTTTGAAGATATATGGGAATTAAATTATAAAATATATCAGGTTAATTCCGAGGGGTTGCACGCTGATTCGTTTGAGCTCACCAAGGTAAAAAATATTTTAAGTTTGACGAAGATAGCTTGAAAACTATGACTATGAAAACAAGGTGACTATTAAAAACAAGGTCAAACTATGTCTGTATCGGTCTGTAGTTGTTGGCAAATTTTCGCCGACAAAGACGTCAATTGCAAAAAAATTGGAGACAACAATCAAAAATTGCAAGCGATCTTAGCGAATTAGCTAGTGCAGAAAACCCAAGCAGATATAACAAGGAGTGCGTAATTTCAGAATTAAAAAAAATTCATGATCATTTTGGGGATGAGTATAATATTGTGGTGTACAATTATGGTGACGATAAAAGTACTATCTTTAATTGACAAAACAATAGCAACAGAATTAATTTGTATTATTACAATAACCATTTTAACGTGATTACTTCACTTACATCAGTTTTCTGCTCAAGTTATTATTGTGAAAAATGCAGTGTGAGTTACAGCACTTACTATCTAACTGCTTTACATTTGATGTCTTATCCAATAAGATTAACGTCAATTTTATTAAAGATAAAATCAAAGTCAACAATAATGTCAGGCCCACAAGATATACCAAATTCTTAATTGAAACAACACAAAGAACTGAATATGGGAAAAACGAAACCACAAACAGGTGTTACATATTATTTAATCGATTCGACAACATTTTCTGTGACACAATTTCAAAAAATGCTTACAAATCTAAATTACACAACATTCTTAAACAATCGTAAAACATTGACATAAATTATTTGTAAATGACATAATTTATTAACAATAATATTTCCTTTGTTTTTGTTTTTTTTTTTTTTTACATAATTAAAAAAGAAAAACATAATTAAGAAAACAAAAAAAAAAAAACCATATTAAAAGCATTGACTCATTTTACATACATAAAATAAAAATAACTTTTGTCTTTATTGTACCTCTCATAATTAATTTAATTTTAACGAAGTACAAAAAATTTATTGTATCACCTTACATCTCTTTTTTTAATAGTAAGACTAAGCTAAAGGCATAACTTAGCTTCTTTATATTGCTCTGAATGATTCATAATTCATACATTATAATTTTTAAATGTATTTAAAAAAAAAAAAATGTAGAAGAAGAAAGAAAAGAGAGAAAACAAAAGAAAAAACTAAAAATAAATTGTAATTTGTTTTTGTAGTCTTAAGTCAGCAAAATAATGTACTTTTTTTTTTTTTTTTTTGCTTTATATTGTGTAATATTAATTTTAAGTTTAACTTTAAGAATTTTTGTAACGACCTTGCTTTGGTTCTAAATAAATAAAACAAAATAAAAATATTCATACATACATTCATATATGTTTCATGATCGTTAATACGGGTTCAGAGCCCCTCGTTCAACCGGTGATCTCATGACTTACCTTTGCGAAAAGTTGAATATCAGCCTTCACTATTCTGGTGAGTCTGATGTAGTGGCTCTGGAAATTTCTAAAGCGTTCGACCGAGTCTGATATGATGCTTTATTAGCAAAGTGCAAAGCGTAAGGACTAGGTGGAGTCATTTAAATGGATTGGTGATTTCCTTTCGAATCGCATGATTTGGGTACTTGTAGTTATTCATCTGACAATTTTATAATTAATGCTGGTGTCCCCCAGAAACCAGTTTTGTCGCCCACTCTCTTCTTAATATTTATCAATGAGCTACTTTCAATTACCTACAATCCAATTCATCGTTTCGCAGATGACAGCACCCTTGTAGCTTCCTATGAATTTCATAGCCGCTGTGGTATTAATCACTAAATTAATAGAACAGCAAGAAACTTCACTATCAGTGAGTTAAATAATGCTTTAAATCTATAAAATGTATATTAGGCCGAAAATGGAGCATTATGCACATATTCGACTTATTAGCGACCCCAGTTTTACCTCAACGCTCACTCCACTTTGCCATCGCCGTGCTGTTGGGTCATTGACCCTCTTTTATAGATACCTTGTAGAGGTGAACACCTGTTCTAAGGAAATAAAACAATTGATGCCTTCACTCAAAGTTTTCCAACGTGAAACGAGGAGTGCAACAGATGCCCACCCATACACTGTCGAACTGGCAAGATGGCGCAATACGGCATTCGGAAATTCGTTTGTCATGCGCACGTCGCGTTTATAGAACCTTATGCTCGCACATGTGTTCCCAAAAGTTGGTAATTCATTTGTGTACGATATATCGAAATTCAAGAAGAACACTAACATCCTTCTTCAAAATAACTATCCAAATGTTTCCCTTCATCCTCCATACTCCCAATTGTCCTACATTAAAATTCCCAAATAATTCTTCCCTTATCCTTTTCCCCAAAAGCAAGCTGTACATTATATTATTATGTATTAAAGGACCCATCCTATAGTTTGGTTTTAAAGGGGGTGGTTTGGTTGGTTGGTTCTTTAGAGTGACTTTTGATATTTTCCACCGTCCCTCGTAAAAAAAAATTTCCCCAATTATACATCCGTATCCCCCTTCTTACACTCCTATCCCCAAAAGCAAACTGTACTTTTGTATTAAAGGTTCCATTGTAATATGCCACTTAAATTTATTATTATTTTACTTTCAATAAGTAATAAGTATAAGTAGGTTAAAGTATAATGTAACATATGGTTTACATATGTTATTTTTAAAAATTAAAAACAATAATAAGGTCATTTATAAATTTATAAAAGTAGAACTAATTGCAAAGAAAAAAGGTTATTTTTTAGGTATGAAATGAGAATGATCACATTGCAATTTTGAACTAAATAATTGAATGAATTTAGTTCTTCTTTTTAAAAGACCTTGAATATTTTGTAAATGCTGGTTTGCATTGCCAGCATGATCTATTTTTGTAAATTATATTCTTTTGTATATGTAAGAAAATAAGTTATAAAAGTTGAAGTGCAAAGATGTACTTTCGACTGCTAACATAATAATCATGTAATAGTAGAATAATAGTAAAATTAGAACCAAAATAATTACTAATAAAAATATAATAAAAAGCATTATTAACAATATAAACAATTTCACTTATTCATTCATAACATACTTATTTATAAAAAAATATTTAAAAACTTTACCTAAAGTTTAGTTTTAAAAGGGGGGTGGTTTTGGTTGGTTAAAGTCCAACACTACCCTGAGGTAATGCAGTTCCTCTTTGTGACTTTCGAGTTTTCCACCAATCTTCGTAAAACAAAATTCTTTTTTCTTTTTTATTATATACTATAAATATGCTGTGAACTTGAAGTAAAAAATTTAAACAGTAAAACACTTTTGACCGGAAAACAATACGCGCTTTAAAACTTATTAAAATTTTTTGGACATTTTAATAAGTTTTAAAGCGTTTATTGTTTTCCGGTCAAAAGTGTGTTTATTTTAAAAAATTCCTCGAGGAAGATCCGAAATTCGAAATAATAAACGAAAGAAACCAGTTTTCTTATCAGTTTAAAAGTTCTTATCGGTTGGATTAACTACAAACCAGCACAAAACCTTAAGTTTGAAGATATATGGGAATTAAATTATAAAATATATCAGGTTAATTCCGAGGGGTTGCACGCTGATTCGTTTGAGCTCACCAAGGTAAAAAATATTTTAAGTTTGACGAAGATAGCTTGAAAACTATGACTATGAAAACAAGGTGACTATTAAAAACAAGGTCAAACTATGTCTGTATCGGTCTGTAGTTGTTGGCAAATTTTCGCCGACAAAGACGTCAATTGCAAAAAAATTGGAGACAACAATCAAAAATTGCAAGCGATCTTAGCGAATTAGCTAGTGCAGAAAAC
This sequence comes from Poecilobothrus nobilitatus, assembly GCA_947095535.1. Lineage (NCBI taxonomy): Eukaryota > Metazoa > Arthropoda > Insecta > Diptera > Dolichopodidae > Poecilobothrus > Poecilobothrus nobilitatus. The sequence continues at coordinate 191,613,049 of OX352772.1, forward strand.
CCAAGCAGATATAACAAGGAGTGCGTAATTTCAGAATTAAAAAAAATTCATGATCATTTTGGGGATGAGTATAATATTGTGGTGTACAATTATGGTGACGATAAAAGTACTATCTTTAATGGACAAAACAATGGCAACAGAATTAATTTGTATTATTACAATAACCATTTTAACGTGATTACTTCACTTACATCAGTTTTCTGCTCAAGTTATTATTGTGAAAAATGCAATGTGAGTTACAGCAATAAAAATTCTCATAAATGTGGTGGTAAATATCATTGTTGTCAACAATCTTCCCTATGTGATAAAATGCCTGTAGATGTATCATGTAACAAATGTAAGCGCTCTTTTAGAGGAGAATATTGCTTTAGAAACCACTCTAATATTATTTTTTCACAAATTCATAAATACTTAAAATGCTTCAAATTAAATTCAACTCGTTATTTACACACATGCGATACTGTTCTCTGCAAACATTGCAACAAACTTGTAAAAAGAAATCATTTTTGTTTTATTAATGTTGACACAAGAACGCCAAATGTCGAGAATTTCATTTTTATATTTTTTGATTTAGAAACAATGCAGGAAACAACACTGTACGAAAAGCAAAATCACGATGTTAAATAACATGAATCAATAACATGAATAAAATGTGTGTTATATCAACAAGATGCCATCGTTGCATGGATGAATCTAAGTTGTACTTTTGCTTACAATGTGGTTATAGGATAACAGTTTTAAAAACAAGTGTAATTTCAAGTTTTGTTGATTATATTTTAAAATTGGCAAAAAATTTCAAGAAAGTAGGCCCATAACTGATAAAGCTTTGACCGCAATTCATTTTAAATGAATTATTGAATAAAAGTAATTTAGAACAAAAATTAATCATGAGAGGAACAAAAATCATTCAAATGAAAATAAATAGCATCAAGTTTTTAGGCTCTTTAAATTATTTGTCAATGGCTCTGGCTCAACTTCCAAAATCTGTTGAATTACCGGTTAACGTTAAGAAAGGTTACTTTTCACATTTATTCAATACTAGAGAAACTGCTAAATACATTGGACCTTTACCTGCACTACACTATTATAGTACAGATTCAATGAAAGAAGTAGAACTTAAAGAATTTTTGGATTGCTATAAGCAAAACAAACAAACTGAATTTAATATGCAGCATGAAATAGAAGATTACTGTAAAAATGATGTATATATTTTAACAGAAGCTTACATTAAATTTAGAAATCTTATGTATAAAATAGAATTTATTAGTAATTATTGTAGACATAAATATCTTAACTCCTATTATAGAAAATATTGAAATAATAGAATTATCTAATTAAAATTCATTAATTAAAGAAAATTCTATTATATTAAATAAAATCTATAATTATCCAACAAATTTAATAACACTAGTACTAATTAATTATTTATTAATTTCAGGAATTGCTATTGTAAAAATTACAAATGTATTTTATGGACCTTTACGACAAATAAACTAATGAATAAACCTTTACGATTAGAACACCCCTTATTAAAAATTGCTAATAATGCATTAGTTGATTTACCTGCCCCTGTTAATATTTCAGCATGATGAAATTTTGGATCATTATTGGGATTATGTCTAGTAATTCAAATTTTAACAGGCTTATTTTTAGCAATACATTATTAAGCTGATATTAGAATAGCATTTAATAGTGTTACACATATTTGTCGAGATGTAAATTATGGATGATTATTACGTACATTACACGCAAATGGTGCATAATTTTTTTTATTTGTATTTTCATGTTGGTCGTGGAATTTATTATGGATCTTACTTATTTATTCCCACATGATTTGCAGGAGTAATTATATTATTTCTAGTTATAGGAACAGCATTTATAAGATATGTATTACCCTAAGGTCACATATCTTTTTAAGGAGCTACTGTAATTACAAATTTATTATCTGCTATTCCCTATCTACAATATTATACTAATATTATACTAATTATATCAATTATTATACTAATATATTATTGGGGAACTAATATATTCCCCAGTACAATATTAGTTCAATGAGTATGAGGAGGATTTGCTGTAGATAATGCAACTCTTACTCGATTTTTTACATTTCATTTTATTTTACCCTTTATTGTTGCAGCTATAACAAAAATTCATTTATTATTTCTTCATCAAACAGGCTCAAATAACCCATTGGGAATTAACTCTAATAGAGACAAAATTCCCTTTCACTCTTACTTTTCATTTAAAGATATTGTAGGATTAAAATTTTACAAAATTACCAATTTTAATGTAGATTTCTGCAATATACGCGGTTTACAGACGAATTTCAATGCCGTCACTTGCCATTTAAATTCTAGCAAATCAGCAATTTTTGCCCTATGTGAAACTCAAGTTGGCCAGAATGATAATTTTAATATTACTGACTTTTTAATATTACTGGCTACACACTCGTTTCACATTTCGTGTCTAAAAGAGGTATCGCCATCTATATTAAAAATGATACAGCTTTCAACACTCTTAATAAATTCAAAGGTTCTATCCCAACTTTCCACTATGTTTGGGTAAAAATCCTTGTTAGAAAGCAAGTCATACATTTCTGTTTCTTATGCAGATCAGCCAACCCAAGTGAAGAGGAAACTGTTTTGGAAATTGAAAATCTCTCAAACCAGATCAATGCAATTTTGGATTCATATCCAGGAACTGAAATTGTTCTGGCGGGTGATTTCAATATTCATAATGGAGACTGGCTTCACTTTTCTAGTAACACTTCTCTAAGTCAAAACTCAATTGGGAAACAAGTTGAACTATTCTCATCTCTTTTCCATCTTTCTCAACTTGTCCAAAATCCCACTAGGCTCCCGGATCGTACTGATCAAGAAAGCTACCTCTTGGATCTGTTCCTGACCACACACTCTGAAAAATATGTGGTTTCACATGCTTGCCCCCTGGGTGGCTCCGACCATTGTTTGGTTAAAACAAGTTTCCGGGTAGGCCCGATTACCAATCAAAGGACTCCTACCAGGAAATTAGTATGGCGATACAGCCATGCGAACTGGGATTGTCTTAACAGTTTTTTCAGATCCTTTGATTGGTCATTGTGCCTCCGCGATAGGAATGTCGACTTTGCTGTAAATGCAATTTGTGAAACAATTTTACTTGGAATGAGGTTATTTATTCCTCACTCCATGAGAACTATTAAACGGAAATCCAAATCTTGGTTCAATCGCATTTGCAGCGAAGCCATTCTTAAAAAGGAGGAGGCTTTTAAACTGTATCAAAGCAATAGGTCGGAGGCTCTCAGGGCAAACTATATAGTGGTTCAAAACAGGTGCAAGAGAGTTATCAACAGGCAAAAATTCTTATTCAACCTAAAGTTGAAACGCAAACTTATCCACATGCCTAAGAATAGCAAATCCTTTTGGTCATTTGCAAAAAGTTTAAAAGAGAACGCTAGTGGGTCTTCTTTTCCTACGCTTCTTGATATTAATAACATGATTGTGTCAGATTCCAAAGAGAAAGCGAACTTGTTTGGCAAGCAGTTCTCTTTCAACTCGCCACTGCCTCAGTCAACTTTAAAGCCACCAACTGTTCCTGAAGTTGACTACTCCTTCGGTAAAATATACTTTAGGACAAGAGCAGTGATGAAAATCTTGAAAAATCTTCATGCAAAAAAATCAGCCGGTCCAGATGGGATCACTACCATGGTTCTTAAAAATACCTATTCAAGTATTTCAAAACCTCTACGCAACCTTTTTTATATTTCCTTTACTTCGGGTATTCACCCTACCCAATGGAAGGTTGCTCATGTTTTCCCAATTCCAAAAAAAGGTAATAAAAGCGATCCCTCTAACTACCGTCCTATTGCTATAACCTCGGTTCTTTCCAAAGTAATGGAACAAATAGTAAACCAGAAGTTTTGAAATATCTGGATCGTAGAGGTTTGCTTCCTGATCGACAATACTGTTTCAGAGCCCGTCGTTCAACCGGTGATCTCATGACTTACCTTTGCGAAAAGTTGAATATCAGCCTTCACCATTCTGGTAAATCTGATGTAGTGGCTCTGGATATTTCTAAAGCGTTCGACCGAGTCTGGCATGATGCTTTATTAGCAAAATGAATAGCGTTAGGACTAGGTAGAGTATTTCTAAAATGGATTGGAGATTTCCTGTCGAATCGCATGATTCGGGTACTTGGCGATGGTTATTCATCTGACAATTTTATAATTAATACTGGTGTCCTTCAGGGATCGGTTTTGTCCCCCACAGTTTTCTTAATATTTATCAATGACCTACTTTCAATTACCTCCAATCCAATCCATAGCTTCGCAGATGACAGCGCACTTGTAGCTTCCTATGAATTTCATAGCCGCTATGGTATTAATCACCAAATTAATAGAACAGCAAGAAACTTCACTATCAGTGAGGTAAATAATGATTTAGCGAAAAACCAAAAATGGGGTGAAATCAACAGAGTTGATTTCAACACCAAAAGAACGCAATGTTGTTTCATCTCGCGTAAAGTAGCTACTACTACACCCAACCTGAATTTTCAGGGTGAAGCTTTGCAGCACTCAACAGATTTAAACATTCTGGGCATCGAGTTAAATCAGAAATTGACCTGGTTAAATCATAGTTTTGGCATAGCTAAAGATGCTACTAAACGACTAAGTTTCTTGTACCGCTGTAAAGCTTACTTTTCTCCTTCCGATCTTCTCAACATCTATAAAATGTACATTAGGCCGAAAATGGAGCATTATGCACATATTTGGGCTGGAGCGCCCCAAACAGCGCTGGGTTATCTCGACAAAGTGCAAAACACAGCTATTCGCCTTATTGGTGACCCCAGTGTTACCTCAACGCTCATTCCACTTTGCCATCGCCGTACTGCTGGGTCATTGAGCCTCTTTTATAGATACCTTGTAGAGGTGAACACCTGTTCTAAGGAAATAAAACAATTGATGCCTCCATTCAAAGTTTTCCAACGTGAAACGAGGAGTGCAACAGATGCCCACCCATACACTGTCGAACTGGCAAGATGGCGCAATACAGCATTCGGAAATTCGTTTATCATGCGCAAGTCGCGTTTATGGAACCTTATGCCCGCACATGTGTTCCCAAAAGTTGGTGATTCATTTGTGTACGATATATCGAAATTCAAGAAGAACACTAACATCTTTCTTCGAAATAACTATCCAAATTTTTCCCTTCATCCTCTATAATCCCAATTTTCCTATATCCAAACACCCAAGTAATCCTTCCCCCATCCTTTTCTCCAAAACCAAGCTGTACATTATATTATTATGTATTAAAGGACCAATCCTATAGTTTGGTTTTAAAGGGGGTGGTTTTGGTTAGTTAGAGTCCAACACTACTCAGAAGAACTTCGTGCAGTTCCTTTGAGTGACTTTTGATGTTTTCCACCGTCCCTCGTAAAAAAAAAAAAAAATTTTTAAAAGAACACAACGTGCGCCCTTTTACTGAGGCCACTACTGTAACATCAGCCTGCAATTTAGTTTTTCGTAGAAACTTTTTAAAACCAGACACAATTGGGCTTATACCGAAATGTGGTTACCGTCTTACTGATATTCAATCAAGAATTGCTCTCCAATGGTTTGTGAAGGAGATCAGATAAGTATTAATATATTATGTTACGCAGGTAAACAAAAAGAACCAATTATATAATATGGTTTAAAAGTAAACAGAATTTTTTTCAAACAAAACAAATATTTGAGTTCATGGATGTTACTATCGCGGGCACTCTAAATGTTTTCGATATAGACGTAACGAACAAGTTGGCACTTCCGAATTTGACACAATGAATGCATGAATCTACTATTGCAAAAACAGAGCGATTAAGATGTTTTGGATATGACGTTATTGAAAGGTGGGAGTGCGATCTTAGACAACAAATTAATATTATTATTAAAATATTGAAATATCAGTATTGATATTAAAATATTGATATTGATAGGCAATTATTTTAAAGTATTGTCAAGCTCGGGTTATTTAAATCGTACACTTTTACTTTTGATTTCGATTTTAATTTTGATTAAATTTTAATTTTTGTTTGAAAAAATCAGAATAGCGTTAAAATTTAAATTCAATTTACAATTATAATCAGAATTAAAATGGAATCAGAGTTGCAATTGTAATTAAAATCAAAATTAGCCAAAATCAATATCTGAATTAAAATAAATTAAAGTATGTAATTTAAGATTACAGTCAATTTAAATTTTCACTATTATTGTTATTACAGTCAATTTAAATTTTCACTGTAATCTTAAATTACAGACTTTAATTTATTTTAATTCAGATATTGATTTTGGTTAATTTTGATTTTAATTACAATTTCAACTCTGATTCCATTTTAATTCTGATTTTGATTATAATTGTAAATTGAATTTAAATTTTAATGCTATTTTGATTTTTTTTGCTTTTTTTGTTTTATATTAATTGTTTTCCAACAAAATTACCTATTTTAATGTTAATTTTTGTAATGTACGCATTTCATGAAATCTGTTAAGACGAGGCCCAAATCTTGATTTAATCGCATATATAAAGATGCCATTTTTAGAAAAGAGGAGGTTTTTAAACTGTACCAAAACAATAGGTCGGAGGCTCACAGGGCCAACTATATAGTGGTGAGAAACAGATGCAAGAGAGTTATCAACAAGCAAAAATTCTTGTTAAACCAAAAGTTGAAATGTAAAATCATGCCAAAGAATAGGAAATCCTTTTGAACATTTGCCAAAGGTCTAAAAGAATACGATAGAGGGTCTTCTTTTCCAGCACTTGTTGATAATAATAACAGAACAGTATCAGATTCTAAAGAGAAAGCGAACTTATTTGGCAAGCAGTTCGCTTCTAATTCGACACTGCCACAGTCAGCCCAGATGCCACCTTCTGTTCCCCGAGTTGGCTGCTCTTTTGGAAAAATTTACTTTTGGACGCGGGCGGTGATGAAAATCTTGAAAAATCTTGATACAAATAAGTCAGCCGGTCCAGTTGGTATAACCACCATGGTGCTTAAAAATACCTACTCCAGTATTACCTCTGCGCAACCTTTTCTACCTCTCCTTCACTTCGGATATTCATCCTACCCAATGGAAGATTGCACATGTTTTCCCAATTCCCAAAAAAGGTAATAAAAGCGATCCGTACAACTACCACCCTATTGCTATAACTTCGGTCCTCTCCAAAGTAATGGAGAAAATTGTGAATCAAAAGCTTCTGAAGTACCTGGATCAAAAAGGTCTCCTTCATGATCGTCAATACGGGTTCAGAGCCCGTCGTTCAACCGGTGATCTCATGACTTACCTTTGTGAGAAGCTAAGTATCAGCCTTCATCATTCTGGTCAGTCTGATGTTGTGGCTCTTTATATTTCTAAGGCTTTCGATCGAGTTTGGCACGATGCTCTATTGACAAAATGCAAAACAATAGGTCTAGGTGGGGTTCTTCTCAAATGGATTGGAGATTTCCTTTCGAATCGTACGATTCGTGTACTGGTCGATGGATATTCATCTGACAAATTCAAAATAAATGCTGGTGTCCCCCAAGGATCAGTTTTAACCTCCAAACCGATCCATAGTTTCGCAGACGACAGCACCTTTGTAGCTTCCTATGAATTTCATAGCCATTGTAACACTAATCATCAAATTAATACAATTCACTCTTAGTGAGCTAAATAACGATTTAGCAAAAATTCAAAAATGGGGTGAAGTCAACAGAGTTGATTTCAACACGAAAAAAACACCTGATCTGAACCTGAAAAACGCCTGATCTCGCGAAAAATTGCCACTACTATTCCCAACCAATTATTTCAGGGAGAAGTTTTGCAGCATTCAACAGATTTAAACATGTTGGGTATTGAGTTAAACCAAAAATTGACTTGGTCAAATCACATTGTTGGTATAGCTAAGAATGCAGCTAAATGTTTAGGTTTTTTGTACCGCTGCAAAACTTTCTTTTCTGCATCTGATCTTCTCAATATCTATAAAACGTACATTCTGCCGAAAATGGAGTACAATGCCCACATTTGGTCTGCAGACTCTCAAACAGCGCTGGGTTTCCTAGATAATGTGCAAAACAGAGCTATTCGTCTTATCAACGATCCCAGTGTAACTTCAACGCTCACTCCACTCAGTAATCGTCGCACAGTTGGGTCACTAACCTTGTTTTATAGATATCTAGTAAGGATTAACACCTGCTCCAATGATATAAAACAGCTAATGCCTCTACTCAAAGCTTTCCAACGAGAAACAAGATGAGCAGCAGAAGCTCATCCCTATCATGTAGAGATATCAAGATGCCGAAATACAGCTTATGCAAATTCGTTTGCCATGCGCACGTCCCTTTTGTGGAACCATATACCATTGCATGGGTTCTCTAAAGTTGGTAATTCGTATGTGTACGATTTACTTAAGTTTAAGAAGAACATTAACATCTTTCTTCAAAATGTCACTCCAAGTTTTCCTACCTATCCCTCATAATCCAAATTTCCTAATTCCAATTTCCCCAATTATCCTTCCCACAACCCTATCTACAAAACCAAACTATACATTTGTATTAAAGGTTCCATCCTAAAGTTTTGGTTTTAAAAGGGGAGTGGTTTTGGTTGGTTAAAGTCCAACACTACCTTGAGGAAGCACTTGACTTTCGAGTTTTCGTAACCTCGTAACCTCGTAACCAACCCTCGTTAAAAAAAAAAAATAAAATAGGTGAAAATTTCATATTTATTTCATATTAAAAATGTGGAAGAATACAGTTGCCTTGTCAACTCTTAGATACCCGTACGAATCCGTTAGTATGTTCATAGTCTGTCAATCTGCTTATAATATTATTTTTTTAATTTTTCAGTATTTTAAAATATTTGGGTATTTGTGTGAATTTTATAATTTCTAGAGGAATGGTTTGTACATATAATAATCAAAATATATGTTTTACATTCTTCAAAAGCAGATTGTAACCTTCCACCTGACGATAATCAATTCAAAATTTTTCCAAATATCATTATAAACCTAGTACTATTTAATACCAAGCCGCAAATGTATATTAATTTATACTATACATATGTATTATATATCATTCATTCATCAGTAACATATACGATATGTAAATAAACATGATATATAAATATGTATACCAAGATCATATGAATATAAATTCTTCAAGAAACCGTTAGTTTTTTATTTACTCAAATTTTTTTACTACGCATCATCATACTCAACAATTTTAAATTATCGAGTAAAAAAAAAATTCAAAAAAATAGTAGCAGATATTTGATAGAAAAAAAATAATACATAAAAAAAATATTTTTTAAAATATGCTTTTATCGAAACCGAATTCGCCCCCTAAAAAGTGAAAAATACAATTGATTGCAAAACTTTAGCTTTTTGGACTGTTATTATATAAAAGTGAATTGCTAGTGCAAGCATTTTGGACTGTTATAATATAAAAGTAAATTGCTGGAATAAAAAATAAACACGAACCCAAAATTTTCCAGATATAGTAAAATATGTACCAAAATACTGTGATTATAACTTATACTCTCCGGTAGCTATCTCATGATTTGATTTTGAATCGTAGGAACACTTTCGAAGTATGTCTTTGATTACTGTGATTCCACCAATAATCCAATATTTTAAACGCATAGCGCTTTGTGAAGCTTGCGTGTCTATATATAATAATTTTTCGTGGAAGTATCTGATGATTGAAATTGCTAAATATGAGCGTCCATCAATTATTATTGGATGTTTTGTTCATATAATATTAGGGCGAGGATTAACCTACTACCCACCTTCAGGATTCCCTTTCAATCTAAGAAACGATTAAGAGATTTGATTCGACTTGATAATTTTAACCTTTTATTACCTTTTAATTGCTCAATTTCATCTTTGAAAAAGTGGGTTTACATGAGCTGTACGCAAGTTTTTTCAGCTGTACTTAATTCTTCCATTCATAAGTAATTATTTCGTTTTTCCCTTAGAATAAGTGAATTGTTCTTGAATCGTAAACACAAAGCCGTTATTCTAATCATTCTAGTAAAAGATGAATACTGCATGATACATGCAGGTTCTGGAAGATGGAAAATAATGCTTAAAGTTACAGTTCTTTTTTCAAAATTAGTATGAGGCGTCTTGTCTTTTATATGTCGCCAGAAGGTTTTAGTGTGACTTAGCCACTCCGGTTCTTTTCACCACAGTTGCTGTTGTCCTAATTGACTCGCACTCATGCACAGCAGCTTCAGTTATAGAAGATCTTTTGAGAACCTTGGTCAATTAGAGCTCTAAACAAAACATAATCCCCATAATTATTTTCTGCTTGAATTAATGCTGTTGCTTACAAAATGTCGTTTCCCTTTTCTGCTTTAGTGGCTGTTAAAATTTCCTTCGGTTTTGTGTTTTCACTGTGCAAAGCTGTATGATGTGCAGATTTACATTTTAAACAGCGCGATTTTGAAAAACAGCCCTTTGAGATATGACCATATTGTAAGCAATTATAAAATACTTTATGTTTTTCCACTATAGATCGTTTTTGTTGAACGTTTAGATATTGAAATTTCTTGCATTTAAAAAGTCGATGCGTATCGTTGTACAAAAGCATGATACAACGTGATCTTCCTTCAATGTTGACAGCATGTACATGAGTTTTATTTAATGTCTTCATACTGCTCATAGCTTATATAGATTTAAATCGTGGTTCTCAGAATGTTGTTATTCAAGGAATTAACATACCCCGCTGGAAAAATACAATCTTTTCAGAATAAAGTCTACGTAACATAGTAAGTGCTCCCTGGTATGTTAAATAAGTAGATATGCCATAAAGCATAAAGCTCATTTAGAAGAGCATATAAATCTTGAAGCTGCTCAACTAATAAATAATCAAATTATTATAGCAAGGCTTAAAAGAAAAAGACCTTTAGATATAGTACGAAGTACAGATTTCCTTAGAGAAAGTACATAAAACTAATATTCAAACAAGATAGCAAAAAATTAATGGTTAGTCAGTTTGACTAGTTTTAATAAGGGAAGGGTGTGGTTTAGTCGGTAAGAATCCGGCATACACTTCTGCTACGGGGCGGTCTGTATCTTTCAAAGATTCCACACCAATCCACGTAAAAAAAATCTTATTTTTCGATAATAAAATTAAATAAAAAATTAAATTTTTGTATTAATATTATTATTATTACATTTTTTTAGAATTTAGATTTTAAGGTAGAGTGTCGTAACTGTTTGGAAGTAAAAACCTTTTGTTATCAAAAGGACTTAACGAAATTTTTTTCTGTTTAACAGCAAATAAATTATGGTTTTGAAATCTAATAGTACTTTGTTCATGTATGAATTCATAATTTTCATCAAGACTTGTCTTGTAATTCTCAAATGTAATTTTATTGTTTAATATAGTATGTTTAATACCTTTTGATTTTTTGATTGATTTAGGTTCTTTAAGTACATTTAATGCATACATTTTAGCGAGAAAGCCTACGAATTCAAGCATAATTTTACCATTATTTTCGTCTTTCATTAACCCTGGGATTTTTTTGTTGACTTGAGCTATATAGTAAACATTATTCTTATCAAAATAAGAAGTATCAAACCGGTGCAAATCTTGTTTAATGTCTTCAAAAGCATCATCAGTTTTTATTTGATATATAAGATAATCAGTATCTGTGTAGCACAACTGAAAATTATTAGCATATTTTTCCTGCATGTAACCATAATGAAACTCGTACAATATAGTTTTTTATATGTCTAATATCGCCATTCCAACATATATAGGTCTATTGAAAATAACTTCCATTCTGAGCAATTCGATTGCAACCAAATTTTCGTTAAAAATTTTACAAGAATGAAAATTAGGCTTTGAAATTAAAGATTCAGCTCCATAGCGACCATGCCAATATATTACGAGTTTAATATCTCAACGCATGCGCACATTTTCCATCGTTTTTCCAAAATTAGCATTGCAAATTAATTTAAATGAATTTTATTCGAATTCATTTTTTCTTAGTTCAGCACAAAATTGCATAAAACGCCTCATCCAATCCCTTTGAGAAAACTTTATTGCACGATGTATTTTTGCAAGTTCAAACTTTTATTGTTTCAAAATTCTATAATGAACAATGTAATTCGTTTTATTTGTTAGTGTTGCTAGCATCTTTACTTCTTGTGAGCCTGGCGGAGCACTTTTTTCAGAAGCCATAGGCAAATCACTTTGTTTATCATGAATAGTTCAACACTTCTACTATAAAACCATATTCTGAATCGTCAGCAACATTGAAATTTAAATTATCCATGCCATCAACCCATTCTAGATTTTTATATGGTAGATATTGCACCATTGCCCACTAGTACACGGCATTAACATCATAATACAATAGATTAGAAGAATCTTGATTTTTATCATATTCAGGCATATATTTATTGTTAGCCTTCGCATATCTTTTAGTACATTGTGTTAAACCACCTCTAACACCATTTTCAATAAACATTAGTATGTCAACATCATTTATTATATATAGCATGTCAATTTTAATTATTTTTGATACAGGTTTCAGTATGCATTCAAAATCAGCACATATAATAAATGGAACAAGTTCTTTATTTTTGAAGTTTTTCTTTTGGAAATTGAACTGTATACTCGTTAAATTTTTTACAATTTTCTAAATGTTTTTCTAACTGTCATTATTTTAAAAAAAAATTAAAGCAACCATCACAAAGAAACTTCCTTCCGTTATGGTTTGATACTTGACCAGCTAAAAATTTAGACATATTTTTTATCCACACATAATGATATGTTATTTGCTCATTGATTTGATCTTCTTTACTTTTTTCATATCTATTTTCAATTATAAATAAATTGATATGTTTATCTTGTTTTTCAACGGTTAACCTTTTTGGCAATATTTTAAACTTTTTTTTAATATTATTTAATTTATATAAATTTATACTTATATTATTAGTTTTTTCAAAACTTATTTATTCCAGCTCTCGTAACTGGAAATGTTATTCCTTCCAGATTAAGAATAGTTGAATAGTGTGGATAACTATTGACGCGATCAACATGGGAATCAGCTGGATAAAGTGCAGAAACAATCGCCCAAGCAAAAGTGTATATTTATTGATATTCAGTACTAAATTTATTACTTCTTTAAGAGCCCATCCTGAATCTCTTACTGTAAATTCTTCCAAGTCTTTTAAAATCACATTTTTAAATTATTTTCAAACCATTCAGATAAATTTGTATCCCTCGATATTATATTATTTTTAGTGTTCATATATTTATATTCTCCAACTACTTCACCATCAGAAGTAAGCTTTATAAAATTGCCACAAAATATCGCAATTACTTTATGAAACACTTCATTTTTTAAAATATTTTTCATTCGATTTAAAAATACTCTTTCACATAAAGATAAAAATTCAAAAGGGTCTTTTAAAACCATATTAGTTATAAGAAAAGTCTGCATGCGATTTTGAAACGCATTCTCTATAAAACTACATTTAATTTTTGGTGGAGCTCTTCTAGGGTTAACTTTAATTTGCTTTAGCTTGCTCTGATATCCTTTCATGAGAGCAATAACACTAATGATTTTGTTTTTATCACCAATATTTTTCGAGCATTTTAATATCTTATTTAATTCACTTATGAATTTAGAACATTCTTTTACAGATTCTTTGTCCTTTGTTTTTTTATTTGGTTCACACCTTGAAAGTAACAATTTTATTTTTTTTCCTATAAAATTTATAAGATCCATTATTTCCGAATGTTAAGCAACAAAAATTCATCAAACAACAAAAACTTCATGAAAAATTCATGAAACAAAATTTTTTAAATTATGATAGTCTTTACTTATTTATTTTTTTTTTTTTTGCTTTTTCTTTTTATTCTTCAATAGTAAAATTTAAAAATTTTTTTTTTTGTTTATATCAAAAATTATTTAATAATTCTATTCGGAATTCCGTGACGTCATTATGATCATACAACATTCAATTTTTTTATTTTTTTTTATTCAAAAGCAAACAACAACAAAAAATTAAAAATTTTTTTTTCATGATAAGAATTACTTTTTTTGCCTATATAATATACCTTAATTATATTTTGCCGACAACATGTACACAAAACACAAATTTCTTATCTTTTTTTTTTTCAATACAAACTATTTTATTATATTATGTATACACTTTCTTATCTTGTTTTTTTCTTTTGTTTCTTTTTTTGTTTCTTTTTTTTAATTCTTTAATACTAAAATCTGAAAATTTGTAAATCAAAATCGCTCATGTATATTTCTTATGGCAAATCTTATGGTCCAGCTGTCTCATAGTTCATATACTTCTATTTACGAATCATGCATGTCACCAAATAAAAGCAAGAAGACCTTAAGACCCTCAGAAATATGATATTCAAATATCAGCGTTAAAGGAAAATGATCAACAAATATATTCATCACCAACCTCCAAACCAGAGTTTTCATTACACCAAAAGTTAAGAAGTTCAATACATTGGCCAAGGTTTACTGAAGAACCTATACCATTAGCAAGTCAAATTACGGTTTTATAGGTTCTTGGTGGGCGGAATGTTCAGAATAGTTAGTCAATTTAAGTTACGATTTAAAATTTACCATTTTTAGTAATAAGTAAAATTTCTTTAATAATTAAACGTTACGCAATGGTTTTCGCTGACGCTGTATTTTTATGCATAAAAATTAAATGTTTGAATCAAATACAATATTGTACTAAGTAAATTAACTTATGTTATATCAAATGTATGTAATATAAATAGTTGTTGTAAAATTTTAATAAATGTTTAAAGTAATGTAGGTCAGTATAAAAATATTTCAAGCAGAGCTGCAAACCGTACCCAAACCCAAAACCGCTCCGGAACAAGCATTTTGACGAACCAGAACCCGAACCTGAACCCAGTAAAAAACTTGCATTTGGTTCAGGTTCACCATTTCATTCGCAATCAAATTTAAAAAGAATTAAAAAAATATAAAACAAAATAGTAAAATACTTACATAGCCACATATTTGCGTACTGTGTAAGCACACGTATTATGCTTAGCAAATTTAAATATGTATGTATCTAGTAATATACCTACTAGAAATATATGTAAGTAAGTAAATACAACTACAAAAATTATTTAGAGAGATAATATTCTACTTGTATATCCAAATGTGTTTTGCTTTTGGTATAGCTAGTCATAGTATACATATTCCATTCCAAATAGAAAGAGGTAAACACAATTTGTTTTTGTTTTTTTTATGTTTCTTCAAGAATTTTTTTCTCTACTTCTAATTTCTATGCCTACTATGCACTTGCAAATAAAATAAAGCAAAAAATAAAACATAAGTAAAATTAATAGATTTTGATTTGCAATCAATAATGCTGCACTTGTTATGTTGATTAAAAAATTTGAACCCGAACCCGAATCCAAACCCGGAGCGAACCCACTAAAATTTTCCAGTTCGAACCCGAACACGAACCTGAACCCGATTTTTTGTGGGTTTGCAGCCCTGATTTCAAGTTTAAAATACGGAAAATAATTGTACTAAATTTGTAACGATATTCAAGGTGTAATTAATGCTGATTTTAGTATTTAATTTATATATAAAGATGTAAATTTATAATAATTAGACAGAACAAAATAAACAGTTTATCTTTAAAAAACACAATAATTTTTAAAATTTTTATAAATTTTTAACTTTCTATATTAATTAATTTAATTTATTTAATTTATTAACCTATTGTCTTATTAATATGGGTAAATGGAGTGCTAAAAAATGATAATCGTGCCGACTTCCTGGTTGAATGTAGTGGTTCTTGTGGTGGTTCTTTTAATTATGTTTGCGTAGATTTATCTAGGGGTAGAACAAAGTTTATAAACTCTAGCATTGACAGTCAAAGTGCTTCAGTTGAGGGTATTAACTCTAGGATTGAAAGTCAAAGTTGTCGTATCACGATATTCGAAAGTATAAACAATTTTACACACAATTCAATTTTTGACTTCACACCAACAAACCCCGAATAAGATTGACAATTTGAAGTTAGCAGCAGCGAGCGTGTATAATACATCGACAAAATTTATTAAAAGATTTTCCATAAATTTAACACTAATTCTAGTCAAGTTCATAAATATCTTTCGAAACCTTCTCCTTTCCAGAGTCGTTAAAAACAGCAACTGTAAGGCCAATTTTAAAAGTAACGATGCCGCAAATCTATGTAATTATAGACCGATATGAGAACTTAACGCTTTTTCAAAAAATTTTGAAATTATTATAAAATATCGCTTTAAAGCTTTTATGATAAATAATAATTATTTACATAACGAGCAATATGGGTTTGCAAAAAATTCAAATACAACTGCTGTTTTCCTAAGCCTAACAAATCTTATTTAAAGGACTCTGACAAAACGAATTATGTTGTCTGTGCCTTTCTTGATTTTCAAAATACCTTTGATTGTGTAGATAAAGGAATTCTTTTATTTAAACTTAGAAAAATGAATTTTACTTCAAATCAAATAGCTTTCTTCACGTCACATTTATACAAAAGACAACGGAAATTTTGTATAAATAATATTTTATTTAAACCAAACATTACGGAAAAAGTTGTTCCACAAGTATAAATTCTTGGGGCAGATATATTTAAAATTTTATATATAATATAAAAGTCAATTTTTTGTACAAAAAGATAAAGATTCTCCAGACAAACATAATTTTTATCTACCCTAGTACCGAAATTTCAAGAAAAATAATAATAATTCGGCAAACGGTCAAAGTTAAATGTTAATATTTTTTGCATAACCTTATTTAAGAATACTGCAAAAATTGTAATAAAATAAGTATGAAATATGAAAATAAGAAAAAAAAAAAATTCAAGAATGCATTCTCTTACAAAAAAAATTTCTCTTACAAAAAATTTTTCTATCTGCATAGGCCAGCTCATTTTATTTTCTAATCTGCATACTTTAGTTCTTACCAATGTATTGTCTTCTTTTAGTTTCGACATAGCTGCAAGACATTTTTAACCACACACATATTAAATGGCAGTATGTGTCTTGTATGGGTACATTGTATACTTGCATTCTCAGTTAAGGAAGATTTTTAATTTTAAGGAAGATTTTCATATCTTCGGCGTAAATTTTAATATGGCTATTAAGTACTAACGAAGTAATCGATAATGGATAGAACGAACAGTAGAATGAACCAAAATGACCTTGCAGAACACCTGTGAAAGCATCGAATTCAGAAGATGCCGCAGATCTAAAAGACACACTATTCCTACGATCGCAACGATAGGAGTGAAGCCTAAATGGAAATGGAAAGAGGACCACATAATGAAATCGAGCATTTTTTTAAAACTATGTTTGGAATACCATCAGTACCAGGATTAGTACTGATTACTGATAGTACTTGATTATTGTCAAGCTTTTGTAAGTAGTTTAAAACTATATTAGAATCAATATGAATATTAGTAAGCGTTGTTTCGGGGAAGTTCACTAAGTGGCAGAAATAATTTTTATTTAAAGAAAACGCTGGCAGATCATAACTAACTGAGAAAAAAGAAAAATTCGGAAATCACTTTAAAATCACTACTGTTAGAGTTCTTATAATTCATACAAGTGAGATATTGATCAGTTTATCTTTTAGAATTGACAAATTTCCAAAAGAGTTTTGGATTAGTTTTAATATCCGAAGGAATATATCTACATAGTTAGAGTAAAGATTATTTGACAATAACTTGAAATCATTAAATAAAATTATAAAATCATTAAAGCTATGATTTTATTGCTTTTAATAAATTTACGTCAGGATACCTGTTGAAAATTAAAATAATTAAATTAATTAATTACAAAGCACCCAATATTACTAACTAATTTATATGGTACAAAATAAGCTTCCTCTTTATGTTCAAACCATTTAATGAGAAAAAAGACAATCCTATCTGTCATTCCTATGGAGAGTGAAGAACGAAGGGAAAATTTCAAGATTGTTAATTGATGAAGTAAGCCAAGTTTCCGTTAAAACAAAAGCAGCAAAATCTGAAAGTGATGAATTTAAGAAAACCTTTTTAGTTTTTGTACGTAAACCTTGTACATTTTGATAATAAATAATTAATTTAAATAGATCGTTTGTGTGTCAGAAACAGATGGCAAAAGACTAATGTTAACAAGATTTCTTTTGGCTAGAATTTGGACGAAAGTCCTTATCATTATTTTCTCTCATCCTTTGAAGATAGTTAATTCTGCTTGATGAAATATGTGAAGCGTATGATTGCAAATCAGTTAGGACACTATCAGCGGATGTGCTAAATGTTTCATGATATCTCACAAAAATTTACGTAAATCGTTAATATTGGTGGGCAATCCTTCTTCTTCAATTGCTATGTTTAGCGATGTATTAGTTTTACCACTCATACAAACGTCGTTAGTTTTATCATGAAAATATGCAAGATTTAATCTAACATTTTCAAATATTTTACTGTCCCTTAACCTAGCGAAAACGTATCTTGTGTTATTATTATTATCATGAAGAGCCTTCTGGGAAAGTTTAACAACCGGTGGTAAAGAGGATTTAAAATAGGTGGAGTTACATTACGGTTTAGTAATAAAGTAAGAATTTAGTAATTATTATTATTAATATTATCCTTATTATTTTTAATTATAAGATAAACATTATTAAGATATGAAATTACTACATATTTTTTATTTATATGATTTGACCGGGGTTTGAACCCAAAACCCTTCGATTGAAAGGTAGGTGACTTAACCACTACGTCATCAACCAACCACTAGTCAGATCAAGTTTTTTTTATTTTATTTCAGTAAGCATTTACAAATTATGATGGTAGGAGTCATACCGCAACAACGTTAAAAATTGTAGAAATTTATTTTCAAAATCAGTGTTCTATTCGTCAAACTTATAGATAAATAGAGCACTATTTATCGAAAAATTGTGTTTAGTGATGAAGCTCATTTTTGGTTGAACCGCTACGTAAACAAGCAAAATTGCCGTATATAGACCGAAAACAATCCTCAAAAAATTCAGCATTACACCCAAAAAAATGTTCCGTATGGTATGGTTTACACGCTGGAGGCATCATCGGTCGATATTTCTTTAAAACCGATATTCGAGCTGATGTTACAGTAAATGGTGTTCGTTAAAGAACTATGATGAATGATTTTGTTTTAAAATTTGAATAGTATCGTCCCGGAAGTGTTTTGCTAATTGCGAAGATGGTGCTACACCTCATACTGCTACCGCAACAATTGATTTATTGAAACATTATTTCGACAAATGGTCCAATTAGTTCGCTTCCAAGATCATGCGACATAACGCCACTGGATTATATTCTTTGGGGTTATATGAAGTCATTGGTTTATGCTGATAAACCAGAATCAATAGATGCTTTGGACCATAACCTGTGTTATGGATGAAATACTCGAAAAAGTTGTACAAAATTGTTCTGATCGAATGCGATTCCTCAGAGCTAGTCGTGGTGTACATATGCCGAAAATTATTTTTAAAACCTAAATGTCAAAAAATTATCTTTGAAATAAAACAAAAATTGCCTTCAATCTTAATTTAAATGTGTATTATTTCAATTTGAAGTTCTATTATTCTAAAAGACACCCTGTACATACATACAAATTCAATATGAATGAATATTGAATTGAATTGCATGTATAAAGATTTTATTATAATACATATGTTCACTTTTTTTTTACAAAAAAAATAAACAAACATGGAAATTAAAAAACATCATTTATTATAGTAAGATCACTTTATTTACAAATTTATATAATAATATAATTTCAAATTGCGATGTTGAAAGAAAAAAAATCAAAAACAAAGAGAAAGAGTGAATTTCGAGGCAAACTAAAAGCATTGCTGATACAGAAAATATCATTCTTTGAACTTCTATAATCTCGTCTTATTCTATAGTTTACATATTTAAAACAAAAACCTCATTTCTACCACGATTTTTTCTACCAAACACCTAAGTATTATGACATTCGCTAAGTTTTTAATACAAATACATATTTTTTTGATACGATTTTTCTATTACAAAACCTACATTATATTAATCATCTCATATTAAGTATATGTTTCATAGTATTAACAAACAAGTAACCTATAAGTGTAAGTTTAAATTATAATAAGGATTCCACTTAATGGAAACAAATACATACATATAGCTAAATGTATCTACTACATATATATACTTTGGATTTTGTTTGGTTGAGCAAACAGAAATAAGAAAAAAAAATATAAAGCTAAATCATAAAGTAACTATATACATAGAGAATTCACATGGAAGAAAAAAGTTAGACAGTTTTTTTAATTTCGTAAAATCAATTTGATCGTATTTTAGTTTATTTTTATTTTAGTTTTTCTTTTTTTGTTTATATGTCAATTGATGTATATATGTACATTTGTATATGTTTCTTCATATAACTGTTTCGACTTCTTAAAAAAAGAAGAAATCTCGATTCTACCTCGATATTTTATCAATCAATTTTAGTTGTTTTCCTAACACAACTATAGACAAGAATTATTATTGTAAAAGTATAAAATGTGAAAAAATGTATATATATATATATACTTATTAATATAAATTTAAAGTTATTTTCATTCCCTCTAAAAATATATTTTTTCTTTTTAGTCAATCTTACAATATTTTAAAAATTCAAACTACAAGCTATTTAGTTTAATATGAGATCGATATTTATTATCAGAATATAATAATCCACTTTTGAGACAATCAAACAGTTTATCAAACACTAATATGTATACAATATTTTTGCAACTTCTTTGGTAGTATGTACTTTTAAAACCATATGTTTCAATTATTGTTCTAAAAGCGGCACTCACTGTTCTACTAAATATTTGTGTTATTAATTTAACTCTCATTTTTTCAAAAGTATGCGTATTAATATGTTATCTAGTTATCTAGTTATCATAATATGTTATCTAGTTAATTTGGTACACATTTATTTGATGTTTTTCGCAATTTATTTGAACTTCTCATAATTCTATTTCTATGAGAACTTTAAAGCTTATAATACAATCTGACCTTTTTAAATCGGAATCCATTAATGTATTTTTAAGAGATTTAATTATATGGGGAAAATCGAATAAGCAAAAAATGTTTTATTATTATAATTACAAAATGGTTTATCGGATGTTATTTATTGCAACGAAAAAACTTTGGCTAAAGCTTGATCACAAGTAATTGTCCGTATAATAATACCAATATCGAACAAACTTTTCAAATTTTTTTAATAATTTCTAAAAGTGTTACAAGACGAAATAAATATCAAAGGCGTTGTTATAAATATCGTGCATTAAAATAACTTTTTTGTTGTTCATGTATGTAGTTGTTTTTCTTAATTAAATTTTTTTTGTAAAGATATGGTAAGTTGTTTAACTCCTCAGTGCCGAATGTTTTTGTTTTTATTTATAATTTTTTTATTTATAAAGTTGTTAAAAATAATATACATATGTTTAATATATAATAATATACATAATTTTATACCGATAATATAGTCATTTTAATATAGTTTCTCACTAAAAAATAAAATTTGAACATTTGTTTATTTTTTTGACACCTCAAAATTTAACTGCCATGGTAGTGAAATTTTTTTGTAAGATATACAATTTTTGCATACATGCATATGTAATTCGTGGATATTTATGGTTACTTTCTTTGATATTTTCAAATGTTTCATGGATATTTTTTTAGCTTAATCTCTTCCGAACACATATCATTTGTGTATGTTCTGCCTATGCTCTAACATTTTCGTGGATATGTCTAATGATTGGTCTAATGAAAACCATCCTTAATATATGTAATTAATTATACATTCAGTAAATTTGATTTTAACTTACTATACCATTGTGGGTCCACAAAGGTTAATACCAATATTTTAGAAATTTTCAATATTCCATCCAACAATATTTTTTAATTTTTAGAAAAAATATTCTTCCAAACAAAAAAGGAAAAAATAAAAACAAATAGGTCTCCGTTACAATTTACATCACACTTGCAATTTTATAATAAAATTTTGTTGGCCTTCAAATATTATCTATGTGTTGTGTAGAGTTATTCTTTATGAGATCTATAAAATTACATTTTCAAATTATAAGAACATTTGTTTGTATGTTGTAACAATATAAAATCAAGTTTTAGAAAAGAAAAAAAATCAGTTCGAAAAAAATAAATTATGAACTGAATGAATGAAAAAATATATTTTTGTTTTGACATAAGAAAAATTCTTTGATAATATACCAAAAATACGGTCATTATTTTACGAAATAACCCCAAATACGATCTTTGGGTGATTTCAAATCAATGAAATTGACCACGGTTTTTTCTTCTACGTGAGTTCTCTATGTTTATAGTTATTTTATAAGTAAATGTATGTACTATATACATATATACTTTGGCTTATGTTTGGAGGTAGAAAATAGAAAAAAATTTGTACATACATCCATTAACATGCAAACAAATAAAAAAGCGCAATAAAAATAAAACAAAGGAATAAGCACAATTTGATTTTACAATGTATACCAAAAATACGGCCATCTTTTTACGAAATATCCCAAATACGATCTTGGGGTTATTTCAAATCAATGAAATTGACTAACGTGAATACTGTGTGTACATATAATTTCTCTATGATATTACGTAGTTTCTTAAAAAATCTTCTTTAATCAAAATCTTCTAAAGTAACTTTAGGAAGTTAATTTATTAATAAAATAAGTAATTTTCCTGTTTATAATAATTAGTAGGTAGCAATATTAGCTAGCTAAACATCTATAATTATAATTTAGTAATTTTCAGTAACACAAGTTATGCCACAGCTGGTAAGTTTAACTGACCTTCAACAGAATTCAGTTTTTAAATACAAAATCTAAGACAATAAGAACAGCCCAATATTCTTTAAATAAAACAATCTTATTTATGACCTAATTTTATTCTTTTAATTTTTTTTTATGTTTCATTTTCTCATTCTTATACAAAAATACAATTAAATAATTAAATACATTTTTCTACAATCACCATAATGAGTTCAATTGCATTTGAATGTTTTTCATTTAAATAAAATAATATAGTAATTTGATAAAAAGGCAAATGTTGAAATTGTGCCACACAAAATTCGGTACGATGATTTGTTAACAAACAAATTATTGTAATAAGTAAGTTTCTTTTTGTAACTCGATACTGAATTTTGTTTCGAAAGATAATTTCGATTAAAAAATTATAATTTTGGAATTATAAATAAATGTCATTTTTTGGTTTTAGAAAATAAGAATTAAATAATAATATTAAAAAATGTAATATGAAAACAATATTGTTTAATATCAATATATCTAATATGTACACAATTTTAAGTTCGAACAGTATAATATATTATAAGTACTTATAATTTGTTATAAATAAGTTATACTCAAAACTCAAATTTGTTATAAATTATATAAATAATTTATAAAAAATTATTATAAATAAGTTTATGAAAAGAAAAGAAGATAGCGTCTTAAGATTCCCTTCGACAAAATAAGTTGAATAAAAATAAGTATATAAATTAACTTCTAATTAAATGATTTTGTGTTTTTATTTAAATAATAACCAAAATACGTAATTGGCGCAGTCGGTAGGATCTAACTCAAAAGATAATAGATACAGTGTAATCAAAACGAAAACAAAATAATGAACTAGATATGATAGATTATAGATTTTAAAATAAATAAAATAAAAACAAATTAATAACAGTTTTTAACAAAATTAAATAACAAAATATTATGGAGAAGCTACATGGAGGAGCTTTTATATATTAATAAATATATTATTGGTTTGTGTCTATACTATATTGTTGAATAATTGGTTTATATTTATACTATATTGTTGGAAGATGGTTTGTGTCTTTACTATATTGCTGAAATTTTGCTTTGTGTTTATACTTTATTGATTATAATTATTTGTAGACACAAACCAATTATATTTTATCAACGAATAAATATATAGCTTTTTAAATGGCGTAGCCGCGCGGAGGATC
This sequence comes from Poecilobothrus nobilitatus, assembly GCA_947095535.1. Classification (NCBI taxonomy): domain Eukaryota; kingdom Metazoa; phylum Arthropoda; class Insecta; order Diptera; family Dolichopodidae; genus Poecilobothrus; species Poecilobothrus nobilitatus. The sequence goes on from OX352772.1 coordinate 191,637,109, forward strand.
TTTTAAGCATTGATAAATATATAATTGGTTTATTTCTATACTCTATTATTGAAAATTTTGGTTTGTGTTTATACTATATTGTTGAAAAATTATAATTATTTGATAAAAAGCCTTTTCAACGGTTATTCCGCCTGAAGGAGCTTAGTACTTTGGTTTCAGCACAGAATATATAAATAAAAGTTAAATATGAACTTGAGTTAAGTGTAATAAAATACACAATAAAAAAAAAAAACAGTCTTCGACTAACTTTCGTGCAGAGTAGACGTATATAGAGTGCTTTTTCGATCTTTTTTCTTTCATTTTTCTTCTCGTTTCTTTTTGCTAATTGTATTATTTGCTTCTTAATTTTTTTCTCGCCTTTTCTTACATATTAAATATTCTAACCTAAAAATAAGTAATAATTATTACATAGTCATTTAAAATATATTTAAACTATAATTTTGTTATTTAAAAAAAAAAAAAAATTAAAATTAAAAAAATTTTTGAGTGAACAATGCAAGGTGATAGGCCGATCCCTGCGGGGAATCGGTTTTCCGGGCTACCGGTCGACGACCCAGGTCAATGTGGCCCTAGAGCCAGAAGAGGAAGAGGTCAAAATATTACCAATGATATTTTTCCTGCTTTACCCCAGGTAAATATTTACCAAAAGAATCCAAAATTTGTCGTTATAGAATCTACAGATAATGCCAAACCGCTATCCAGCTTTAGTGTTTTTGCCAAAAAGAAGACTATTGATAGTACCAGCACAGAAATTGAGGCTGTCAACCTCCTTCGGGATGGTAACTTACTCATCTTAACTAAAACACAAAAATAGCTGATAAATTTATCACAACTAAAAATTTTGGTGGTTTATGCACCATTTCAGCCAAATATCATGAAACACTTAACTCAACAAAAGGCACCATCTTTGATAAAATCTTAATTCCAACTAGCGAACAAGAAATCTTACAGGAGCTAAAAAGCCAAGGTGTAACAAGTGTTTACAAATTTTCTAAAACAATTGATGGTAAAAAAAATTATACTGGCCTAATACTTTTAACTTTTGATGCATACAGAATTCCAAGCAAAATTGACATCGCATGGTATCAAGTTAAAATAAAAGAATACTTCCCAAATCCTATGAGGTGTAAAAATTGCCAACTTATTGGTCATACCGCCAAGCATTGCAAAAACAAATTGTGTAAATTGCAATCTTCCTCCACATTCACCATTAGATTGTACACGAACTGTATGTTCAAATTGTTTGGGAGAACATCCATCTTCGTCCAATTCCTGTCCAAAATACGTACAACAAAAAGAAATTCTAAAAATAAAAACGCAAAATAAATGTAGTTTGGTGAAGCTCGTAAAATATATAATCAAAAAAACCCAAGTTTATCAGCAAATATCCAAAATTTTTCTTCTGTTGTAAAAAATACATCAACTCCAAATAAAAATATTTTAATTTCAAAACAAATAGATAAAATGTCAAACTTAAATAATGAAATAATAATACCTCTTTCCTCTTCTTCTTCAATAAAACAAAATACTAATTCAATTAAAAAAAATAGATAATAATACAACCACAAATACTCAAATAATAATTTCTTCTTCTTCTTTCACATCAAATCCAATATCCACTAATGATACTGATAATCAACCTACATATAAACAAATTAAGAGTAACAAAAATGAAGAAGAACACAATATCTTACAATATAATAACATTTCACTCAAAAATTCTCCAACCGGTCAACAAAGTAACTTCCCACTCAACTTGTATCACTCAAAACAACATCATCAGTCAAGTTTGATTGCTGATGAAAATAATGTATCAACAACAAATTGTATGAATCAAACATGTATAAATGAGTCTTTAGATCTTTCAGATATTTCTGACAATTTGTTGTAAACCAATTACTATTCACGTAAATAGTAATACTGGTTTACACAAAAAGACTTCTTTTTTTCTATTTTCTTCTTTCTGTTCTATCTTTCAAGGTTAAATTTAAATTATTTTCTTAATTATTTCAATTTGTAATGCATAATATTCTTAAATTGAATACTATTGACAATTATAAAAAAACAAAAAATGTTAAGAAAGAAGAAGTCTTTATTAAACTCTATGACTCACACATTTTTATTGAACATTCACTTACAATTATTTTCATAAAAAAACTTATATTTAAAATACGGTTTGATTTCTCGTATTCCAACAATGCCAAACATCTTACTAAAAATCTACCAATTAAACCAAACAAAACCAAAAATTCTATAAATCCTTCTAAAAAAATATGACAAGCAATAGTACAATTAGTGATATAATACAATGGAATATTCAAGGGTACCATACCAATATACCATACTTAGAAAAACTAATTAGAAAATACAAACCGTTAATAATAGCTTTACAAGAAACGAATATACATAAACAGCCCATCAAACCCAATTTCAAGCATTACAAATTCGAAGAAATTCCACTAAACACAACCCTTCAGGTTATTGCTATTAGAACTAGCACACACATCAATCGCATACCAACTCGAATGGAAAATTGCAGACAACCCAAAGGGATATGATCCCTACCCCATTTTAGTTACTAACAGAAATAAAATAAGTATCGAAAGCAAAAACAAAACAAGGTTTAAGGAAAATGGAGCAAATTGGGAAAAATACAAATGTCTTATAGACCAATTTTTACAAAATCGTCGAGAATCAAACAACATCAACCAAGAAGCAGCAACGCTCGCAAAAACAATAAGATATGCAGCTTCACTTTCAATACCGGTAGTATCTACAAAAACAGAACAAAATAAACCAGCGTGGCTAAATAAAAAAATCTCAGAACTCTCTAAGAATAAAATCAAGCTGCTCAGATCTAACAGAAGAGCACCTACAAAACACACACTACTCATGTTAAAAAGAGCAAATGCAGAATTTAGAAAAGAAATCAGGCAAGCAAGAAGAACATCGTGGATAAATTTTGCCAATGGGAGTGAAACGTGAACACGTTTCCAGTGAAGCGTGGCGTAGAGCCAAAGCAATCCTGAGCAAAAGAACTCCTATGGGCACACTAGCGTTTCAGCAAGGAAATAATTTGGAAACCGATCCAAACAAAAATGTTGAATATCTTGCAAATTGTTGTGCAGCGTATGCTGATGGTAACGACCAAGATTCAGATAGAAGAAGAATCAATTTTCAGCCAATAGAAAACATTTTGCCAAATGAAACCATGGATTTGCCAATAACAACGGAAGAAGTGATTTCGGTAATAAAAGGTTTTAAAGGAACAACACCGGGTATCGACAAAATCTCATATGAAATGATAAGAAACACAACAACTAAGTACATTGTCAGGCTAACTACACTTTATAATAAGGTATATAAATCTGGCCAGATTCCACAAAGTTGGAAAATGGCCGAGCTAAGGCCCATACCAAAGCCAGGAAAAGATCCACGATACCAAGAAAATTACAGATTTATATCTCTCCTGAGCACGACGAGCAAAATACTGGAAAAAATAGCTGCGAAAAGATTAAGCCATTTTATGAACCATATTGTACCAGAAGAAATACACGGTTTTAGGAAACATAGAAACACAAATACCTTACTTCACGAATTGGAATTTCAAGCCCAAATTGTCTTAGAAAGAAAACAACGTATGGACATACTTTCCTGCAATTTAGAAAAAGCTTTCGATAGAGTGAAAAAAGATACAGTCATTGAGCAATTAATAAAATGGAAAACGGGAAAAAATATAATTAATTATATGGCTGGTTTTCTTACCAACCGAAAAATTGTTGTAAGCTATAATGGGTATAAACAAACTTCAAAAACCTGCTAAACGGGTTACCACAAGGATCACCTTTTTCCGTGCAACTTTTCAACGTGTATATAACAGAACTGAGTGAAACCCTGGCTAAAATTAAAGATATCAAGCATCTTATATATGCAGACAATATAATAATAACATACAACAGGACACAAAGTGAACAGAGAGTGTGCTCTCCAAACAGCTCTAAACACGATGGAAAACTGGGCTTATTTCTCACCGAACGGAGGCCTATTTCTCACCGAACAAGATAGAAGGTTTGCACGTTTGCAGAAAAAGGATCTGTTATGACTCAGAAATTTACCATCAAGATAAACCAGTAGCTTTCCAGACAAACATGAATATCTTAGGTCTAACATTTAGCAGAAACCTAAAATTCAACGCACAGATAGAAAAAACAGTGGCTAGTATCAAGCGATCAAACAATCTCTTAAAACTCATATGTCGAAAAAAAATAGACCCACCACCGGAAACAGCGGCTCGGATAGCAAAGTCCATTCAATTTGGCAAAATCGAATATGTGGCGACAATTTATGGTTTCACAACAAAAGGAAATATTAGAAAATTGCAAACTGCAAGGAACCAAGCGGGAAGAATACCAATTGGCGCCCTTAGGCCAACCAGAATTGACGCATTATTAACAGAATCAAATTTCCCAACAGTGGAAGAAAGAAGGGATCAACTGTCACTTAGGTTAATAACAAAGGCCACCTATAACGACACACATCCTTTGCACAACCTAGCAAATGCAGCTATTCAAGAAGAATTGAACATTCCTAAAAACTCCGCATTATGTAAAGTTTTACAACTAATAAAGGACCTAGAATTAGATATATCCGCCTGTCGACATAGAAAAGAGGAAGACCAAATCTCCTGGGGAAACTGGAGACAATGGATACACGACCACTTAAGAAAAGAAAAAAACGGAAACTAGTGAAGAAACATACAGCAAATTATAACAAGAGCATAGAGAACAAACGAAAACATTAGTGCCAATATTCACAGATGCCACAAAAGGAACAAACGGAGTCGCTTTATCCATAATCGAACATAATAAGGTAATAAAAACGGCGGTGCTACCAAGCTATTGTCCAGTATATGTGGCAGAACAAGTGGCTCTGCTTGAAGCAATTAAAGAGGTCCAAATAAGAAACAACCAATCCATAATATATACGGACTGCCTAAGTGTCGTAAAAGCTATTAAAAACAATAACAATAATTCACAAACGACAACGCTGATAAGGAATGAAATAATTAAAAGTAAAGGCAAAGTAAAAATCTGCTGGATTCCAGGCCACGTTGGAATCAAAGGAAACGAAATAGCAGACAAAGAGGCAAAACTTGCAACAATTCGCCCAACGAAACTAATTATTCCTAGATCATATACAATGGCCAAAAAGCAGATTGCAGTGCACATCCAAAAAATTAGGCAACAAGTATGGGACAACTCAACATCTTTCAGAAAGTTACACAGTCCGAATGCAAATGTATCAAGCTTAATAGGCACCGAAAACCGAGATATAGCAATAAGGATATACAGAGTTAGAATGGGTTGTATACCCACAAACTTTCTATACCAACAAACACCTCTTCAGCGGGGAAAACCCCCCAATCTACCGTTTCTGCAACAACACGCTAACCATCAAGCACATATTTACCGACTGTAGCGAAACAACGATCTTTTGGGCAAATGAAAGAGTGTCACTGATGGAAATTCTAGCAAAGAATGACAAGATCAGTCTCGGTAAAGTAGTTGGACTGCTAAAACACCACGAAATTTGGGAGAAAATATAAATATAAAACAAATAGTAATATCATTATATTTTAATATTTAATACTCAATATAATATAGTTCAGTAAATTTATAATATCTAGTGTATAATAATTTTAATATTTAGTATATAATATAGTATATAAGATGGCCCACATGCCTTTAAGGCAACCGGCCAAAAAATTATTGTATATTTATTTATAATATGCAATAATATTAAATAAATAAATAAATAAATAAATAAAAAAATTGTCCTAACTAATAAACTTAGTATTAAAATATTTATATGAAAAGTTTAAGAATTTTGAAATTAAAAAAAAATGTTTTAAATAAAAACTCAGTACTAAGCTTGATTTAAAGTTTATATGAAAAATTAAAATAATGGTTTAAAAAAAAAAAAAACAGAAAGCTTAACGAACTTAATTTTAAACTTGTATCAGAGTTTATTTTTAAAAATAAAAAATAAGTAAAATCAAACTCAGGTTCGTAAATTTTAATTCAAAACTAGTTTTATAAAATGTTTATATTGTTAATATTATATATAGAATGTGTGTATACATATTTTTATGTGTATATATTAAATTATATTGTATGACATTATGACTAAATAATATCTTGTTTTTACGATAAAAAGAAAAAACAAAAAAATTGTTTATGCAAATATTTTTATTTTCAGCTGGCTGTATAATATGATTAAATAATATCTTGTTTATTTATCCACGAATCATACGTTTTATCAAAACCAAGCCATCTAATTAAAACTTGAATTCCTTTTCGTTTTATTATTTTTTACACAAAATATGCATTTTTATTTTTTACCGGTGTAGGTTCAAGTTCATAAAATGAATCAGAAATAGGTGAATTTGTATAAACAAGCAAATTATATGTTAGTGGGTCAGTACGTTTTATTTTAGCAATGGTAAAAATTTGTGTTGACCAATTAGGCTGATAACCTTTAGCAAAATGACTTTTAAATTTACTAATGCGAACATTATCTCCAACTTTATATTTTGCTTTGCGTAAAACTTTTAACTTATTGTAGACAGTTTTTAATAATAATTTTTCGTTTTTCTTTGTGACTTTTTTAGGTTGAAGTTTAATTGTATGGTGATATATTGAATTACATTTTTCAATCAGTTTTGGTAAAATAAACAACCATTTACAGTTTCTTCGAAAACTAAACTGTTTCCACATTGAATTTTTAAAGTACAATTAAATCGTTCTACTATAAAAGCTTCAGTTCGGAATAGGTATGGAAATGATTGATTTAATGTTTATGCATAAGTTGTTTAAATTCTTTATTGAAGAATTCCTTACCTTGGTCTGATTGTATATTTTTTTTGGTCTGATTGTATAAAACCTTTTTCCATGGCATGTGTAACATTGTTCGCAGTTTTATTTTTAACTAGTTCAACATAAGCATATTTTGAAACAGTGTCTATAATCGTTAATAAATACTTATATCCACAATTAAATTTTCCATATGGTATCATTTCCACTAAATCGATTTGCCATGTATCATTTAAACCTTTTTGAATAAATTTTTGTCTTGGAAAATTTCGTCTAGCAGATCTATGTATTTCCGAAACTATTTCTTCTCTTGACATTATGTTTATACCATTCAATTAATTGTTCTAATTTCTTTTTGTAATTTTCTATAGAACAGCATTCACAAGTGTCTGGTCCAGAAGTAGAATTATCATAAGCCCAAGGACATGTAGTGAAATGAGTTCCATATATTGAAGCAATTTGTAAAACTTGAGAAAATTTTTCAATGTATTTATACAAGTATAAAATATAACGTTTATGTTCATCTACTAACACCGAGGAATAGGTATTTAAGAACTCCTGTATATTCATAAGAAAGAATAACTAAGTGGTGAAAACATAATCTTTTCTTTATATACTTTTGAAAATTAGTCTAAACTTTTAGTATTACATTAACACTACAAACAAAATGATAGCCTTTTGTCATCCATTTACAATGATGAAAGCGGAACCATCTGGTTGTAGAAAAACAACTTTTATATGTAATTTAATAAAAAATATAAACCAATTAATATACCCTAATGTTGAGAAAATAATATGGTGTAACCCAGAACTCTCTGCTATACCAAAAAATATAAATTACCCATCAATACAATACTATAACGAAATTCCAAAAGAGCTTGGGTATAATAAACCTACATTAGTTGTATTGGATGATTTAATGTTAGATGCAGCTAATAAACAAGTTTGTGAGCTATTTACTAAGGGATCACATCACCGTAATTATAAATTATTTTAATTACACAAAATGTATTTCACCAAGGAACATTTCCACGAGATATTTCTTTAAACTGCAAATATTTAGTTTTGTTTAAAAAGCCTCGAGATAAGTCACACATTTTTCCACTAGCCAGACAACTATACCCTGAAAATGCAAAACGTTTCTTAAGGTATATAATGAGTCAACATCAAAACCATATGGTTATATTGTACTAGATTTAACACAAGACAATAATGATTTATTTGGCATTAAATGTTCAATAGTGATATATTTTCAAAAGAATATTGTATTTGCTTTTGTGATACGGGTTATTTAAACAACTGTCAAAAGTATGAAACGATTGAAGAAAAACCAACATATATTATATGGACTAGGAAAGTGTAAAAAGAAAAAATTTCGTGAAAATATTCTTAAATGTTGCGATGATGATGTTATAAAAACTATTGCTGAAATTGCAATCAATATATTAAATGGTAATAATAAAATATCACCAGTGCAAAAAGCAAAATTAAAAAAACATAAAAAACAATTAAGAATTCTAGCCTGTGCAAAGAAAAGTATAAAAGCTAAACGAAAAATACTAGTTCAACATGGTGGATTTTTACCAATTTTAATTGGAATTATATTATCTGGTGTAATATGAAAACTGTTTAGTAAAACATAATGTATGTTATGCCACCATAATGCCACCAGCGAATGATTGTTATGCCACCAGAAATATTTTCAAAATTTAGTAAATTAATTCAAGATGACAAAAACTTGGTTTATTAGATCAAAAAATGAAAAAAGTTTTATATGATAAAAAATTAAAACCACTACAAAAATGGTACTTATATCGTCAAAATCTTTTGAAATATGGAATTAACAAAAGACATATAAAAAAAATTACCACAAAAGGTATTTAGAGGTACACAAACAAAATTATTTTCTAAGCGAAATGCATGTACAGAAACTAAATTACCTGAGTACAAATCAACAACTACCCAGTCAGACTTTTTCCCGTTAGTTACTGATGATGTGTTTGAATATGACCCTAAAAAAGAGAAATCGCATATGGATGTTGATTTAAATACTTATAATTATGAGGATAATGATGAAGAAAATTCATTTAAAAAATTAGTGCAAGGTGAAACATTTAAAAATGGAAAGCTAGTAGAAAGACCACCTCTAAGCTCTGATTATCGCATATTTGAAACACCAAGTGGTGATGTAATCACAGTTGCTGTGACATCTCCTGACAAAAAGAAAAAGTTAACATCAGCCGGTAGTTCAATTTCTCTCAGTATACATTCACAGTTTCCTGAAACAAAAAAGCAAAAACCTTTACTGCGAAGTCCAAAATTAAGAACTTTATCAACAACTGAATGGACAACATATAAATAGTGTTGCATTTATCTATTTAGAAAAAGTTAACAAGGATAAATTCTATATAACATTGTTCAGCCATGATAATGTAAAATTGTTTTCTGATAACAGTTTAGCTTCAAAACAAACTACCTATTCATGTTGATTTGAGAAATGGAAACTGAAAAGTTGGTCTTACAGAAATTTATCGAAACGATTTTCTACAAACAGATCTATTTAACAAAGAGAAATGTGCGTGGACAGTATATTGGACAGTATAGTCTATGTAACAAACATTAAAAAACCACATGAAAAAATCAAAGTAACCAAATCTATAGGCTTCACATATTATTCATATGATTATTCGGAATTACATCTGGACGATTGAAAGTTTAATTTCTTGCCGACGCTTATTAAAAAAATATAACTTCTAATCCGGGGTTTTCTGGAAACCAAGTTTTCAAAGAATTTTTTTATGAAATTCTTGCATCTATCTCAAATGCTAAAAATTATGATGATGTAATATTTAAAAAAAGTGTCAAATTCTAACCGAAAGAATTTAATTCGAATATCGCAGAATTTTGATGAAAATAGTTTTTATTTAAAAGTTAATCATAGTTATAATGTAAAAACTTTGCTAACTGAATTATTTCAACAGAAAAAAAATGTAAAAAATTTCAAAACAAAATTACCTGAGCTCTTTAAATTAGCTGTTGCTAATAACAGTGATGAATTAAATGAGATGATAATAACTTATTCAGATATAGCTCAATCATCGGTTTTTGGAAGTAGTAAAGTACGAGCATTGAGAGCTATCAATATAGCAAAACGTAGAATACCTAGAAATATTGAATTTCAAAATGTTCAATACATACCTATAGAAAAAAATATATTTGAAACCATAGCGATTAAAATTTGTAGCCAATACGGTGATACAATAAATTTTGTTCCAAGCTATTATCCAACAAAAATTGTTTTTCAATTTAAAAAGCATTAATTGACAAATTAATATAAATAATAGTGGACAAATACAATATGCTTTCAAACATGGAACGAGCTTACGTGATATATTACTCCTCTAAAGTGGGGGGAGGAATTAGTGATATTGGACCATTAATACAATTTTACCTCACTATACAGAGACATCGTGGTTTTGGTAATATATTTGAAAGTTTATTTCGTTATTTGAAACCTGTTCTTTCGTCTGGCTGGGATTTTTTTATAAAAGAAGCTATAAATACAAGTAAAAATTAATATTCTTGGTGACATAGCATCCGGTACAAATATAAAAGAGGCAGTAATTGATCAAGGCAAAGGTAGTATTAAAAATTTACGAAAATCAGTAGTTAATAAATAACATTCAAAATGGTGGAAAAGAAAAACGGAAACCTATAAAAAGACCGGTAATTTGTAAAAAAACGTATTCGAAGCCTAAGCGACGGAAAAAGGAAAACAAAACATCTGACATTTTTAGCTAAAAATGGAGTACCTGAAATCTGAACTAGATATTTTTGCTTCTTTACCATTACAAACAAGCATTTGACGTTCAGAAGAGGTAAAGTACAATCCTTTAGCCTCATTAGAAGCATCACCGTCAACCATTGAATTTGTATCACTTGGAAACGGAGATACTTATCGCGATTTATCTTCAACATATATCAAATTTATAATTCAAATATTAAAAAAAGATGGAACTAATTGGAGTGCAAACAATAAAGTAGGAATCGGAGCTGAAGCTAGGGCAGCTCCACAACCAAGTGTTATAAATAATTTATTACACTCCATCATCAAACAATGTAATGTAACACTAAACGGAAAAAATATTACGCCATCTGACATTGTATCATTACAAGGCATATCTAACAACTTTGCTAAATTATGGTAGCGATTCCAGTCAAACACATTTAGAAGCATCTGGATTGGAGTTAGATAAATCTAACGTTCACGATTTTAACTACTAATAGTGGATCTAAATCAAGACAAAAATTATACAATAATTCTGCAGTGGTAGAATTAATGGGCAAACTACATATAGATTTTTTCAATACATCAACACAAATATTGAAATAATGTTTTTAAATAATGTTGACATTAGGATAGCTCTGACATTAGAAAAACAAGATTTTATCCTATTTTACTATGATACAGATTAAAGTTATTTAAAAATTCATGAAGCTACTTTATACATGAAACATGTTATTATCAATCCTAACATATTGCTAGCACAATACTGTATTAGAAAAAGCAAACGCAAAGTATCATTATAGAAGAAACGAAATGAAAACTTTTACAATTCCATCCAATATTTCAAATATCAAATATCATTAGACAATGTTTTTATAGGGCAAATTTCTAATGCTCTTGTATTTTGTATGGTAAATAATGAAAATTTTAATGGGAAAAGATCAAAAAATCCATACTATTTTGATCATCAAAATCTTTCACAATTTCAATTATATACACATGGAGTGCCAGTACCTAATTCTGCTATAGAAACAAAATTTTTCAGCTAATAACTTTTATAATTCACGAGCATACTTAACATTAGTGTAACTGGTATACATCATTCCGATAGAGGACATCAGATTACAAAATTAATGTTTACAAAAGGCTATACAATACTAGCTTTCGATTTATCAGCAGATGGATCAGAAAACGATTCTTGTCAAAACCTTTTAAATCAGGAGCCTGTAAAAATTGAAGAAAGACTTAATTCACCATTAAACTCAACATTAACATGTATCGTGTTTGCAGAATTTGAAGCTAATATAGAAATTGATAAAAATCGTAATGTATACTTAAACATATAAAAGGATGATTAGTATTTCGTTTCCCATCATTATACAATGGCTTATGTTTTAGTAGAGTTGTCGTTCTGTAAAGACGAAAACAATACAATATTTGTAAGTAGTTGGAAATATCTTGCGGCAGCTGGAATAAAAGAAAAATGTAAAACTATTGTAAAGGAATTAAAATATAAATTTCCTGTGAGAGATTTACAAGGAACAGACATCGAAAATTACTCTTTTGGACATATCGATAATGAAAATACAACTAATAGCTTAATAAATTTGCTTGAAAAATTCGATATAGTTTTAACAAATGGAAAACTTAAAACAGAATTCTTGACAACATTAATAAGATGAAATACTCTTCTAATTGATATTTCTCGTTTACAAGATAATGAATACACTTCAGATAACAAAAGTGTTGAAAAGTAATAGTAGAACACGTAAACTATTTAAAGGTGCTTTTGCTCTCGATTAAATTCCGGAAATCATTTCAAAACCAGCGATAATATACAATAATAATTATACAACGTCATGGAAAAGATATTTTAAGTATGAACTATTTAGAATGGTATACATTTTATCAGGAATTCATTAACATTCAAACCAAGTTATCTGCTAAAGGTGTATCGATAACATTTATTACCAATGAACAAACTAAAAAAATCACTCTACAAATGGAGGAGTACGCTCGTTCTTGTATCATGTTAGATTTTATTCAAGCAGTGATGTCATATAACAATGGTGCTGGATTAATGGTATGCGAATACGTTTGTAAATATATTGAAAAATATATTGGCAAAAATAAATTAAAGCTTGAGCAAGAAGATTTTTACTTTCCTATGAATTTACATATTGCTCAGTGTAATTACTCTAGATTATTTTATGTTTGTAAATATATTGGAAAATATATTGGCAAAAATAAATTAAAGCTTGATATATATCACTGTTAAAATATATCACTTTAAAATATATCACTGTTAAAATATATCACTGTTATCATTAATTAAATACAAATATAAATTTAAGCAATTTTTTACAGCACATCTTAAATGTTTATCTTTATGATAATGATGATGATGAGGACACTTAGAATTGAAATTTTCAGCTTTTGAAGTGAAAGAATAGTTTCGTTCAAATTGACAACTTCTATGAAACTCGAAATAAATTTATTTAAAAAAAATTTTTTATGTCACCTTTTACATAAACTGTTTTGAATGGTTTCAAAAAATTTAACAAAGTACTTTTAACCTTACTATATTCTACGTCGCCATCATTCCAATTAAATCCATTAATCGATTTTTTATTGTAATCGTTTTGAAATCGTTCATTCTCATTCAATTCTTCAAAAGAATACGGAGTTTTAAATATAAAAGGTGTAGGTATTATTGAATCTTCAGCAACAAAAGCCAATTCCTTAAGAAAATATTGTTTATTGTTACCTACAACAAACTGAAGTTCGACTACTGCCTTACTCATTTTTCATATACTCTATGAGCCTGTCATAAACTTGTGTCTTTATATTTAAATAAAATTTTTTTTTTTCATCTTTTCGGTCCCCCTCTCCCCAAGCTTTTGGCTGCCAGTCCCTGAAGATCATTTTCAGAAGACCGTTTCCACACAACCGGAAACTCGGGGAACCGTTCTCGGACAACCCGAAAGCCGGTGGTCGGACATTAGTTGTTCTTTATGAAAATAATTTATTCCATCATGCTACCTAAAATAAAATTTATAAAAAAAAAATAAAACTTTTAAAATAAATACCATACAATCACTCTACCTATAATAAATAAATTTATTAATATCTCATATAATAGCATTAACTTAAAAAGCGAGCATCTTATTTCTGTTTTATTATAAAATTTTTGTTTTAAATGTTTTTGTTTCTTTTTAATGTTGTATAGTTTACTTGTAATTTTTTTTTTTTTTGTTAAGGTAGTAAAAATCTGAAAGTTTTGTTTTAAATAATAAATAAAAGAAAAAATACAAATATTTAAAATTTTTTTTTTATTAAATCAAAATAGTTTTAGTTACAGTAAATAATTATATTTTCTATTCGAATATCGCAGAATTTTGATGAAGATAGTTTTTATATAAAAGTTAATCATAGTTATAATGTAAAAACATTGCTAACTGAATTATTTCAACAGAAAAAAAATGTAAAAAATTTCAAAACAAAATTACCTGAGCTCTTTAAATTAGCTGTTGCTAATAACAGGGATGAATTAAATGGGATGATAATAACTTATTCAGATCATCGGCTCAATCATCGGTTTTTGGAAGTAGTAAAGTACGAGCATTGAGAGCTATCAATATAGCAAAACGTAGAATACCTAGAAATATTGAATTTCAAAATGTTCAATACATACCTATAGAATAAAAAATATATTTGAAACCATAGCGATTAAAATTTGTAGCCAATACGGTGATTCAATAAATTTTGTTCCAAGCTATTATCCAACAAAAATTGTTTTTCAATTTAAAAAGCATTAATTGACAAATTAATATACATAATAGTGGACAAATACAATATGCTTTCAAACATGGAACGAGCTTACGTGATATATTACTCCTCTAAATTGGGGGAGGAATCAATGATATTGGACCATTATTACAATTTTACCTCACTATACAGAGACATCGTGGTTTTGGTAATATATTTGGAAGTTTATTTCGTTATTTGAAACCTGTTCTTTCGTCTGGCTGGGATTTTTTTATAAAAGAAGCTATAAATACAAGTAAAAATTAATATTCTTGGTGACATAGCATCCGGTACAAATATCAAAGAGGCAGTAATTGATCAAGGCAAAGGTAGTATTAAAAATTTACGAAAATCAGTAGTACCATTACAAACAAGCATTTGACGTTCAGAAGAGGGAAAGTACAAGCCTTTAGCCTCATTAGAAGCATCACCGTCAACCATTGAATTTGTATCACTTGGAAACGGAGATACTTATCGCGATTTATCTTCAACATATATCAAATTTATAGTTCAAATATTAAAAAAAGATGGAACTAATTGCAGTGCAAACAATAAAGTAGGAATCGGAGCTGAAGCTAGGGCAGCTCCACAACAAAGTGTTATAAATAATTTATTACACTCCATCATCAAACAATGTAATGTAACACTAAACGGAAAAAATATTACGCCATCTGACATTGTATCATTACAAGGCATATCTAACAACTTTGCTAAATTATGGTAGCGATTCCAGTCAAACACATTTAGAAGCATCTGGATTGGAGTTAGATAAATCTAACGTTCACGATTTTAACTACTAATAGTGGATCTAAATCAAGACAAAAATTATACAATAATTCTGCAGTGGTAGAATTAATGGGCAAACTGCATATAGATTTTTTCAATACATCAACACAAATATTGAAATAATGTTTTTAAATAATGTTGACATTAGAATAGCTCTGACATTAGAAAAACAAGATTTTATCCTATTTTACTATGGTACAGATTAAAGTTATTTAAAAATTCATGAAGCTACTTTATACATGAAACATGTTATTATCAATCCTAACATATTGCTAGCACAATACTGTATTAGAAAAAGCAAACGCAAAGTATCATTACAGAAGAAACGAAATGAAAACTTTTACAATTCCATCCAATATTTCAAATATCAAATATCATTAGACAATGTTTTTATAGGGCACATTCCTAATGCTCTTATATTTTGTATGGTAAATAATGAAAATTTTAATGGGAAAAGATCAAAAAATCCATACTATTTTGATCATCAAAATCTTTCACAGTTTCAATTATATTTACATGGAGTGCCAGTACCTAATTCTGCTATAGAAACAAAATTTTTCAGCTAATAACTTTTATAATTCACGAGCATACTTAACATTAGTGCAACTGGTATACATCATTCCGATAGAGGACATCAGATTACAAAATAAATGTTTACAAAAGGCTATACAATTTCGATTTATCAGCAGATGGATCAGAAAACGATTCTTGTCAAAACCTTTTAAATCAGGGGCCTGTAAAAATTGAAGAAAGACTTAGTTCACCATTAAACTCAACATTAACATGTATCGTGTTTGCAGAATTTGAAGCTAATATAGAAATTGATAAAAATCGTAATGTATACTTAAACATATAAAAGGATGATTAGTATTTCGTTTCCCATCATTATACAATGGCTTATGTTTTAGTAGACTTGTCGTTCTGTAAAGACGAAAACAATACAATATTTGTAAGTAGCTGAAAATATCTTGCGGCAGCTGGAATAAAAGAAAAATGTAAAACTATTGTAAAGGAATTAAAATATAAATTTCCTGTGAGAGATTTACAAGGAACAGACATCGAAAATTACTCTTTTGGACATATCGATAATGAAAATACAACTAATAGCTTAATAAATTTGCTTGAAAAATTCGATATAGTTTTAACAAATGGAAAACTTAAAACAGAAATCTTGACAACATTAATAAGATGAAATACTCTTCTAATTGATATTTCTCGTTTACAAGATAATGAATACACTTCAGATAACAAAAGTGTTGAAAAGTAATAGTAGAACACGTAAACTATTTAAAGGTGCTTTTGCTCTCGATTAAATTCCGGAAATCATTTCGAAACCAGCGATAATATACAATAATAATTATACAACGTCATGGAAAAGATATTTTAAGTATGAACTATTTAGAATGGTATACATTTTATCAGGAATTCATTAACATTCAAACCAAGTTATCTGCTAAAGGTGTATCGATAACATTTATTACCAATGAACAAACTAAAAAAATCACTCTACAAATGGAGGAGTACGCTCGTTTTTGTATCATGTTAGATTTTATTCAAGCAGTGATGTCATATAACAATGGTGCTGGATTAATGGTATGCGAATACGTTTGTAAATATATTGAAAAATATATTGGCAAAAATAAATTAAAGCTTGAGCAAGAAGATTTTTACATTCCTATGAATTTACATATTGCTCAGTGTAATTACTCTAGATTATTTTATGAAATTCCGATATTTTTACAAGAAAAAATATATTGGTCAACAAAACATAAAAGAAACTTTTTTCTTAAAATATGTCACTGTTATCATTAATTAAATACAAATATAAATTTAAGTAATTTTTTACAGCACATCTTAAATGTTTATCTTTATGATAATGATGATGATGAGGACACTTAGAATTGAAATTTTCAGCTTTTGAAGTGAAAGAATAGTTTCGTTCAAATTGACAACTTCTATGAAACTCGAAATAAATTTATTTAAAAAAAATTTTTTATGTCACCTTTTACATAAACTGTTTTGAATGGTTTCAAAAAATTTAACAAAGTACTTTTAGCCTTACTATATTCTATGTCGCCATCATTCCAATTAAATCCATTAATCGATTTTTTATTGTAATCGTTTTGAAATCGTTCATTCTCATTCAATTCTTCAAAAGAATACGGAGTTTTAAATATAAAAGGTGTAGGTATTATTAAATCTTCAGCAACAAAAGCCAATTCCTTAAGAAAATATTGTTTATTGTTACCTACAACAAACTGAAGTTCGACTACTGCCTTACTCATTTTTCATATACTCTACGAGCCTGTCATAAACTTGTGTCTTTATATTTAAATAAAATTTTTTTTTTCATCTTTTCGGTTCCCCCTCCTTCCCAAGCTTTTGGCTGCCTGTCCCTGAAGATCATTTTCAGAAGACCGTTTCCGCACAACCGGAAACTCGGGGAACCGTTCTCGGACAACCCGAAACCCGGTGGTCGGACATTAGTTGTTCTTTATGAAAATAATTTATTCCATCATGCTAACTAAAATAAAATTTATAAAAAAAAAATAAAACTTTTAAAATAAATATCATACAATCACTCTACCTATAATAAATAAATTTATTAATATCTCATATAATAGCATTAACTTAAAAAGCGAGCATCTTATTTCTGTTTTATTATAAAATTTTTGTTTTAAATGTTTTTGTTTCTTTTTAATGTTGTATAGTTTACTTGTCATTTTTTTTTTTTTGTTAAGGTAGTAAAAATCTGAAAGTTTTGTTTTAAATAATAAATAAAAGAAAAAATACAAATATTTAAAATTTTTTTTTTATTAAATCAAAATAGTTTTAGGTACAGTAAATAATTATATTTTCTATTCGAATATCGCAGAATTTTGATGAAGATAGTTTTTATATAAAAGTTAATCATAGTTATAATGTAAAAACATTGCTAACTGAATTATTTCAACAGAAAAACAATGTAAAAAATTTCAAAACAAAATTACCTGAGCTCTTTAAATTAGCTGTTGCTAATAACAGGGATGAATTAAATGGGATGATAATAACTTATTCAGATCATCGGCTCAATCATCGGTTTTTGGAAGTAGTAAAGTACGAGCATTGAGAGCTGGATTGGCTCAATCATCGGTTTTTAGTAAAGTACGAGCATTGAGAGCTATCAATATAGCAAAACGTAGAATACCTAGAAATATTGAATTTCAAAATGTTCAATACATACCTATAGAATAAAAACTATATTTGAAACCATAGCGATTAAAATTTGTAGCCAATACGGTGATTCAATAAATTTTGTTCCAAGCTATTATCCAACAAAAATTGTTTTTCAATTTAAAAAGCATTAATTGACAAATTAATATACATAATAGTGGACAAATACAATATGCTTTCAAACATGGAACGAGCTTACGTGATATATTACTCCTCTAAAGTGGGGGAGGAATCAATGATATTGGACCATTATTACAATTTTACCTCACTATACAGAGACATCGTGGTTTTGGTAATATATTTGGAAGTTTATTTCGTTATTTGAAACCTGTTCTTTCGTCTGGCTGGGATTTTTTTATAAAAGAAGCTATAAATACAAGTAAAAATTAATATTCTTGGTGACATAGCATCCGGTACAAATATAAGAGGCAGTAATTGATCAAGGCAAAGGTAGTATTAAAAATTTACGAAAATCAGTAGTTAATAAATAACATTCAATATGGTGGAAAAGAAAAACGGAAACCTATAAAAAGACCGGTAATTTGTAAAAAACGTATTCGAAGCCAAAGCGACGGAAAAAGGAAAACAAAACATCTGACATTTTTAGCTAAAAATAGAGTGCATGAAATCTGAACTAGATATTTTTGCTTCTTTACCATTACAAACAAGCATTTGACGTTCAGAAGAGGTAAAGTACAATCCTTTAGCCTCATTAGAAGCATCACCGTCAACCATTGAATTTGTATCACTTGGAAACGGAGATACTTATCGCGATTTATCTTCAACATATATCAAATTTATAGTTCAAAAATTAAAAAAAAATGGAACTAATTGGAGTGCAAACAATAAAGTAGGAATCGGAGCTGAAGCTAGGGCAGCTCCACAACCAAGTGTTATAAATAATTTATTACACTCCATCATCAAACAATGTAATGTAACACTAAACGGAAAAAATATTACGCCATCTGACATTGTATCATTACAAGGCATATCTAACAACTTTGCTAAATTATGGTAGCGATTCCAGTCAAACACATTTAGAAGCATCTGGATTGGAGTTAGATAAATCTAACGTTCACGATTTTAACTACTAATAGTGGATCTAAATCAAGACAAAAATTATACAATAATTCTGCAGTGGTAGAATTAATGGGCAAACTACATATAGATTTTTTCAATACATCAACACTATTTTTAAATAATGTTGACATTAGGTTAGCTCTGACATTAGAAAAACAAGATTTTATCCTATTTTACTATGATACAGATTAAAGTTATTTAAAAATTCATGAAGCTACTTTATACATGAAACATGTTATTATCAATCCTAACATATTGCTAGCACAATACTGTATTAGAAAAAGCAAACGCAAAGTATCATTACAGAAGAAACGAAATGAAAACTTTTACAATTCCATCCAATATTTCAAATATCAAATATCATTAGACAATGTTTTTATAGGGCACATTCCTAATGCTCTTATATTTTGTATGGTAAATAATGAAAATTTTAATGGGAAAAGATCAAAAAATCCATACTATTTTGATCATCAAAATCTTTCACAGTTTCAATTATATTTACATGGAGTGCCAGTACCTAATTCTGCTATAGAAACAAAATTTTTCAGCTAATAACTTTTATAATTCACGAGCATACTTAACATTAGTGCAACTGGTATACATCATTCCGATAGAGGACATCAGATTACAAAATAAATGTTTACAAAAGGCTATACAATCTCGATTTATCAGCAGATGGATCAGAAAACGATTCTTGTCAAAACCTTTTAAATCAGGGGCCTGTAAAAATTGAAGAAAGACTTAGTTCACCATTAAACTCAACATTAACATGTATCGTGTTTGCAGAATTTGAAGCTAATATAGAAATTGATAAAAATCGTAATGTATACTTAAACATATAAAAGGATGATTAGTATTTCGTTTCCCATCATTATACAATGGCTTATGTTTTAGTAGAGTTGTCGTTCTGTAAAGACGAAAACAATACAATATTTGTAAGTAGCTGGAAATATCTTGCGGCAGCTGGAATAAAAGAAAAATGTAAAACTATTGTAAAGGAATTAAAATATAAATTTCCTGTGAGAGATTTACAAGGAACAGACATCAAAAATTACTCTTTTGAACATATCGATAATGAAAATACAACTAATAGCTTAATGAATTTGCTTGAAAAATTCGATATAGTTTTAACAAATGGAAAACTTAAAACAGAATTCTTGACAACATTAATAAGAGGAAATACTCTTCTAATTGATATTTCTCGTTTACAAGAAAATGAATACACTTCAGATAACAAAAGTGTTGAAAAGTAATAGTAGAACACGTAAACTATTTAAAGGTGTTTTTGCTCTCGATTAAATTCCGGAAATCATTTCAAAACCAGCGATTTTAGTAGTAAATACCGATACTTCTTCTGAAAAGAGACAGCACTGATTAGCAATTTTTGTTCCAACATAAGGTTCTACTGAATATTTTGATTCAATTGGAAGATCACCATTTAATAAAGAAATAATACAATTTTTGAAAAACCAATCAAAATATTTTAATTTTAATAACAGAACACGACAAAGTAATTTTACTTTTGTTTGTGGAAAGTACTGCTGTGCTTACTTGTGGATGAGAAGCGCTTGTAAGAGTATGAAACATTTTCTTAACCTGTTTAACACGTCACTATCATCATCAGATTTTTTTACATTCCTATGAATTTACATATTGGGATTATTGCTGTACACTTTCTATTTCACAAAACCCCACAAACAAAAATCCAATGGTGTCAAATCACACGATCCTGGTGGCCACACCACTACTCCTCTACGAGAAATAATGCGATCTTCGAACTTTTCCTTCAAAAGATCCATTGTTTCTCTTGCTGTGTGGCAAGTGGCACCGTCTCTATTCAACACATATTCTCTACGTCCAAATCATCAATTTCCCGCCGCAAAAAGCTTCGGATCATCTCCCTGTAGCGATTTCCATTGACCGTAATCGCATTTCCATTTGCGTTTTCAAAAAAATATGGTCCGATAATTCCTCCTGACCACAAACCACACCAAAGTGTAACTTTTTGTGGATGTACTGGTTGCTCTAAGATAACCCTTGGATTCTTCACCCCAAATGCGGCAATTCTGTTTATTGACGTAGCCATTGAGTTGGAAATGAGCTTCGTCGGTGAAGATTATTTTGTTAAAAAAATTCTCATTTTCTACTTGTTTTTCGATTGCCCAAGAAACGAATTGCCGACGTAATACATGGTCGGTTTTAATTCTTGCGTCAGCTGGATGTTATAAGCCTTTAAATGGAGATCACGATGCAAAATGTTGAATAATGTGGATGGTTTGATGTTTGATTGCTGCGAACGATGACGAATAGAAGTTTTTAGATCTTCTTCAACTCTTCTGCTCACAGCTGCTACATTCTCGGTTGAACGGCCACAACGTTGATAAATGTTGCCTCAGTTATCAAGAACAGATCCAGTTTCTAGAAATTTATCAACCATCAGCTTGATGGCACGATTTGTTGGAGCATTTTCTCTACCAAATTTTGTTCAAAATTTCCTAATTACATCTTGAAAACTTTTACCATTTTCAAAAAATGTTGTAATAACAAAAACACGTTGTTCCTTCGTGTTCCATATTAACTAACCGGAATATATTTAGAATATACCTAAAGAAACCTCGTATAAAAATTCCAGTTAGAAAAAAAATGGCCGCAAAATCAAAATGATACCTCAATTTTGAACACCCTTTATATTGGTCAACAAAAAATAAAAGAAACTTTTTTTCTTAAAATATATCACTGTTATCATTAATTAAATACAAATATAAATTTAAGCAATTTTTTACAGCACATCTTAAATGTTTATCTTTATGATAATGATGATGATGATGACACTTAGAATTGAAATTTTCAGCTTTTGAAGTGAAGGAATGGTTTCGTACAAATTGACAACTTCTATGAAACTCGAAATAAATTTATTTAAAAAAAATTTTTTATGTCACCTTTTACATAAACTGTTTTAAATGGTTTCAAAAAATATAACAAAGTACTTTTAACCTTACTATATTCTACGTCGCCATCATTCCAATTAAATCCATTAATCGATTTTTTATTGTAATCGTTTTGAAATCGTTCATTCTCATTCAATTCTTCAAAAGAATACGGAGTTTTAAATATAAAAAGTGTAGGTATTATTGAATCTTCAGCAACAAAAGCCAATTCCTTAAGAAATTATTGTTTA
Source organism: Poecilobothrus nobilitatus (assembly GCA_947095535.1). NCBI lineage: Eukaryota > Metazoa > Arthropoda > Insecta > Diptera > Dolichopodidae > Poecilobothrus > Poecilobothrus nobilitatus. Next base: position 191,659,832 of record OX352772.1, read on the forward strand.
TTGTTACCTACAACAAACTGAAGTTCGACTACTGCCTTACTCATTTTTCATATTCTCTATGAGCCTGTCATAAACTTGTGTCTTTATATTTAAATAAAATTTTATTTTTCATCTTTTCGGTCCCCCCCTCCCCAAGCTTTTGGCTGCCAGCCCCTGAAGGTCATTCCAGAAGACCGTTTCCACACAACCGGAAACTCGGGGAACCGTTCTCGGACAACCCGAAACCCGGTGGTCGGACTTTAGTTGTTCTTTATGAAAATAATTTATTCCATCATGCTACCTAAAATAAAATTTATAAAAAAAAAATAAAACTTTTAAAATAAATACCATACAATCACTCTACCTATAATAAATAAATTCATTAATATCTCATATAATAGCATTAACTTAAAAAGCGAGCATCTTATTTCTGTTTTATTATAAAATTTTTGTTTTAAATGTTTTTGTTTCTTTTTAATGTTGTATAGTTTACTTGTAATTTTTTTTTTTTTGTCTTGTTAAGGTAGTAAAAACCTGAAAGTTTTGTTTTAAATAATAAATAAAAGAAAAAATATAAATATTTAAAATTTTGTTTTTGTTAAATCAAAATAGTTTAAGGTACAGTAAATAATTATATTTTCTATTTTCATAATTTTTTCTGAGAATTAATATTAATTGCTAAAATTAATTCAAATAGAACGATGTTCCACCTGTCTTTGTCTCTCCCTAAATATTTAGAATATAGTTGGCTTTCATTTAACTCGTTCAATTCTTTTTGCCTTAGAATTAATTTGAAAATCGATCAGGCATGTAAAATATAATTTTTTCATCATCATCATAAGCATTATTCACTTCACATAAAACTACTTTCTGTCCGACGTTAATATCAAGGAATCTCCAAGAAGTTACATCATATATAGTGTGTGTAACTAAGCAAACAATGATCTTGAATTCTTCGTGTTGTCCCTTTCCAATCTTGTTTAAATTGTTAATAAAATCCTAAAGTCAAAAAAAATATTATGAAACAATAAAACAAATAAAAATTAAAAAATCTCACCATCTTAAAATTTTGTTTTAACTTTTATTAGTTATACTATATGTTTAATGCAAATTTTTACTTTACATACTCTATATACTAAAATATACTTACCCCTATCAGTTTTTTTTTTAAATTGCAAAATATTTATTGCATTTATCTTATATCCGTTATCAAAAAAAAAAAGTAGAATTGAAAGTTGATTTCATAACTCGAAGTATGCAATTGTTATTTGTAATTCAATGTTAAAATTTACTTATATATTATTCATTATCAAAAACGAATGCTGCAACTTTGTTGCATTTATCGAACAATAACATTGATTACGGATTTATTACTTTTGTAATGGTGGTGGTATATAGTAAAATTTCAGAATGCGGTTTTCTAATTCTGATGTTCTCAATTATATACGCTTGAATCGCTTGAATAGTGTATCTATTGAATACACTATTGAATTCAGTTTATATAGAACCGTTTTAACAAGAACCAAAAAACAAAAATAAAAAAAAAAAATGAGTTCACCAAACAAAAAAGTAAAATTAACATGCGAAATCTGTTCGAAGCAATTTACGAGAGCAGATAATTTAAAAAAAAACATAAAAATATTATACCTAAAGATAAGGAAGAATACCTTTTTTGCACCCCCTGCAAAAAATACGTAAAAGTTTCAAGCTGCACATTTACGCACTAATATACATAAAATAAATTCAGCTAAACGTGTGTCAAACAATTTAAAAACAATTAATCAATCTTTTGGTAATATATTGGAGACATACCTGCGTGAGAATGAAGATGAAGCCATTTTAGATTCGAAACAGTTTCTTGTTGGTATCAAAGACGAGGTTGTTCAATTATTAGAACAATCAGTAAGAAAGCATAATGCCATTAAATTCAATCTTGATCTTTTTGGAGATTATGCAAAGCTAAGTGATGAAGATATAGAGATCTTATCAACTAAGTCTTTTCAAACTAAAATGAAAATTGCTACACGTTCAGATAGCCTTTGTTGTATGTTTGATGATGTAATAGAAAAAATCCAACAACGATCGGAAGATTTTCAAGAAAAAGATAGCGGTTGGGCAATAATTCAAATTTTGCGGGTTGAAATAAATATAAATAAATATGAGCCAATCCGTGGATCATCACATATTGCCCTTTCACCATCAATTGAACAAAAAACAGCTTGTATTAATGTACGAAATGAAGACCTTTACTGTTTCAAGTGGAGTGTTATATCAGCAATGCAACCATTTCCACCACAATATAACGGATATAAACCATCGTTATAAAAAATTAATGATATAACATCAACAACTATTAATTTAGAATTTGGACTTGTAAGCTCTATTAATTTACATCTAACAAGAGCGATTTACATCTATTCGAAGAAGTTAACGAAAACATAAGCATTAATGTTTTTGGGTTGGAGTACACAAATAAACAACACCAAGTTGTAGGACCTTTTTATATATTCAAAGAAGGAAAAATACATTATATTAATCTTCTCTTACTTGAAAAAGATGAAAACTTTCACTTTGTGTATACAAGTAATCTCTCGAAATTGTTACGGAGTTTTATTACAAATCATGAACATCAAATATATATATGTAATTCTTGTTTGCAACATTTTTATGATTCACAACAGCTTGTTATTCACAAAGAGGAGTTTAAAAATATTGTTGCAAGACTTTCTACTGAATATAACAACATACTAAAATTTAAAAACTATCAACAACAAATGGAAGCGCCCTTTGTGCTTTATGCAGATGCTGAAAGTATTTTATCACCTATTGCAACATGTGACCATAATCCAGAAATTTCAACAACTACAAATACACATAAAGATGTACCAATATCGTTTTCATACTATTTTAAATGTTCATTTGATGATTCTTTCAGTTGTTATAAGAAGTTTACAGCAGTGGATTGTGATAAGCAGTTTATAGAATCATTAGTTATTAAATGTACTAATATTTTTCAAAATCATCATATGCTACCAAAATCAATGGAAAATCTAACATTGGATGAAGAATTACATCAATTAACAGAGAGGGATTGTCACATTTGTAGTAAGTATTTAGATTATATTGATAGAGTAAGAGACCATTGTCATTTTACAGGCAAATATAGAGGCCCTGCATATTTTTCGTGTAATATATTGTATAAACGACCCACTTTTTTCCTATATTTTTTCATAATTTTTCAAAATACGATTGTCATTTGTTGTTTAGGGCATTGAATGAAATTGAAGGTATCATTACTGTATTACCTTTAAATAAAGAACTTTACATTTCACATTTTAAACAAATTAAAATTGACAAAGATAACCATTTTGATTTACGCTTTCTTGATAATTTTAGATTTATGGCTTCAAGTCTTGACTCATTGTGTAGGAATTTAGATAAAGATAATTTAGATCACGTTAAAAAAGTATTTGATTCTGCGGAAAAAATTGAACTAATGAGACGGAAAGGAGTTTTTCCTTATAAATACATTGATTCAATAGAAAAACTTTTTGAAGAATGTTTACGACTGTTTACGTAAATGTTTACGAATGTTTACAAATACGACTTGCTGTAATTCTAACTATAACCAAGCAACAACCGTATGGTATACGTTTAATTGTCGGAACCTTTGGAATTATATGAAATTGTGCTTAAAAATAGATGTGTTAATATTGGTAAAGGTTTTTGAAAACTTCCGAAAAATATGTAAAAAAATTTATAAAGTAGATCCTGTAAATTTTTATACTGCACCGGATCTTGCGTGGGCTGCAATGTTAAAATATACAAATATTGAATTAGAATTATTAACTGATATCAACATGTATAATTTCTTTCAAAAAAGAATACTTGATGGTTCTTTAAGACATTCAAAGCCTAATAATAAATACATGGGTAAAACTTATAGAAAAGAGGAAAATTCTAATTATATTGTATATTTAGATGCAAGTAATTTATACGGTTGGGCAATGTCTCAGTATGTACCATATAAAGGTTTTCAATTGTTTAACACTCCCGAAAGTATTAATGGAATGGAAATTTCAGATGATTCGGAAATACGGTATATTTTAGAAGTAGATTTAGAATATCCACAAAACCTTCATAATTTACATAACGATTTAAATTTTGGGCAGAAAATAAAGTTCCTATCGGTAGTAAAATACCAAAACTATTGCTTGATTTAAATAATAAGCATAAATACGTTATTGATTACCGAAATTTAAAACAATGTCTTCATAATTTTTGGTACTTCAAAATGTTCATAGAGCTTTAAAATTTCAACAATTCGACTGGCTACAGAAATACATTGATTTGAATAATATGCATAGAACGAATGCTTTAAATAATTTTGAGAAAGACTTTTTCAAATCAATGAATAACGCCGTTTTTGGTAAAACTATGGAGAATGTTGATAAGAGAATCGATGGGAAAATTGCCACGGCATGGGAGAGCCAAAGGAGACATTTAGGTGCCCGTGCTTTAATAGCAAAGCCAAATTATCACAGTTCTTCTAGGTTTACTGAAGATTTAATTGCTATTCAACTAAATAAATCCCAAGTTCTTTATTAAAAACCAATATATTTAGGATTTACGGTACTTGAACAATCTAAAATTCTGATGTATTGTAGTATAAATTATATAATACTTATCGCATGGGTATAAAGTATGTCATAGTGGATTGCCCATTTAATTTATAATTCCTTTGATAACTTGAGTAATATACCTAAGTACATTGAACGACTTACCACTTTGAGAAATATGAATCCAATACATGATAACATGATGATTGATCATTGCCAATCGTCTCTTGTATGCAATACTTAGAATGATCATAATGATTAATCATCATCTATCACATTTCATATACTTCAGGAAGGCAATGACCCAAAGGAATGCAATAATAATTGTGATATGCATTAATACCATAATTATCGATAAGGAATGCAAATGATATTAATTACCAAATTTATATGTATATACTGATATTGCACAATTTGATAATAAGAATAACTAAAAGTTAATTAGTATTAGTAGCGTTAGTTTTAAGTTTATAAATAGCCAAATTAAGTTTAATAAAGAGAGTATTAAGTAGAAAGTAAATCATGAAGGTCTTTTATTTAAAACTCGAGAATAATCATTATATGGCGACCGTGACAGTTTTTTCGCGTTCGGTATAAAAGATTATTAAATTAGTGAATTAAAAACTAAAAACCTTAATAAATAAAATTAAAAATTAGCGAAATTTTGACCAAAACCAAATTGAGTAAATTTAAAATGATTAAAGCTATATATACATTGAAACTTGGAAATCAAAACCAAATGTGAAACTTTTAAAAGTGAAATATATTAGAGAAATTAGAAACTGACGAGCTTCGTAAAGAAAAAAAAAAAGAAAAAATAAAAAAAAAAAAAAAAGAAAAAATAAAAAAAAAAAAAAAAAAAAATATATATATATAAATACCCTAAAAATGGGTGTAAAAATAAATAAAAAAAAAATTTTTTTTTTCTGTGTTGTTACTAAATATGAAATAATAATTCGAATATAAAATTTTTTTTTAATAATATAAAAATGACTAAAATAAAAACAATAAGATATCACAAAAAATACCTGTTATCACAGATGAAGGTTTATTTAAACTCACAGACAAACGAGATATAGTAAAATACGTTAGAGAAACCCAATGTGAGGTATTATGCTATACATGGGTGGAAATTTCAAGGGAGGAATTTATAGAGCTATCTAACATAGAAGGTTATGTGCTAAAGGTAACCTTCAATAAAGAGAAGATCTTAACAATAACAAATTAAAAAAAAAAAAAAAAAAAAAAACAATTTTTTTTAAATCTCTTTCAAAGACTAAAAGAAAGAAACAGTGCTAAAATGGGCAGTAAAAGCTCATCAATAGAAAATACCGGTGAAATAACAAATACCGTTATAGTAGAAACCCTGCAAGAGAACCATGAAGACATCAAATTATTGATATTGATAATCGCAGTCATCAAAGTTTTGGAAATCATCATGATAATCTACAACAGCATAAGGAGACATATGAAACGCAAATACCAGACACGAGCACCACAAATCGAATGAAAAAAGATAAGTGAAAACATTATTTACGTCTATAAAGTTTTTTTTTTATTATTTATTTCATTTTTAAGGTAAAACAATATGTTTTGATAAAAATATTAGACAATAAAAATATAAATTAAGCAAAAGAAAAAAAAAAAGAAAAAAAAAAGAAAAAAATATATTACTTATTATAATTGATTAAATACTTATTACTTATTATGATTAATTACTTATTATAATTAGTTTCAAAAAGAAAAGAGAAAGAAAAGAAAAATAAGATTAAAAATTTAAATTCAAAATTCTTATAAACTAAAAAGAAAATTTTTTTTTTATGGTTGTATATAATTTTTTGAGCATTTGACTATCTGAATCTCTCACTTACTAAAATAAAATATATGTGTAAAGAACTTATAGGAGTTAAGAAGGACTTTTTGAAGACCACACAGACAATATTAAAACAGAACAGGTCAAAGAATCCATTTATATTGAATAAAAACAAAATCAAAATCACAAAAAGTTATAATAATTTAATAAAAACATTACAAACATTATGGGTTAAAACTGACAACAAAAGAAAACTAATAGAACATTTTCATTTCGCAAGAGATAGAATAAGAAGGGTATACAAAATATTGAATTTTGAATACACAATACCAAACAATGTGTTTCATTTAGTGAAGTTAGAAAAATCTGACTCTGATACCAATACTGATTCTGAAAGTGAGAAATCAATAAAAAAAGCAATGGCCCTCTCATCAGTTGAGTTTTTAAAATTAGCGTCGTGCACCATAAACAAAAATTATAATGGTGACCCGCTTAGTTTACAATCATTTATAGATTCTGTAAAATTGTTAGAAGAATTGGCAACAACAACACCTCTGAAAGTACTCCTAAAATCTATTATATTGTCAAAACTAGAAGGCAAAGCACGAGAGTTAATCACCGACGAAGAAAACTCAGACAAAATAATAGAAACTCTAAGACAAAAAATTAAAACAGATAATTCAAAAATCATAGAGGGTAGGATGCAAGCGCTAAAAGCCGATAGAGTCGCAATACAAGATTTTGCAAAACAGGCTGAAGATTTAGCTGAAATGTTTCGAAGATCCTTAGTAATGGAAGGGATAAGTAACACTAAGGCAGTCGAACTATCAGTTGAAAAAACAATTGATATGTGTAGAGCCTCAGCAAGGTCTGATTGAAGAACCTTACCGTTGTCTGATTTTGAAATAATAAATTTAAAACAAAATTTCAATAAAAATAATATGAGAACAAAAGAATTAAATGATATTATTGCAAAAAATTCGAATAAAGTATACTTACCCAAATTGCTTAAATTATGTGATGAGTATTCCAATATTTTTCAATTAGAAACAGACCCTATGTCTGTTAACAATTTTTATAAACAAAAACTAAGGATTATGGATGATAATCCAGTATACATTAAAAACTACAGGCAAGCTCATACGCAAACGGACGAAATAAATAAACAAGTTAATAAATTACTCAAAAATAAATTGATTGAACCTAGTCAATCTAACTATAACAGCCCCATTATATTAGTACCGAAAAAAGGGAATAAAAATAAATGGAGAATGTGTATTGACTATAGGATGGTTAATAAAAAACTAATAGCTGATAAATTTCCTTTACCAAGAATAGAAGATATTCTTGATAATTTAGGTAGAACTAAATTCTTCTCAACATTGGATTTATACTCTGGTTTTCATCAAGTACCATTAGATGAACAATCTAGAGACATAACTTCTTTTAGCACGCCATCCGGTAGCTATAAATGGAAAGTTCTTCCATTCGGACTTAACGTCTCACCGAATTCATTTTCAAGAATGATGTCACTCGCTTTCGCAGATGCAACACCCTTACAATGTTTTCTTTATATGGATGATATAATAGTAACAGGGTGTTCAGAGAATCATCATTTAAAGAATTTGAAATCTGTTTTCGGAATATGTCAACAATATAATTTAAAACTAAATCCGGAAAAGTGTAAATTTTTCAAATCAGAAGTTACATATTTAGGTCATAAATGTACGGATTAAAGTATATTTCCAGATGACACTAAATATGACGTTATAACCAAATATCCAACACCTAAAGATAAAGACGAAACTAGACGTTTCGTAGCCTTCGCAAATTATTATCGGAAATTTATTCCAAATTTCGCTGGCATAGCTAAACCACTGAATGCTTTAACTAGGAAAAAAGCAACCTTTATTTGGAATGAAGATTGTCAAAAGGCTTTTCAAAAGTTAAAAAATTCATTATTAAAACCACCTATTTTACATTATCCAGATTTTTCAAAAGAGTTTACCTTAGTAGTAGATGCATCAAAAGATGCCGTAGGAGCTGCGTTAACTCAAAATTATAATGGCACGGATTTACCAATTTCATTCGCCTCAAGATCTTTTACAAAAGGGGAATCCAATAAGTCCATGATCGAAAAAGAGTTAGCAGCAATCCATTTTGCAATTACACAACACAGACCATATATTTACGGTACACATTTCACAGTAAAAAGTGATCATAAACCACTAACTTATTTGTTTTCATTAAAAAACCCATCATCCAAACTAACACGAATGAGATTAGACTTAGAAGAATATAACTTTACAGTAGAGTATATTAAAGGAAAACTAAATGTAGTAGCTGACGCGTTATCACGCATAAATATAAAAGATTTACGATTTACCCATGAAAATAAGGAAATGGCTCAAATAATGAGAGTACAAACAAGATCGTCCAACAACAATAATGAGAATAGTAATGAAAATAAAAATGATAATAACTATAGTAAAGATAGAATACAATCTTCTAAGGAAGACTGTACTAAAAATAGGGATATTAAAACATATGAAGCACTCAAGAATTGGAAAATTCCAAAAATAAAATTAATGAATTATAAAAAGGAAATCCTAGGTAAAATATATAAAAACCGAAAATGCGCAATTAGTTTTGAGATAGGTAAATTTACAACTAAAAAGAAAATAACATTAGAGTTATTTTTCCGCGGATTAGAAGAAAAAACTAATAATTTAAATATAAACGAAATAGAAATTGATAATAATGATATCATATTTACACAGCATACCATAAAGGAATTTAAAGAAATAGGTAATAGAGTATTAAACAAATTAAAAATCGCGATAATAAATACACCAAAAACAGTTGAAAAGACATTAGATAAAAATGAAATATTAAATCGATATCACAACGATCCTATATTTGGAGGACACGTTGGACGGAAAAGACTATATGCCAAGTTAAGAACAAAATATTATTGGAAAAATATGGCAAAAGACATAGCAAAATTTATACGAAATTGTAGAAAATGTCAACTAAACAAGACAAAAATGAAACATAAAGAACCTTTACAATTAACAGAGACCCCACAAAAATCGTTTGACGTAGTAATAATTGATACAATTGGACCGTTACCAAAGACAATAAATAACAATCAATATGCAGTAACAATTATTTGTGACCTGACTAAATTTTTAATAACAGTACCAATTCCCAACAAAGACGCTAAAACGGTTGCAAAAGCCATAGTTGAGAACTGTGTTCTGATATTCGGACCTATGAAAAACATTTTAACAGATAGAGGAACCGAATATAAGAATCAAATAATGAGAGAAGTTCTTTCGTTGTTAAATATTGAACATAAGTGTTCTACAGCGTACCACCATGAAACTTTAGGAACTGTAGAAAGAAATCACAGAGTTCTTAACGAATACTTACGTTCATACATAAACGAAAATAAAGACAATTGGGACAGTTACTTACCATACTTTACTTATTGTCATAACTCAACACCAAATGCGAGCTTTCAAGAAAAATACGCTCCATTTGAATTGGTTTTTGGTAAAACACCATTAATACCAGAATTTATTCTTAACAGCAAAATTGAACCAATTTACAACTTTGACGATTACAGTAAGGAACTTAAATACAATCTACAAGTCATGAACAAGAACGCACAATACTTACTACAAAAAGCTAAATTAAACAACAAAAGATTATACGACCAAAACGTGAAAGGGTACGATTTTAAAGTAAATGACGAGGTTTTACTAAGAAAGGAAAATGCTCATAAATTGGATGCCTTATATAAGGGCCCATATGTAATAAAAAGTATAGAAGGTTCTAATATAAAAATTATAAATTCAAATAATAGAGAAGAAAATGTACATAAAAATAGATTAGTAAAATATAAACATTGATTTCTATAATAAAACCATACTAATTTAACTTTTATATATCAATTATTCGATAGTCTAGTATAAGATTAATAACTAAAAGTATTCTTAATTTTGTTTTAACATAAAATAATTTAACTGAACTAGATTAATAAACTTAAATGAGTTGGCCAGCTCAGCAAAAATACATAATATAAGAAAAAAAAAGCAGATAAAATAAAAATAAATAAATAAGATTCTATTAGAATAAAACTTTTTTCTCAAATGAACGTTGATTTCTATCAAATTTTTTTATATATAAGAGAAGCAATATCAACAATGTCTACAGTATATGCATATATAATATATTTTTTTTGTTGTACCCTCACAGTAATAAAGTATAAAATTTCAAAAACAATCGAACGAAAAGAAAAGTGAAGAAAAAAAAAAAACCCACACAACTGGTTGTGTAAACAAACAAAGTTATTGTGATGATTAATTTTTTTTTTCTTCTTCCCTTTCCTTTTTCTTTCGGACGGAGATGTAGTATAAATTATATAATACTTATCGCATGGGTATAAAGTATGTCATAGTGGATTGTCCATTTAATTTATAATTCCTTTGATAACTTGAGTAATATACCTAAGTACATTGAACGACTTACCGCTTTGAGAAATATGAATCCAATACATGATAACATGATGATTGATCATTGCCAATCGTCTCTTGTATGCAATACTTAGAATGATCATAATGATTAATCATCATCTATCACATTTCATATACTTCAGGAAGGCAATGACTCAAAGGAATGCAATAATAATTGTGATATGCATTAATACCATATTTATCGATAAGGAATGCAAATGATATTAATTACCAAATTTATATGTATATACTGATATTGCACAATTTGATAATAAGAATAACTAAAAGTTAATTAGTATTAGTAGCGTTAGTTTTAAGTTTATAAATAGCCAAATTAAGTTTAATAAAGAGAGTATTAAGTAGAAAGTAAATCATGAAGGTCAAGAAAGGTAAATCATGATATGAAACCTAAATATGGTAATATAATTTCTTTAAATTACACTGATACTGACAGTTTCATTTATACCATTCAAACAGATGACTTTTATGCCAATATAGAAAAAGATTTAGCAATACACTTTGATATTTCGGATTGTAATCCTTTTAATCCATACAAATTCCCGCTAATAAATAACAAAAAACTTGGGTTATTTAAAGATGAATTCAATGGTAAAATTGTTTCTGAATTTATTGGATTAAGATCAAAAATGTATTACCTTCAGTCGTTTCAGGGTGATCATATAAAAAAGGCTAAAGGCTAAATTATGTTGTAAAAGTGTTGGATTTAAATCATTATAAAAACTGCTTATTAAGTAATACAATTCTCTTTAGAAAAATGAACAATTTTAGATCATACTTACATATAATTTATACACAAAATTTAAATTAAATAGATTTAAGTTCATTAGATAATAAAATATATATATTAGATGATAAAATTCATACATTTTCATGGGGGCATTATAAATTAAATTAACTTATGTAAGCTTAATTGTAATTATTTGTATAAGTAATTAAAAAATAAAAAATAAATATTTTAAAAATTTAGTATTGTTTTAATGTTTCAGATATTTCTGATTAATAAACGAACAAGATTTTATTTAATCATAATATGATACAGGTGTGCGTTATATTAAAATGCACAAACATTTTTTTGTTTTGTTTTTTTCTGTTTGACTTACATTTTTAAAGGTATACAAAGTTATGTTATAATATTATCCATATAAATTTTTTTTAAAACAAGTTTTCAATTACAATTTACCACCCTGAGTTTGATTTCACTTTTGTTTTATTTTTAAAATTAAACTCTGAAACAAGTTTAAAATTAAGTTCATTAAGCTTTCTTCTTTTTTTTTTGTTCTTTTTTGTTTTAAACCATTATTTTCATTTTTCATACAAACTTTAAATCAAGCTTAGTACTGAGGTTAATATTTAAAACATTTTTTAAATTTTAAAATTCTTAAACTTTTCATAATATAAATATTTTAATACTAAGTTTGTTAGTTAAGACAATTTCTTATTGTGTATTTTATCACACTTAACTCAAGTTCACATTTAACTTTTATTTATTAAAATAATTCTGTGTTCAAAGTACTAAGCTCCTGCAGGCGGAATAACCGTTAAAAACATCAATCCTTAAAATTTCCTCTGCGCGGCTCCGCCACTGAAAAATCTATTTATTCGTTGATAAATATATAATTGGTTTGTGTCTACAAATAATTATAATCAATAAAGTATAAACACAAACCAAATTTTAACGATATAGTTAAGACACAAACCATCTTTCAACAATATAGAATAGATATAAACCAATTATTTTTACTTACATTTTTAAAGTAATGCAAAGTTATGTTATAATATTATCCATCAAGCTTAGTACTGAGTTAAACCATTTTTTTTTTATTTTCAAAATTCTTAAACTTTTTCATATAAATATTTTAATACTAAGTTTGTTAGTTAAGACAATTTTTTTTATTTTTTTTTATTTTGTATTTTATTACACTTAATTCAAGTTCACATTTATTAAAATAATTCTCAAACCAAATTACTAAGCTTATATATACTTAATATGAGAAGATTATTATAATGTAGGTTTTGCAATAGAAAAATCGTATCAAAAAATATATGTATTTGTATTCAAAACTTAGCGAATGTCATAATACGTAGGTGTTTGGAAGAAAAAATCGAGGTAGAAACGAGGATTTTGCTTTAAATATGTTACCCATAGAATAAGAATAGATTATAGAAGTGCAAAGAATGATATTTTCTGTATCAGCAATGATTGCCTCGGAAGTTTGCCGCGGAATTCACTCTCCCTCTTTGTTTTTGATTTTTTTTCTTTCAACATCGCAATTTGAAATTATCGTAAATAAAGTGATCTTGCTTAAATGATGTTTCTTAATTTCCATGTTTGTTAATTCTTTTTGTAAAAAAAAAGTGAACATATGTATTATAATAAAATCTTTATACATGCAATTCAATTCAATATTCATTCATGTTGTATAGGGTACAATTTGTATGTATGTATAGAGTGTCTTTTAGAATAATAGAACTTTAAATTGAAATAATACACATTTAAATTAAGATTGAAGGCAATTTTTGTTTTATTTCAAAGATAATTTTATGACATTTAGGTTTTAAAAATAATTTTCGGCATATGTCCACCACGACTAGCTCTAAGGAATCGCATTCGATCAGAACAATTTTGTACCACTTTTTCGAGTAACTCAAGGCTTATTTCATCCATAACACAGGTTATGGTCCAAAGCGTCTATTGTTTCTGGTTTATCAGCATAAACCAATGACTTCACATAACCCCAAAGAAAATAATTCAGTGGCATTATGTCGCATGATCTTGGAAGCAAATTAATAGGGTATTAACTCTAGGATTGAAAGTCAAAGTTGTCGTATCACGATATTCGAAAGTATAAACAATTTTACACACAATTCAATTTTTGACTTCACACCAACAAACCCCGAATAAGATTGACAATTTGAAGTTAGCAGCAGCGAGCGGGTATAATACATCGACAAAATTTATTAAAAGATTTTCCATAGAATTAACACTAATTCTAGTCAAGTTCATAAATATTTCTTTCGAAACGTTCTCCTTTCCAGACCCGTTAAAAACAGCAACTGTAAGGCCAATTTTAAAAGTAACGATGCCGCAAATCTATGTAATTATAGACCGATATCAGAACTTAATACTTTTCCAAAAAATTTTGAAATTATTATAAAATATCGCTTTAAATATTATGATAAATAATAATTATTTATATAACGAGCAATATGGGTTTGCAAAAAATTCAAATACAACTGATGACAAAACAAACTGACAAAACGAATTATGTTGTCTGTGCCTTTCTTGGTTTTCAAAATACCTTTGATTGTGTAGATAAAGGAATTCTTTTATTCAAACTTAGAAAAATGAATTTTAGTTCAAATCAAATAGCTTTATCTGTCATTCCTATGGAGAGTGAAGAACGAAGGGAAAATTTCAAGATTGTTAATTGATGAAGTAAGCCAAGTTTCCGTTAAAACAAAAGCATCAAAATCTGAAAGTGATGAATTTAAGAAAACCTTTTTGTTTTTGTACGTAAACCTTGTACATTTTGATAATAAATAATTAATTTAAATAGATCGTTTGTGTGTCAGAAACAGATGGCAAAAGACTAATGTTAACAAGATTTCTTTTGGCTAGAATTTGGACGAAAGTCCTTATCATTATTTTCTCTCATCCTTTGAAGATAGTTAATTCTGCTTGATGAAATATGTGAAGCGTATGATTGCAAATCAGTTAGGACACTATCAGCGGATGTGCTAAATGTTTCATGATATCTCACAAAAATTTACGTAAATCGTTAATATTGGTGGGCAATCCTTCTTCTTCAATTGCTATGTTTAGCGATGTATTAGTTTTACCACTCATACAAACGTCGTTAGTTTTATCATGAAAATATGCAAGATTTAATCTAACATTTTCAAATATTTTACTGTCCCTTAACCTAGCGAAAACGTATCTTGTGTTATTATTATTATCATGAAGAGCCTTCTGGGAATGTTTAACAACCGGTGGTAAAGAAGATTTAAAATATGTGGAGTTACATTACGGTTTAGTAATAAAGTAAGAATTTAGTAATTATTATTATTAATATTATCTTTATTATTTTTAATTATAAGATAAACATTATTAAGATATGAAATTACTACATATTTTTTATTTATATGATTTGACCGGGCTTTGAACCCAAAACCCTTCGATTGAAAGGTAGGTGACTTAACCACTACGTCATCAACCAACCACTAGTCAGATCAAGTTTTTTTTATTTTATTTCAGTAAGCATTTACAAATTATGATGGTAGGAGTCATACCGCAACAACGTTAAAAATTGTAGAAATTTATTTTCAAAATCAGTGTTCTATTCGCCAAACTTATAGATAAATAGAGCACTATTTATCGAAAAATTGTGTTTAGTGATGAAGCTCATTTTTGGTTGAACCGCTACGTAAACAAGCAAAATTGCCGTATATAGACCGAAAACAATCCTCAAAAAATTCAGCATTACACCCTAAAAAATGTTCCGTATGGTATGGTTTACACGCTGGAGGCATCATCGGTCGATATTTCTTTAAAACCGATATTCGAGCTAATGTTACAGTAAATGGTGTTCGTTAAAGAACTATGATGAATGATTTTGTTTTAAAATTTGAATAGTATCGTCCCGGAAGTGTTTTGCTAATTGCGAAGATGGTGCTACACCTCATACTGCTACCGCAACAATTGATTTATTGAAACATTATTTCGAGAAATGGTCCAATTAATTCGCTTCCAAGATCATGCGACATAACGCAACTGGATTATATTCTTTGGGGTTATTTGAAGTCATTGGTTTATGCTGATAAACCAGAATTAATAGACGCTTTGGACTATAACCTGTGTTATGGATGAAATACTCGAAAAAGTTGTACAAAATTGTTCTGATCGAATGCGATTTCTCAGAGCTAGTCGTGGTGTACATATGCCGAAAATTATTTTTAAAACCTAAATGTCATAAAATTATCTTTGAAATAAAACAAAAATTGCCTTCAATCTTAATTTAAATGTGTATTATTTCAATTTGAAGTTCTATTATTCTAAAAGACACCCTATACATACATACAAATTCAATATGAATGAATATTGAATTGAATTGTATGTATAATGATTTTATTATAATACATATGTTCACTTTTTTTTACAAAAAAAATAAACAAACATGGAAATTAAGAAACATCATTTAAGTAAGATCACTTTATTTACGATAATTTCAAATTGCGATGTTGAAAGAAAAAAATCAAAAACAAAGAGAGAGAGTGAATTTCGAGGCAAACTAAAATCATTGCTGATACAGAAAATATAATTCTTTCAACTTCTATAATCTATTCTTATTCTATAGTTTACATATTTAAAACAAAAACCTCGTTTCTACCACGATTTTTTTCTTCCTAACACCTACGTATTATGACATTCGCTAAGTTTTTTATACAAATACATATTTTTTTGATACGATTTTTCTATTACAAAACCTACATTATATTAATCATCTCATATTAAGTATATGTTTCATAGTATTAAGAAACAAGTAATCTATAAGTGTAAACTTAAATTATAATAAGGATTCCACTTAATGGAAACAAATACATACATATAGCTAAATGTATCTACTACATATACTTTGGATTTTGTTTGGTTGAGCAAACAGAAATAAGAAAAAAAAAATATAAAGCTAAATCATAAAGTAACATATACATAGAGTATTCACATGGAAGAAAAAAATTAGACAGTTTTTTTAATTTCGTAAAATCAATTTGATCGTATTTTAGTTTATTTTTATTTTAGTTTTTCTCTTTCTTTTTTTTTTGTTTGTATGTCGATTGATGTACATATGTACATTTGTATATATTTCTTCATATAACTTTTTCGACTTCTTAAAAAAAGAAAAAACCTCGATTCTACCTCGATTTTTTATCAATCAATTTTAGTTGTTTTCATAACACAACTATAGACAAGAATTATTATTGTAATGGTATAAAATATGAAAAAATGTATATATATTAAAAGTTATATATATATTAAAATAAATATTAAAGTTATTTTCATTCCCTCTAAAAGTATATTTTTTCTTTTTAGTCAATCTTACAATATTTTAAAAATTCAAACTACCAGCTATTTAGTGTAATATGAGATCGATATTTATTATCGGAATATAA